>JAUMJK010001732.1:0-51812 GCA_033558105.1 Coccyzus lansbergi | reverse complement strand
GACACACACAGCTCTGACTCCTATGGGGGGGCCCTGAGCCTTGACCCCTATGGGGAGGGACATCATCCATCCTGCCCTGACCCCTATGGGGGGACACACTGAGCTCTGACTCCTATGGGGGGACCCTGAGTCTTGACCCCTATGGGGAGGGACATCATCCATCCTGCCCTGACCCCTAAGGAGGGACACACTGAGCTCTGACCTCTTTCAGGGGGCACTATCCAGCCTGACCTGACCCTTATGAGGGGGACACTGAGCCTTGACCCTTGGGGGGGGGCACCATCCATCCTGCCATGACCCCTACTGGGGGGGGGCTGAGCTCTGACCCCTATGGGAGGGGCACCATCTATCCTGCTCCGACCCCTAGTTGGGGGCCTGAAACTCTGACCCCTTTGAGGGGGGGCACTGCACTCCTGCTGTGACCCTATGGGAGGGGACACAATGAGCTTTGACCCCTGTGGGGGGGTCCTGAGGTCTGGACTCTATGTGGGGGGCACCATCCATCCTGCCCTGACCCCTATGGTGGGAACACACTGAGCCCTGACTCCTACTGGGGACACACACTATGGTGGGTTCCTGAGGTCTAACCCCTGTGGGGGACACACACTGAGCTCTGAGCCCTGGAGGGGGACACACACCTCCAGCCCTGACCCCTACCTAAGGGCAGGTTAAAACCCTCCTTGGAGTTCCCTTAGTGCTTCAGATGCCTCATCAGAGCCAGGCCAGAAGGGTTTGTTGTGCTGATGGATGAGCAGCTCAACACAAGCCAACAAAGTGCACTCACAGCCGAGAAAGCAACCATGTCCTGGGCTGCATCCAGAGCTGTGGGACTAGTGGGATGAGGGAGGGGATTCTGACCCTCTGCTCTGCTCTGGTGAGACCTCATCTGGAGTCCTGCATCCAGTTCTGGAGTCCTCAGCACAGGGAGGACACGGAGCTGTTGGAGCCAGTCCAGAGGAGACCAAAGAGATAATATGAGGGCTGGAGCAGCTCCTGTGTGAGAACAGGCTGAGAGAGTTAGGGTTTTTTGAGCCTGGAGAAGAGAAGGTCGTGGGGAGACCTTAGAGCAGCTTCATGGACTGAAAGGGGCTCCAGGAAAGCTAGGGAGGGGCTCTGGATCAGGGCATGCAGGGGTAGGACGTGAGGAGCAGTTTAAAGATGAAAATATGGAGATTGAGGTGAGATCTTAGGAAGCAAATGTTTTGCTGTGAGGGTGGGGAGGCCCTGGCCCAGGTTGCCCAGAGCAGTGGTGGCTGCCCCATCCCTGGAGGGGTTCAAGGGCCGGTTGGATGGGGCTTGGAGCCCCTGATCCAGTGGGAGGTGTCCATGGCAGGAGGTGGAACCAGATGGGCTTTGAGGTCCCTTCCAACCCAAACCATCCCATGTGACATCAGCTCTCCTAGAAGCTTGGAAGCCCCAAGATGATCCTGACCTGAAGGTGAGGGTGGCTTTTTTTGCTGCTGTGGGGCTGGAGTTCAGTCTCCACTGTGTTCACACCAGGCAGAGCCTCCTCAGTTCTGATCTGGGAGGGATCCCCACCATTTCCACACCAGTATCTGACCAAGAAGAGCTCCTGGTTACCAGTCCGGGACAGAGTCCCTGCTGTCTGCACACACCAGGTCATGGCTGTGATGCTTTTGTGTGCAGGGCTGATCTCCAGCCCCACAGCAGCCCCAGCCCCATCATTATCCTCCCTATCGCTTTTATGTCATCGTTTCCAGCTATCGTGATCAACAGGGGAGGAGAAATCCCGCATGCTGACAGGCATTTGCCATCTCTGGTGGTGAATTTAAAATGCCTGGGCCCCTCTTTGGAGCCGGAGCGTCGCTCTGCCGGCTTTTCCTGCAACTGGACTGTGTTTTACAGCCTCCTGCTCTCCCTTCTGCCTGCACACCTCTGCCTTTCCCTCCGCAGCCCTACGGCTTCATGTGAGAGATGGCGAATGCCGAAGTCAGCGTCCCTGTGGGTGATGTGGTGGTTGTACCAAGTGACGGAAACGAAGGGGAGAATCCGGAGGATACCAAAACCCAAGTGATTTTGCAGCTGCAGCCGGTGCAGCAAGGGTGAGTCGGATGGGTCCGGTGTGGCCGGGAGGTGGAATTGATGGGGGGGGGGGATATTCCTTGAGGGTTTTTGTGGTTTGGGGACCGAGCGTGGCTGCCTTTTGCAGGTCTGCATCGGTTTTGTGCCACGCATGCTAGAGAGAAAAATACAATGAGGGAAAAAAAGCTTTTGTGCTTGGCCTCCGAGGAGGCGAATTATCCTGCGGGGATGTGTCCTTGTGATGCTGTCTCTGTGGCAGTGGGCGAAGTGCTGCTGGCCACGCGTCCTCCGGGCTGCCCAACTCCCTTTCCAGCCCCAGGGTGGGATTTTACTACCCTGCAGCTGCTCTGCGTGGTGATCTGTGCCCTTATCCAGATCTATGCGTCTCCCTGCGCCAGCTTTCCCCTAAAATCCTCCTCTAAAACCCAACAAAGCTGTTGGAGGAAATTCACGGTACCCCTGGCAGCCGCTGCAGACAAGCAGCTGCCACCAGGCACTTTGTCTTAACTCTGGATTGATCAAGGTGTAAATCTAGCAGCTCATTTGATGCTATTCGCCGAGCAGGGCAGCCGTAGGCCTGACAGCGACTGTTCCCTGCGCGATCACCCGTGCTGCAGTGTCACACGGGGCTGGGAGGGAAATCCTGGGGCTCTGAGCTTCTTCCTGTTGTCGTTGGGAAGCGCCTGGATCAGAAACCAGGAGGAGAAGGCAGAGGGAAGCGCAGTGCAGAGCCGCTTGGGTGCCGCTGGCAGTGTGGAGGGTGCGATGACAGGACTGGGAACGCCTCTGCGTGTTTCAGTCCTTGGGATTATTACCGGATTTTATACGTGTCAAAAAATGCCTGTGATTGACATGGCGTCAAACAGAATCCCCATCCCTCTGGGACAGGCGAGAAAGGAAAGAACCGAATTTTTAACCCCATGCTGCGAATCTTAATTTCCCGTGATTGATGTAGTTTATTTACTGCTGCTTTCACAACAGGATTTACCAGGAGGGCTCCGAGGCCAGCGCTGCTGTAGTGGCCGTCGAAACCCACACCATCCACAAGCTCGAAGAAGGGATCGGTGAGTTCCTGCTTGGCGTGGGCAGATTCCCCTCCTCTGCAGGGCTGGTGCCGCTGAGCTGGTGTCTTCGGTTCGTGGGGCTTCTCTCTGGCTCTGCCCTGCAGATGCTGTTCCCCGGGCGTGGATGTGAGTGCAGGGTCTGGGCATGCTCTTATTCCAGAGTCTGCTGTTACTGCTTGGTCTCAAAGTCCTGGAAGTGAGATCCTATCTGTCCTCCAGCGCTTGGTAAGAGCTCCCACGGGGGTCACAAGCAGTGTCCCCAGGGCTCAGTGTTGGGGCCAGCTCCGTTTAATATCTTTAGTGATGATAAAGACCTGGATGATGGGATCAGGTGCTCCCTCAGTCAGTTTGCAGCAGTGTGGATCTGCTGGAGGGGAGGAAGGCTCTGCAGAGGGACCTGGCCAGGCTGGATCGATGGGCCAAGGCCAATGGGATAGGGGTCAACAACGTGAATGAATCCTTGAATGCTATGTTCAGTTCTGGGCCCATCACCACAAGAAGGATGTTGAGGCTCTGGAGCGAGTCCAGAGAAGAGCGACAAAGTTGGTGAAGGGGCTGGAGAACAGGCCCTATGAGGAGCGTCTGAGAGAGCTGGGGGTGTTTAGCCTAGAGAAGAGGAGGCTGAGAGGAGACCTCATTACTCTCTACAACTCTCTGAAAGGAGGTTGTGGAGAGGAGGGAGCTGGGCCTCTTCTCCCAAGGGACAGGGGACAGGACAAGAGGGAATGGCCTCAAGCTCCGCCAGGGGAGATTTAGGCTGGAGATTAGGAGGAAGTTTTTCACACAGAGGGTGATTGGGCATTGGAATAGGCTGCCCAGGGAGGTGGTTGATTCACCTTCCCTGGAGATGTTTAAGGCACAGGTAGATGAGGTCCTGAGGGACATGGTTTAGTGTTTGATAGGAATGGTTGGACTCGATGATCCGATGGGTCTCTTCCAACCTGGTTGTTCTATGATTCTATGATTCAATTAGCGTTCTGCTTCTGGTATGGGTGTGGGTCTGTTGGCAGCATTAGCAGCAAGTCTGCCCGTGAGGAGAATACATTATCAGCAAACATCTGATATCACTGCTCAAGAGGTAGCAGAGCTCCAAGAAATCTGAGAGATATCTGTGCTTCAAACTTTAAAGCATTTTATTTCCACAACATTTTTCACAGAAAGGATCATTGGAATAGGCTGCCCAGGGAGGTGGTTGATTCACCTTCCCTGGAGGTGTTTAAGGGATGGGTGGATGAGGTCTTGAGGGACTTGGTTTAGTGTTTGATAGGAATGGTTGGACTACAAGATCCGATGGGTCCCTTCCAACCTGGTTGTTCTATGATTCTATGATTGTGATGGCTTTCTGCTATCAATTTCTCCTGGTAAATGAGCTTCGTTAGAGTGTTGCTGTGTTAAAAAGCAGATGCCAGGCACTGTTAGAACCAGTAATTGGAGAAGACTAAGAAAGAACTGATCCTGAACTGGGAACAGCCCCTTCTTTTGGTTTCCCGAGCATAGATCTCGCAACCTGGGAGCTTTCAGCCTCCACCGTGTGGAGCTTGAGCTTCTTGAGTGGCAATTTTCATTTTCACCCCTTCCTCCCTCAGACCCCAGCACCATTGAAACGAACGAGGAGATCGAGATCGCCTATCCCATCACCTGCGGGGAGAGCAAAGCCATCCTGCTCTGGAAGAAGTTTGTCTGTCCGGGAATTAATGTCAAGTGTGTAAAGGTATGAGCGTTTCTGCAGCAGATTCCTTCTCTATTCTCAAGGTCTCGCACTCGATCCACAGGACTTCCTTCCTTTTTCTGTTTCATCAGACCCGTGTCCTGCAGCCGAGCATCTTCGCTTTTGCAGTGTGTTGGATTAATAGCGCTGAAACTGGTTTAGAGAGGGGTGGGTCAAGGTGTGAAGCCTTATATTTCAGAGCTGCTCTTGATGACCGTTCAAAGCAGAGTCATGTCTGGCACTTGATGAGGGACTGAAGCAAGCAGGGCGTGTACACTGAGCTCTGCTAGAGCTTTAGCCAGCAGAGTGCCCAGGTGGCCAAGAAGGCCAATGGCATCCTGGCTTGGATCAGAAATGGTGTGACCAGCAGGGCCAGGGAGGTGATTCTCCCTCTGGACTCAGCACTGGTGAGGCCGCTCCTTGAATACTGTGTTCAGTTTGGGGCCCCTCAGCACAAGAAGGATGTTGAGGCTCTGGAGCGAGTCCAGAGAAGAGCGATGAGGCTGGTGAAGGGGCTGGAGAACAGAACCTATGAGGAGCGTCTGAGAGAGCTGGGGGTGTTTATCCTAGAGAAGAGGAGGCTGAGAGGAGACCTCATTGCTCTCTACAACTACCTGAAGGGAGGTTGTGGAGAGGAGGGAGCTGGGCTCTTCTCCCAAGGGACAGGGGACAGGACAAGAGGGACCCTTTTTTCACAGAAAGGGTCATTGGGCATTGGAATAGGCTGCCCAGGGAGGTGGTTGATTCACCTTCCTGGAGGTGTTTAAGGGATGGGTGGATGAGGTCTTGAGGGACTTGGTTTAGTGTTAGATAGTAATGGTTGGACTAGAAGATCCGATGGGTCCCTTCCAACCCAGTTGTTCTATGATTCTATGATTCTATGATTCTTCCTTTTCCCTTTCCCTTTGTGTCTTGATACTCCTGTCCCTGCCTCAGTGAGTGAGTTGTGTTGAGAAGAGAAGCCCTGCTGGTACCTTTTTCCACCTGAGAGTGTGCTGCTTTAACAGCTGATGCGCTGAGGCTGGGTTTCCATGTGCTGCTGCGGCGAGAGTGCTCTGGCTGACCCTCAACAGGAATTCTTTAAGTCACTGGAGCAGGACAGAACAGATGTCCAAGCGAATACCTGTGTCGGCGAGATGTCGCTCAGCTGCTTGGTGTAACAGGAGTCTCCGAAGATGACGGGACATGTTCCCAGAAGGAGCTAATTTGGCTTATGCCTCATATGAAAGCCTTCAGGGTTCATGGCTAGAGCTGTGTGGTTTGAATGCCAAGGGCTGGCAGGTCATAGAATCATAGAATCACCAGGTTGGAAGAGACCCACCGAATCATCGAGTCCAACTATTCCTATCAAACAGTAAATCATGTCCCTCAGCACTTTGTCTACTCGTCCCTTAAACCCCTCCAGGGAAGGTGAATCAACCCCCTCCCTGGGCAGCCTCTGCTAGTGCCCAATCACCCTTTCTGTGAAAAACTTCCTCAGGTCATCCCTGCAGAGATATTCATTCTGGAGTTACAAGCATCGCTGTGCCGAGGGGATCAAGGCTGGGAGGAATGGCCTCGAGTTGCACCAGGGGAGGTTTAGATTGGAAATTACAAAAAAAATTCTTTACTGAAAGAGTGGTGAAACACTGGCAGAGGCTGCCCAGGGCAGTGGGGGAATCTCCATCCCTGGAGGGGTTCAAAAAACCTGTGGCTGTGCATTTTGGGACATGGTTTAGTATCATAGAATCATAGAATAGTTTGGGTTGGAAAGGACCTTTAAAGTTCATCCAGTTCCAACCCCCCTTGCCATGGGCAGGGACACCTCCCACTGGGTCAGTGGCTCATCCAACCTGGCCTTGAACACCTCCAGGGATGGAGCAGCCTCAACCTCCCTGGGCAACCTGTTCCAGTGCCTCACTGCTCTCATGGTGGTGCTAGGGCTGATGGTTGGACTGGATGAGCTTAGAGGTCTTTTCCAACCATAATGATTCTATTATTCTATGAATTGGAGAGGCAGCTCCTCTTTCTGGGTAGAAGTGTGGGCTCAGACAAGCTGTGGGCTGGCTGTGTTGGATGTCTCAAGCCAGTCATAGAATCATAGAATCATAGAACAACCAGGTTGGAGGAGACCCACTGAATCATCGAGTCCAACCATTCCTATCAAACACAAAACCATGTCCCTCAGCACCTTGTTCACCTTGTCTTTTGAAGCGATGTTACCTTGTGTTTGCTGAGCCTCGGTTTATCTCGTTGGCAGTTCAATGACCAACTGATCAGCCCGAAGCATTTTGTTCACCTGGCTGGGAAGTCTACCCTGAAGGACTGGAAGAGAGCCATTCGCCTTGGAGGAATCATGCTGAGGTATTTGACTTGCTTACCACTGTGTCCAGCTTCAGGATGCCAAGCAGGCATTTTATCTGCTCTGCAGTCCCCAGGAGATCTCGTGGAAGCTCACAAGATCCTGGCTGTGTGGTCAGAGGGGTAGGATTCCACATCCTGTACGGAAGTGGCCTTGCTTGGGGAACCTCCTACTTGTTGGGGGTGGAACAGGGCTGGAGCTGTGAAGCTGGGGATGGCTTCTATTTTTTACTGTCAAGGTGAGGCCCAAGTTGCTCAGCAGATGCCATGGTTGCCCCATCCCTGGAGGGGTTCAGGGCCAGGTTGGATGGGGCTTGGAGCAACCTGATCCAGTGGGAAGTGTCCCTGCACATGGCAGGGGGTTGAGCTTTGAGATCCCTTCCAATCCAGACCATTCTATGTTCCAATCGAGACCATCTGCCACTTGCCCTTCAGGAAGGGTTTTATGTGCAGAGTGGTGCTGGGTCTCTCTTCTCCCACCCTTCCTGTGGCCATAGCATTTACCTATAGAGCACACCCTTTTGTCTTCATGCTGAGATTTGTGTTCAGCCTGGTTCTCTCCCGGCTCCCTGCACAGGAAAATGATGGACTCGGGGCAGATTGACTTCTACCAGCACGACAAAGTTTGCACCAACACTTGCCGGAGCACCAAATTCGATCTCCTGATCAGCAGCGCCAGAGCACCGGTGCCGGGGCAGCAGAGCGTGGTGCAGACTCCTACGTCGGCCGATGGTAGGAAACTACGTGGTGATGTTGTGGGAGTTTCCCTCTGATGCTCCTCTCCCTGCCTGGTCTGAGCAATTCAGGTTGACCCACTGCACACACACACACTTTACGCCTTCTCTCCAGGCGTAGCAGGGCGGTCTCAGCACTCAGGATATTACGCTGGTTTCTGGGAAGGAAAATGCTTCTTGTGTCCGTTTGGAGAGGTCTCAGCAGCCTCTATCAGGGAGTGTAATTCTGCGGTAACGGGAGGGCTGGGAAGCAGCCAGTGTTTTACAGTGACTAAAGAGAGGGAGCCAGGGGAGTCTCACCTTGATGAGATCCTTGTTCTGGGGTCACCGTGTGAACAAACGGAGCTCCTACAGCATTTTGTGGCGTCTTTCCTGTGTGAGAGGCTATTTCAAAGGCATGAGAAGGGCTGATAGTCAGGAACTAGTCATGCTGACCTCTGGAGCAGCCTGCTCCCCATCACCTGAGCGTCCGCAAGGGGATGTAATGGCTGGATGCTATTTGATTGTCTTCCCAACTGGAAATTCTCAGTGAGTTTCAGAGCAGAAAGCGATCTCCTTGCTGAGGTTAAGGGAGAAGACTATTCCCAACTGCACCACATGGTTCAGCTGGGCAGGTTACAGTTCTTTAACTGGGTGCGGTGACAGGGTTGTCCGTAGGCTAAGGAGCATGTCCTGGAAAGCACCGTGACCACATGGTTTAGTCCCAGATGTGATCCAGAAAGTTAGGATTGAGTCAGATCCGTTTCCCTTCTGCAAACCAGCTTGAACTCCGATGCTGTCATTTCCTGAGAGATTAGGACATCTCTAGGGTGCAAGGGCTCCTCGTTGATGATGCAAGTGGAGAAAGGCGGTTGAGCTGAGGCTCATTTATTCCCTTTTTTATTCTGATCCTTTTCTGCCCCTTTCATGCCAGGACTGCAGTTTGTGGGGGGCACGTGGTTTTCCCTCCAGAAGCCCCAGAGCCTTTCTCAAACACAATTCCAATGAGAAGCAGCGATATTTGCTTTTAGCTAATTTGGTTGAAAGAAGGCAGGCACAGACAACCTGACCACGCGAGTCAAAAAGAGCCTGAGAGGAATGAGGGAGGTGGAAAGCAAAGCAGGGATTCAGGGCTGGCGCTCCAGGTGTCGCAGAGAGAGCTGACGTTGTGTCTCTGGCAGGGAGCATCACCCAGATCGCGCTGTCGGAGGAGAGCATGGAGGAGGGGATCGAGTGGAACTCGGCTCTGACGGCTGCTGTCACCATGGCCACTGAGGAAGGCATGAAAAAGGACACAGAGGAGATCTCGGGTAAGCTCAGGCTGCTCGTTGGGTGTTTTCTTCCCTTCTCTTTGCCTCTTACACTCTAGAGACTTAAATCCTGAAAATAAGGAGAGTTTAGGCAATGACAGAGATGTGCCCCTTGGCTGTCCCAGCGTTTCCTTGGCATTCAGGGTCCCTGCCAAACAGGGGACACCAGCTCTGGCTTGCGGCTGGTGGATGATCCTCCAGATCAGTTGCTCTCGGTTCATAGAATCATAGAATCATGGAATCACAGAACAACCAGGTTGGAAGGGACCCATCGGATCTTCTAGTCCAACCATTCCTATCAAACACTAAACCAAGTCCCTCAAGACCTCATCCACCCATCCCTTAAACACCTCCAGGGAAGGTGAATCAACCCCCTCCCTGGGCAGCCTATTCCAATGCCCAATGACCCTCTGTGTGAAAAACTTCCTCCTTATCTCCAGCCTAAATCTCCCCTGGCGGAGCTTGAGGCCAGTCCCTCTTTACAGCAAGAGGTTTGGTTTTGTTCATTATAAATATGGAAATATCTGCCAGCTTTGTCGGTAACCCCTGCTCAGACCCTGTCAGCTCTCTTGGCTGTGTCCTGTGGCTGCAGTGCCTTCCCTTCCCTCTCAGGATCAGTGCGGGAGCTCAGACAGAATTTCCTCAAACAAAGATTTTAAGCTCTGCACCTTGCAAAGGTGAACAGGAGCAGTGAAGTGTAACCTTGGGAGTCATGGTGTTGCTTTAAAACATGTTACTGATTTGCTGCCTGGATCTGGTTTGCTTCTTTGGGCTTTATTTTCCATGTCACATCAAACCCAGTGGTCAAATTAGAAGTCATCTTGCAGAGTTGCTCTTGCCTGAAGAGTTTAAGGTATCCTCGTGGGGAAAAACGCTATGTGGTCATACGTGTTGACGTCTTTTTCCCTCTCCTTGTGCCAGAGGACACACTGATGTTCTGGAAAGGAATAGCTGACGTGGGGCTGATGGAAGAGGTTGTGTGCAACATCCAGAAGGAGATAGAAGAAGTCCTCCGAGGTGTCCAGCAGAGGTTGGGTCAGTCTCCCTTCCAGATGACAGGTAGGTTGTGAGCCTCTGGCTCTGTGGTAGGGAAGGATGCAGCTGCAGGCACGAAGAAGTGTCGAGGGTCCATCCCTACCCCTTAAAGCAGTTGAGTCAGGTTGGTGAACAAGTTACGGCTCATTAGCTGAGCTGCGGGAGGTGAGTCTTGGTGTGGTCTCAGCCTGCCCAATGCTGACTGTGAGGCACAAGGACACAATAAGCCACCCTGTTCCCTGAGCAACACAGCCCTGGCATCTTGCTGAGGCCATTGGGCGACTGCTCTCAGCTCCTGGTCCTCCTGAAAGGCTGCCTGGATTAATTTATCAGACAAGAATTCTACAAACACTTTTTTTCCATGACAGCCCAAGCTTAAACAGGTCCTGCTCTCTCACTTCTTGGTCTGTCTTCACTTATGGCAGAAAACCTGTTTAGGGGCCTGAACCATCAAGTGAAGGAAGTGACCTGGGTTAAAAATAACTCCCCTCCTCTGAGTTATTTTTAACTCCAATCGGTTCTGTAATCCATCCAGCACATGGCCTGTGTGAGCACAGGGTTTGAGAGCAACTCGTTAATCACAGGTTGGAAGGGACCTCAAAGCCCATCCAGTTCCACCCCTGCCCTGGGCAGGGACACCTCCCACTGGATCAGGGGCTCCAAGCCCCATCCAACCTGCCCTTGAACCCCTCCAGGGATGGGGCAGCCACCACTGCTCTGGGCAACCTGGGCCAGGTCCTCCCCACCCTCACAGGAGAACATTTCTTCCTAAGCTCTCATCTCAGTCTCCCCTCTTTCCTTTAAACTGTTCCCTCTTTTCCTGGCACTACCAGCCCTTCTTAGAAGTCCCTCTTGATGCTCTTCCTGTGAGAACATCTAGGTACATCCACAAGCTTCGTTTTACCCAGGATATTTATTTTCTAATTTAGCTTTGGGCTGGCGGATCTTTGCGTCTGGTAGGTGGCAGCTTTTGGAAGCTGGCAATGATTGAAGTCAGTGGACTATAACAGAAATTTTGCACAGCTTTGGGTGAAGCTGGCATGTTAATGACACTGTCAGCAGCATGGGGTGATGATTTGTAGGTGGAGAGCTCGTTTGTATCTCTCTGATTGCAAATGATGCTTTCATTTGCAGCATTTTTGAGCTGACACATCTCCGCTTCATTTTCTTCGTCACGTGAATGGGATTATTCAGTCTTTGGATGTCAGAAGGAGGAGGGAGCTGGGTCTGCCCATGTCTTAGAGCCCTTGTGGAAATGCAGAGTTGTACAAAAAGCAGCAGCAGATTTTTGGGGTTGTATGAGCACCTTTCGAGGACCTGAGTCCCACCGGTAGGACTGGGCTCTCATCCCTGTGTCCTCTCCCTGCAGATGCTGCCGTCTTGAACAACGTCGCACACACCTTTGGCCTCATGGACACTGTCAAGAAGGTTCTGGACAACAGGAAGAACCAGACAGAGCAAGGAGAGGAACAGTTTCTTTACACGCTGGCAGGTACGATCAGCACCTAGAAAGGCTTCTCACCCTCTTGGGAACTGATGTGACCTTCCTTGGACATCACCCCTTATATGATGGGGTGGGACAGGCGGACAAGGTGCTGAGGGATATGGTTTAGTGTTTGATAGGAATGGTTGGACTTGATGATTTGGTGGGTCTTTTCCAACCTGGTGATTCTATCATAGAATCATAGAACAACCAGGTTGGAAGGGACCCATCGGATCTTCTAGTCCAACCATTCCTATCTAACACTAAACCAAGTCCCTCAAGACCTCATCCACCCGTCCCTTAAACACCTCCAGGGAAGGTGAATCAACCCCCTCCCTGGGCAGCCTATTCCAATGCCCAATGACCCTTTCTGTGAAAAACCTCCTCCTGATCTCCAGCCTAAATCTCCCCTGGTGGAGCTTGAGGCCATTCCCTCTTGTCCTGTCCCCTGTCACTTGGGAGAAAAGGCCAGCTCCCTCCTCTATGATTCTATGATTTTATATCTGGGTTATTGCTCAATAGTTACTGCCCCAAATCAAACGCTTCCCGCTGCCTCTCTGTCCTAAAAAATCAGTGCTGTAGGCTCAGGGCTGCAGAGCAGTTTTCCGAGCTTCAGGCAGCACGGTGCTCTGCCTGAGCAACTAAACTTCTCTGTCTGTGCTATGCTGAGTTGTCTGCCCATCTTGGCATGGAGCTATCGGGTGTCTACAAGGCTTCCCCTGAGCTGAAGCCAATAACCTGACTTGGATTCTCCCGAGCCGCTTGCTGAATGCTTCTCCCTCCTCACCGTGTCCTGCAGGACTTGTTCTTATCTGGGATGTCCCAGTCCCCTACTGCCCTGGATAAGGGAGATCACTGCGCTACTTCTGACTTGCAGTGTTGGCACAGACACCGTCTAGGGGGATGTTCTGGTCCCTGTCCCCAGTCCAGGTGTTCAGCACTGGAGAAGGGACCCAGCCAAGTTCAGGAAGCAGTTCCTACCCTCCAGAGACATTGTCCACTCTCTCTTCTCGGAGACCTCATTACTCTCTACAACTACCTGAAGGGAGGTTGTGGAGAGGAGGGAGCTGGGCTCTTCTCCCAAGGGACAGGAGACAGGACAAGAGGGAATGGCCTCAAGCTCCGCCAGGGGAGATTTAGGCTGGAGATTAGGAGGAAGTTTTTCATGGAGAGGGTCATTGGGCATTGGAATAGGCTGCCCAGGGAGGAGGTTGATTCCCCTTCCCTGGAGGTGTTTAAGGCATGGGTGGATGAGGTCTTGAGGGACTTGGTTTAGTGTTTGATAGGAATGGTTGGACTAGAAGATCCGATGGGACCCTTCCAACCTGGTTGTTCTACGATTCTATGATTCTTGTTGGGTCTAGCTTGGGGAGCAGAAATGCTCATCTTCTCCTCAGCAGGAAGAGAACAGAGAAGGGCAGTTGGTGCAGAGCGTTGCCTGCTCCTTATCCAGGTGCTTACAAAGCCACATGAGCAGGTGCAGAACATTGATTGGGTCTGTGTGGGGCTGGGAAATCCAACATTTTCATTCAGTGGAGGTCGATATGGAATGAAATTCAATGATCATAGAACAGTTTGGGTTGGAAGGGACCTTAAGTTTGTCTAGTTCCATGGACAAATGATCCTGCTGGACATGGTGCTTAGGACACCCTGTTTCCCAAACCTTGGGTTGGTTGTGGAGCTGGGAACTCCCTGGCAGCTCCCGAACTGCTCCAGCTCTAACCCAACCCGCTGCTTGGCCCTTCTCTTTGCAGACCTGGAGCGGCAGCTGGAAGAGCAGAAGAAACTGGCCAAGGACCAGAAGGCGAAATCCCAAACCATCCAGAACGTGGTGCTGATGCCTGTCAGCGCTCCCAAGCCCCCCAAGCGCCCCCGCCTGCAGCGCCCAGCCTCCGCCACCGTCCTCAGCCCCTCCACCCCCATCCAGCAGCCGCAATTCACCGTCATCTCACCCATCGCCATCGCGCCTGTCGGACAACAGTTCTCCGTGGGCAACATCCCGGTGGCAACCATCAGCCAAGGCTCCAGCCCGGTGACTGTTCATACCTTGCCCTCTGGCTCCCAGCTCTTCCGATACGCCACGGTGGTTTCCTCGTCCAAGACCGGCTCCTCCGACACCGTCACCCTCCACCCGTCCTCCAGCCTGGCGCTGCTGAGCTCGGCGGCCATGCAGGACAGCGGCGCCTTGGCCAACGTCGCCACCGTGGTCAACCCCGTGGAACTGGTGGCCATGGAGTCCGGCCTCACCTCCACCATCCAAGCCGTGGAAGGCACCTCGGACGACGGGCAAACCATCATAGAGATCGACCCGGCGCCCGATCCCGAAGCGGATACGGACGAGTCGGAAGGCAAAGCCGTCATCCTGGAGACAGAGCTGAGGACTGAGGAGAAAGTGGTGGGAGATGTGGAGGACCATCAGCACCAGGTCCATAACGTGGAGATTGTGGTCCTGGAGGACTAGTGGGGAAGGCAAGCATCCGTTTGGGGAAGAGTTGGGGATTTATTTTATTTTGGGCTTTTTTTGTTAAGCATCTTTTCCAGCCGCCCTGTTTGTTTCCGTGGATCTTTTCATTGTCCTGTATATAATATATATATATGATTTTTTTTTTAAAAGAAAAAACAAAACGCTGGAAAAACACGCGAGACCTGGAAAAGTCTCCGTGGAGCACTGAACAATCCCACCTGTCTGCAGGGTGAAGGAGAGCCTGGATCTCTGCCGGGAGGAGCCGGATAAGGGCGCCCAGAGCACACGGTGCTCCTGCCCCGATCATTTTGTTTCAGAGAGACAATAACCAGTGGCTGGAGCGTCGATGTGACTGCAGGAAGGGGTGATGGCCTTGGGGTGGAACCGGTACCTCATTTGTATTTTTATTTTACCCCAGGGAAGGGACTTGTGTTGGACTCTTTCTTCACTATCACCTCAACTGAGATGTTTTTGTTACTGCTCTTGCTTTGGGGAAGACGACAGTACCACCGAGTCTACTGTCCGTGTTCTCCCTCTCCTCCTCCACACAAAATTGGGTTTATATCTATGGGTTTTTTTGTATTTGTTTGCTCTTTCCCTTCCCTTGTCCACAGTTCCCAGCAGTGGGATCTACTCTGGGACAGAGGATCCCAATCCCACCTCTTCCCACGGCACTTTTTCCCCATCCCTTTCCCCGCCTGGCCAGGTTTGGTGCTGCAAACGCCGCTTGGAGACTCCGAGATGCCCCAAAAAATATCAACTCGAGCTGAAAGCCCAGCGCTGCGAGGACCTTTTGGGATGTACAAAGCATGTTGTGCTCTTGCTTTCCTGGAGAGCTGGACTCCGGATCGGAGCAGCTCCTGTTTACACTATGTGCTGGGGCTGCTCCCTGCTTGTCGCTACTTTTTTGGTGGTTTTATTTTTGTATTTTTCTTCTTTCTTCCTATAATCTCGTGGCAGGATTAGAACCGGCACGTTGATGAAGTAACGCGTGCCTCGCTCTTTTCCCTCTTTCCCTCTTGTTTTTTTTTTTTTTCATTCCAGTGGCCGAGGTCTCCCTTTGGGTTCTGCCACTGTGGGAGGATGGAAGGGGAAAGCGCCGGGCACGGAGGTTTTGGGGAGCTGGGAGGGAGGGAGCTGCTTGGCTGGGAATATTAAGCAAAACAACAGCAAAGGAAAAACACACCTGGGAGGGTGGGAGGGAGGGGAGGAAGATGTGTTCTGCTATTTTTTTGCATTAAAAGGAAAAAAATCCAACTACGCTGGAGTGATTTGTTCGTGGGCAGGTGAGAGGTGATGGCTCTGTCACTGTAGAGGTGGCACAGGAGGGCTGGGATGCTTCTCCCACAGCTGAGAGGGGGGTCACTGGTTCTTGGAGCCCCTCACCAGGAGGAAAGTTCTGCCTGGGTTCCAGTTTTCCGACAAGGCTCTGGAGCAAGTTCAGAGAAGAGTGACAAGGCTGGTGAAGGGGCTGGAGAAGAGAACCTATGAGGAGCGGCTGAGAGAGCTGGGGGTGTTTATCCTGGAGAAGAGGAGGCTGAGAGGAGACCTCATTACTCTCTACAACTACCTGAAGGGAGGTTGTGGAGAGGAGGGAGCTGGGCTCTTCTCCCAATGGACAGGACAAGAGGGAATGGCCTCAAGCTCCACCAGGGGAGATTTAGGCTGGAGATTAGGAGGAGGTTATTCACAGAAAGGGTCATTGGGCATTGGAATAGGCTGCCCAGGGAGGTGGTTGATTCCCCTTCCCTGGAGGTGTTTAAGGCATGGGTGGATGAGGTCTTGAGGGACATGGTTTAGTGTTTGATAGGAATGGTTGGACTAGAAGATCCGATGGGTCCCTTCCAACCTGGTTGTTCTATGATTCTATGATTCTATGCACTGGGCTTGGGGAGCAGTGGAAGCCAGACCCCACGGATTTTGGATTGGGGATGCTGGGATCCCGTAGATTTAGATCAAGAATGCTGGGACCTTATGGATTTTGGATCAGGGATGCAGAGACCCCATAGATTTTGGACCTGGGATCCCAGGACCCCATGGATTTTAGATCAGGGATCCTGGGACCTCACAGATTTAGATCAGGAGTCCTTAGACCCCATGGACTGTTTTGATTAGGGATCCTAGGGCCCCATAGATTTTTGAACCAGGGATCCTGAGACCCCGTGGATTTTGGATCAGAGATGCTGAGAGGCAATCCCATGGGTTTGGATCAGGGATCCCCATCCCTCCATGCTCCGCAGCCCTAGCTCCGTGTCCCCTTGACTAGGGAGCGATGGGGTCATTTTGCAGACCCCCCTGTCCTCGCTCCAGCTCTTCCATGCACTCCCCCTGCCTGGCTCACCCTGGGCTTACATCCCCTCCCAGCCCCTGGGAAATCTTGAGGCCCTGGGGGGCTGTGCTGCTCTTTACTCCCCCTGCACCCCAGGACATGGTCTGGGGCTCTGCAGAGAAGAGCAACAAAGCTGGTGAAGGGGTTGGAGAGCAAGTCTTATGAGGAGCAGCTGAGAGAGCTGGAGGTGTTTATCCTGGAGAAGAGGAGGCTCAGGGGAGACCTCATTGCTCTCTCCAACTACCTGAAAGGAGGTTGTGGAGAGGAGGGAGCTGGGCTCTTCTCCCAAGGGACAGGACGAGAGGGAATGGCCTCAAGCTCCACCAGGGGAGATTCAGGCTGAACATTAATAAAAAATGTTTCCCAGAAAGGGTGATCGGGCAGTGTCAGAGGCTGCCCAGGGAGGGGGTTGAGTCACCTTCCCTGGAGGGGTTTAAGGGATGAGGTGCTGAGGGACATGGTTTAGTGCTTGATTGGGATGGTTGGATTCGATGATCCTGTGGGTCCCTTCCAACCTGGTGATTCTGGGATTCTGGGCATTGGGGATGTCTGGCCCTTTAAGAGCGCCCCCCCAACCCCATCACTCCTGCGCTCCCGCGCCCGTCCGAGTGGGGGCGCTGCTCCCTCCCACTCCTCCTCCTGCCCAGCATGCACCGCGCCCCCCCTCCCCTCCGCCTCCCTCCCGCTTATTTCCCCTCCCTTCGGGCCCCCCTCCTACCGCCATTGTGCCTCGCGTGGGCGCGAGGCGGCGGGCCCGGGCCATAGAGGCGGGCCGGAAGGAGAGGCGAGGGGGGTGGCTAGAGCGTCGCCCCGACCAGGCAGCAGCCGCGGGCGAGTCGGAGTCCGCCAGGCAGCCGCGCCGCGCCCGCGCCCCGCACAAAGCCGCCGCCCCGCCCCGCCCGCCGCCGAGCCATGTCGGCCAGCAGCCTCCTGGAGCAGGTAGGAGCCCCCCGCCTCCCGGACGCCGTCCCCCGCTTCCCTTCCTTGCGGTGCCCGGGCCGGGCCGCAAGGCGAGGCCGCGGGTTGGGGCCTAGCGGGGCTGAGGCCTCGCCCCCGCCTCGGGGCCCGCCCCGCGCCCCTCTGACTCACCGCTCTGCCTCTCTCCCCATGCCGCCACAGAGACCCAAGGGCCAAGGCAACAAAGGTGAGAGATCGGGAAAGGGCAGGGGTGGAACTTTGGGACCGGGGAGGCTGAGCGTGGGGAGGGAGCCCTGGGAAGGATGGGGCCGAGGGTGGTCGGGAGGCCGGGAGAGGAGGGGGAATCTCGGGAACGGATGAGGCCAAGGAAGGTGAGGGAGCCCAGGAAAGGAAGGGGTCGGCGAAGGTGGGGAACTTGGGAAAGGATGGGGCCAAGAAAGGTGAGGGAGCCGAGGAAAGGAAGGGGTCAGGAGAGGTGGGGAACGTGGGAAAGGATGGGGACAAGAAAGGTGAGGGATCCCTGGAAAGGAAGGGGTTAGGAAAGGTGGGGAATTTGGGAAAGGATGGGGACAAGAATAGGGGGAGATCCTGGGAAAAGGGAGCAATCCCGGGAAAGGAGGGGGCCAAGAAGGGTGGGGAGACTGGGAAAGGAGGGAGCCAGGAAAGATGGGGAGCTTAGGAAAGGAGGGGGACAAGAATGGGGAGAACAGGAGGGATACCAGGAAAGGCTGGGGCCAGGGAAGGTGAGGGATCCCGGGAAAGGTGGGGGATTCTGGGAAAGGAAGGGGCCAAGAATGAGGAGAAGACTGGGAAAGGATGGGGTCTAGAATGGAGGGGATCCTGGAAAAGGATGGGGATCCCAGAAAAGGATGGGGCTGAGAAAGTTGGGGGTCCTGGGGAAGGAGGGAGCCAAGAAAGGGGAGGAGATGGGGAAAGTTGGGGATCGTGGAAAAGGATGAGGGCAAGAAAGTTGGGGATCCTTGGGAAGAGGGGATCGTGGAAAATACGAGGCCAAGAAGGGGAGGCTTGTGGGGAAAGGATGGGGCCAAGAAAGAGAGGGGGACAGGGAAAAGGGGGGATTTGGGGAGAGGATGGGGCCAAGAAAGGGAGGAAACCTGGGAAAGTTTGGGATCTTGGGAGAGGACCAGGGAAAGGGGGAAACCAGAAAAGGGGAGAGTTGGGAAATGAGGGGGTGGGAAAGGAGGGGAGGAACACAATGGGGATGGGGGGGACCTGGCAGTGGGGTTGGGGAGTATCACCACCAGAATTTCCCAGGCCTGTCCTTGTGTTCACGACCCTTTATGGGATGGAAAGAAAATGAATGGGTGTCTGTGAAAGCTCTCAGGGCTCTGGGGCTGGGGAAAGTTGACAGAGAAGAGGTGTTGGTGTGGCTGAAAGGTGTTTTCCCCCCATCTCTGAGTACTGGGGGTGACGTGTTATAACCAGCAGGGGGTGGTTCTGCTGTAAGGTCTGACCTTAAAGATGGGAAGTGTTGGAATTTACCGGCAGGGCCCTTTCTGACTCTCTGCATCTTTCCCTCAGTGCAAAACGGATCCGTGCATCAGAAAGATGGGTTGAACGACGATGACTTTGAGCCCTACCTGAGTCCCCAGGCCCGGCCGGTGAGTACAAGTCCCTGCTGGGTGCCTGGTGACTTCCCGCTGCTCACTAGGCTGTGGTGGATGAGGTATCGAGGTTTTTAGCAACTTATTGGAGCTGTAAGGACTTCCTGCAGTTGGGGCTCAGCTCGCTTTCCTTTCCTTTTTTTTTTTTTTTTTCCCAGCGTAACTGCCTTGAAGTCGCTAGTTCTGCTCTTTCAGTTTTACTGTTATGGCCTCGTTTCCTTACTGGTTTCTGGTTCTTTCCTTACTGGTTTCTGGTTCTTTGTGCTGGCTGAGATGTGCTCTGCCACATGGTGAAATCCTGCAGGATCCTATTGGTGTTCTTCTCTTGCCACCAAGTGCACTGAAAACATGTCATGGGGTTTGCTCTGTTTTTCTTCACCCCAAAATCCCTCCAGAACATTCACGTGATAAAGGCTGTTTAGTAGAGGTTGAGCTGGAGAGCTTGTGACCAGCTCCTAGAAGTCAGTCTCGCCGGATGCTTTTCCTCTTCACTTTCTACTTGAGATCAGCTCCACTGTTAACTGTTTTTTGTTTGTTTTCCTTAATGAGCGGTAGGAGGGTGACACGTAACAGATGGAGAGCAGCTGATTAGATGGTACGAGTAAGCATCACAGATAAACACCTGTAGTAGCACTTAATTTATTCCCTTGGCTTCTATTCTCTCTCCAGTTGTGATTAGTAGAAATAAGCTGTTCTGTTTTCCTTTTTTTGTGGTTTTTTCCATCACTTTTACCAGTCTGCATGTGGCTTTTTTCATATATAATGGTGCTTCATGGGTTCTTTTGGAGCACAGGAGTGAGTTTCTGTCTCAGTTAAACCTTCAACGAGTATTTTCCTGCTTTGTGCTAAAGTTACGAAGCCAAATACTCTTGAAGCTGTTCCCTAATCTTCAGGATTCAACCCCTCAGTTAAGATAACTGCCTGCGTTCAGCTCCCTGAAAAGCTAGAAGCCTCAATTCTACCTCTGTAAGGCCAGAGAGCATGATTATGTTCTCGAGTCTTGAATGAAATGAGCTATTTTCCTTGTAGCTCTCACATCGTGGTGGGTTTTTTTTTCTATCTCAGAAACTACCATCACCAGTTTCCAGCCTCCTTCTGAACGTGGATGTTTACTGCAAACCATACTTTTATTTAAATTTCCTAAAGAGAACAATGGTTGCTATAATATTAGGAGTGAGGTGATATTATACCCTACTTTGCATGTTTGATGAAGATCTTCTGATTATTTTGTGTCTTTTTGTATGTGTCAGTGGTAAAAAATACCCTTTAAAATCAGGAAATGAGGTGGAGCAGAGCCACTGCTCTAGAAATTCAGCAGGAGCGAGGTTAAAAGTGTTGTCTTAACTTTGATTGAAACCTTAGGGTGACTTTATCTCGGCTTTCTCATCGTGGCACGTTGCTTGTCAGCTCTGATCTGTGTTCTGGCGCTTTGTAGAACAGAAAACCAAACCCAGGGGCTCAGTTTGGAGAGGGCTGTGGTTCTGCTGAGCCAACTGGCCAGGCTCAGAAGCACAAAGGTATCAAAGCATGTGTGGCTTTTCTGCAGATGGGGAGAGGGAGATGCAGATGCGAGTCTGAAAAAGGAATTAAAAGCAGCCTGCAAGTTTCTGAAAAAGCTTCGTGAGCTCTGCAGGCGAGTGCGAGGTTACCAAATTGCAAAGTTTCATGGCTTCTCATTCAGGTGCTGAGATCTCAGCTGTCACCGTTACTACCTTGTCAGCCTGGTAAGTGAGGTTACTCTGAGTTTTAAAGCTCAGATGCACAGTGATTCCTCAGCAGTGTAAAAAAAACAGAAGCTCAGCAGCAGCAGTGAGTAAGCTGAAACCTTGATTCTGGGCTTGGGGTGAAGAGGAAGGGTGAATTTGAGGAAATGACTGCAAAAAGGCTTGGTCATTGGAGAGAAATAAAAGCAGCTGAAGTTTTATTTGCATGCAGGCTGGTAGTGGCATCAGTTGTGTGAGTACAGGGGAGCAGAGCTCTGGGTGTTGGGGTAGAGGGCTTGTCTTCAACCCATTAAATACCTTCTGTGCTGCTCCTCAAAGCTGCTGGATACTCCAGCCTACTGCAGACTGTGTTAAAATATCTCCTGGTCCTCTACATGCTGTGTAACAGCACAACAGAAAAGGGTTTGAGGGGAGAAAGGGATGAGTTGAGGCTCTGGAGCAAGTCCAGAGAAGAGCCATGAAGCTGGTGAAGGGGCTGGAGAACAGGCCCTATGAGGAGTGGCTGAGAGAGCTGGGGGTGTTTAGCCTAGAGAAGAGGAGGTTGGGAGGTGGGCTCTTCTCCCAAGTGACAGGGGACAGGACAAGAGGGAATGGCCTCAAGCTCCACCAGGGGAGATTTAGGCTGGAGATTAGGAGGAGGTTTTTCACACAGAGGGTCATTGGGCATTGGAATAGGCTGCCCAGGGAGGTGGTTGATTCACCTTCCCTGGAGGTGTTTAAGGGATGGGTGGATGAGGTCTTGAGGGACATGGTTTAGTGTTAGATAGGAATGGTTGGACTAGAAGATCCGATGGGTCCCTTCCAACCTGGTTGTTCTATGATTCTATGAGTTCTAACCAGACAGTGATGTGCTTTGAGCAGCCTGCAGAGAGGGAACGGCTCAGCTCAGGTTTGGATCTGGGCTGCTGCTTTTCTGTTCCGTTAAAGCTAATTTACAGGAGAGTGTGTTGTTACTCTTAAAATCGAGGGGGTTTTCTTTAGAAGAGACTTTGTTTCAAAATAATAGGATTGTGTTGAAGTTCTTTTATTCGCCTTGCGAATTGTGTTGGCATTGGTGCTTCTGGACAGGCTGGGCCCTAGGGATCTTTTGGATGGTTCCTTGAGTGGTGGAACCGCACCTGTGATAAGAGTTAGCATTTTTATTAACTTGCTTTTGGGACCCTTTCTTGGTGGAAACAGGCCGGAGAGGCTGTCCCTGGTTTTTTGAGCGTTCACACCATGCAGAACCACTGGAAGCTTTTCTGTGTTGCATCCAGTGAAATGAATCTGCACCCTTAGCACTATTTTCAGTGATGCCTGTTAACGAAGGCTGTGTTACCCCCAAACCTCTTGCTTCCCTCTTACCTCAGTGGACGGTGGAGAGAGGCAAACCAGCTCTTCCTGGAGCTTGTAGGAGGAGCAAGGAGGTTGTAGAGAGGAGGGAGCTGGGCTCTTCTTCCAAGTGACAGGGGACAGGTCAAGAGGGAAATGCCTCAAGCTCCGCCAGGGGAGATTTAGGCTGGACATCAGGAGGAAGCTTTTCACAGAAAGGGTCATTGGGCATTGGAACAGGCTGCCCAGGGAGATGGTTGATTCACCTTCCCTGGAGGTGTTTAAGGCACAGGTAGACGAGGAGCTGAGGGACATGGTTTACTGTTTGATAGGAATAGTTGGACTCGATGATGCGGTGGGTCTCTTCCAACCTGGTGATTCTATGATCCCTGGAGGGTACCAGAGCCACCTGGAGAGCCTCCATGGGCTCCAACATGGCATTGAGTCCTCTGGGAGCTGCGCTTGGCACAGGAAAATGTGAAATTCAATGAAAAATGGAGTAGAGCCTGCTGCAAGCCAAGCTTTTAAAGAGGACCGGAACCTCCCTTTCTTCTCCTCCACTCCAGGCTGATGTGTGCAGGAGGCTGGCTGCGCACAGGTCAAATTACGGGGCAATCACACCCATTAGGCCAGGTTTAACTGCTCCCCGGAGGGGGCACAGGGCTGAATGCGAAAGGACAGATGTTTTTCATGTAAGCAAATCCTGGTTGGTGGCTGAGAGTTCCCTAATTGTAAAATTAGGCACTTGTTTTTGTAACCTAAGGGCTGCTTGGGTGTTAAAAGGGAAACCAACTCATGGAGCAGCATTTTTTTCCCCCTCTCTGAAGCCTTCTTGCTTGTGCTGCTGCTGTCACCAGGCCATAAAAGGCTCCTATTGAAACCATATTGATTACTTCCCATTTCCAGGTATTTAGTATGTGCCTGCAGCACCAGAGCAGTTTGTATTTTCAGGATGAGGCGTTAAATCCATCTTCATTTGCACGTTCTTGGGATATTTTGAGCTCTGAAATGTTAAATTCTAGGCATAAGCTGTTTTCATTGGTAATAAGCTTGAAGGGAGGGACTCGGGAAGGCAACTGGGGACATTCATGATTTTGGCAGCACATTTCCACCATCTTTTTTTTTTTTTTTTTTACTCCATATTCTGCTTCTCTCAAGTCCTTTCCCCAAATTACCCCTCAAAGAGCAAAATTAAGACTGATGCATACGTTACCCAGGCAAGAAAAACTCTCTTTGGTAGCAGCTACAAGAAAGAGATGGTAATACTGGGATGCTGGTTAAGGTATTATTTTTATGGCCAGAGTTGGGGCTCGGGGCGGCCTGGTGTCTAATCCCATGTCAGGAACACAGTGCAGGGAGTTCGCTAAACCTTTGTGTTTAATCTTCTTGGCAGTGGAACAGTTTTTGGAGTGCTCCTAACAAAGGGAAGTGTTTCAGGGCTGAGCCTGTTTGCCTGCCCAGCCCTAAGGTGGGGAGGGGTGGGGCACGGGAAGCTTGAGGTGGCTTGGATTCCTCCCCCCTTGGAATCCCTTCCGCTGGTTCTAACTATTCAGTGCTTATTTTTGTTCTCGTTTGCAGAACAATGCCTACACTGCGATGTCCGATTCCTACCTACCCAACTACTACAGTCCCTCCATCGGATTCTCCTACTCCTTGGGTGAAGCCGCCTGGTCCACGGGAGGAGACCCCCCCATGCCCTACCTGACCTCTTACGGACAGCTCAGCAACGGGGAGCCCCACTTCCTCCCCGACGCCATGTTCGGGCAGCCGGGGGCCCTGGGCAGCACTCCATTTCTCGGGCAGCACGGCTTTAACTTCTTTCCGAGCGGGATTGACTTTTCAGCTTGGGGGAATAACAGTTCTCAGGGACAATCCACTCAAAGCTCTGGCTACAGCAGCAATTACGCTTATGCCCCCAGCTCGCTGGGCGGAGCCATGATCGATGGGCAGTCGGCCTTCGCTAACGAGACTCTCAACAAGGCTCCCGGCATGAACACCATCGACCAAGGGATGGCAGCTCTGAAACTGGGCAGCACGGATGTGGCAAGCAGCGTGCCCAAAGTTGTTGGTTCGGCTGTTGGTAGTGGATCCATTACCAGTAATATTGTGGCCTCCAACAACTTGCCTCCGGCTACCATCGCTCCTCCGAAGCCGACCTCCTGGGCTGACATCGCTAGCAAACCGGCTAAGCAGCAGCCCAAGCTGAAGACCAAGAATGGCATCGCGGGTTCGAGTCTTCCACCGCCTCCCATAAAACATAACATGGATATTGGAACTTGGGATAACAAAGGGCCGGTGGCAAAGGCCCCGGCGCAGGCCTTAGTTCCAAATATGGGCCAGCAGCCGGCCCAGGTGTCCCCGCAGCCCGTGGGCCAGCAGATCAATCCCAGCCCGCCGGTGGCCCAGGCCTCCAGCGGGCAGCAGCCCCAGCCGATGCCGCCGCCGCCGCAGCCGGCCCAGCTGCCTGTGCCGCAGCCTGCGGCTCAGCCCACCCGCTGGGTTGCCCCTCGTAATCGCGGCAGCGGCTTTGGGCAGAATGGAGTGGATGGTAACGGAGTGGGACAGTCTCAGGCCAGTTCTGGTTCTGCTTCTTCGGAGCCCCACCCGGTCTTGGAGAAGTTGAGGTCCATCAACAACTACAACCCCAAGGATTTTGACTGGAACCCAAAACACGGACGGGTTTTCATCATTAAGAGTTACTCTGAGGACGATATCCACCGTTCCATTAAATATAACATCTGGTGCAGTACAGAGCACGGCAACAAGAGACTGGATGCCGCCTATCGCTCCATGAACGGGAAGGGCCCCGTTTACTTACTGTTCAGTGTCAACGGTAGCGGTCACTTCTGTGGAGTCGCAGAAATGAAATCTGCTGTGGACTATAACACGTGTGCGGGTGTGTGGTCCCAGGACAAGTGGAAGGGACGTTTTGATGTCAGGTGGATTTTTGTGAAGGACGTTCCTAACAGCCAGCTCCGGCACATCCGCCTAGAGAACAACGAGAATAAACCAGTGACCAACTCCAGGGACACTCAGGAGGTGCCTCTGGAAAAGGCTAAGCAGGTGTTGAAAATCATTGCCACCTACAAGCACACCACCTCCATCTTCGATGACTTCTCACACTATGAGAAACGCCAAGAGGAGGAGGAAAATGTTAAAAAGGTAACGTGTCTGTCTGTCTGGGCCGAGTCCTGTGGCCTCAAGCCACAGACCTCAAGCTTAATGGCCTCAAGCCTCACCAGAGGAGATTTAGGCTGGAGATTAGGAGGAAGTTTTTCACACAGAGGGTCATTGGGCATTGGAATAGGCTGCTCAGGGAGGTGGTTGATTCACCTTCCCTGGAGGTGTTTAAGGGGCAGGTGGATGAGGTCCTGAGGGACATGGTTTAGTGTTTGATAGGAATGGTTTGACTAGAAGATCCGATGGGTCCCTTCCAACCTGGTTTTTCTATGATTCTGTAGGGCAGGAGAGCAAGGAGGCTGCCTTGTGCAGGACTGGGTAGTGCGGGCTCCTGAGTGAGCTCTGTGGGCATCAGGCCACTGCTTGGCTAGTGGAGTCCTCGTAAGTAGAACCAGCTTTGGGTGGGAAAAGCTGCAGAGGAGGCTCACCCAGGCCTTGCCTACAGCCGGCTGCCCTGGGGCTGGGTCTAACTCTGCCTTTCCTCAGGGCTGTGTTCTAAACAAGATTGATTCCTGGGCCTTTGTCAGCTCCTGGATTGGAACAGGATAAAGCAGGAGATGAGCGGGAGCTTGGGAAGTTGTTAGGAAACAGAGCCGGGTCTTTGAACCGCCGCCTAATCCACCTCCTGCCCCAGGCAGGGTCAGTGTGACAGATGTTTCCCACCACTTGTTAAACCTTCAGGAACGGCGGTTCCTGTTCCTCCCCAGGCAATCTATTCCTACGCTTAATTATCCTTCCTGTTAGAAGGCTTTGTCTAGTGTCCACCCTAAAACTCTGCAGTGTGGGTCTGAGTACTTGTTTAGCGTGTTTTGAGTACTCCTTAGCGTGGGGTGTTCTGTTCCTCTGGGCAGCAAAGGCTGCTGGAGGACTGTCCCCTGGCAGCATGGCACCTGAGTCGCGCTCCAAGCCTGCTGTCATTTCGATATCGTTAACGGGAGAATCGCTAATTGAAAGCTCTGCACAACCTCTGGGAGGAAACAGAGTGTCTGGTGGGTCTTGGAATCTCACTTGGGTGCAGCTGTGCTGGTCACCCCGTGGCCGACCTTCCCCGCAATGGGAGTCTTGCTTCCATTTGATCAAAACAGTAATTACGAATTAGCGTTAGCACGACTTCCTGGTAGTTTGCCAAGTTTTCTGGTGATCTCTTTAGTTTCAGCGGTGGAGAATTTTCCATCCAGAAATTGCAGAACTGAAGCAGGAGCTGCCATTGCTCTCTGTGACCGTGGCTTTAAATTTGTTATGTATTTCCCTTTGAGCATTGTCTGCATGGATAGCATGAGAAAGGATCATGATTTCAAACTGGTTCTTTAGCACTTCCAGTGCTCGGAGAAGCTCTGTAAGGGAGGAACGTGTTGCAAGGTGTGGAGGTGGAAACTATTTGTGTGAAAACCTGAATATTATGTGACTTTGCATCCTAAAATTGTTCTGCTTCCTGCACTGAAATGTTTTTTTTTAATTTATTTTTCTAACTGAGGGTTTGGATGCAGTTAGAAATCTCATCTGTGCAGGACTTCTTAGGAAGTGGGGCTTAAGGAGCAGGAGTTTGCAGTGGGAGAGGGACAGACCTTGGCACAGTGGGAGAGCACCAGGGAGGGGAGGAATGTTGCTGGAGGGCAGGCAGGGGATGGATGGATGAGAAGAGTTAGTGCTGGATCTGTGTAAGCAGGTGGCAAGAAGTAGGAAGAGCAGCAGAGTGGGAAAGGCTGGGGGCAAGGCAGGAGACTGATGGTCTCTTCTGGGAAGCTGCTGTGTTTGCAGGTAGTTTGTGTTATCCGAAAAACAGCAAGATAGTAAAAATAGGGCTTAGCAGTTTTCTTAAAATTGGAAACCATCTTTATTCTTCTTTTCTGTTGCATTTTAAAGTCTCCTCCCCTCTTTTCTCCCAGTTTTGGGGATGTGCTAGCCTCTGAGGAGCAGAAATGGCAACCGATGGACACTCAGGTGTGCCCAGTGCTATCTCTGAACGATGTCGGAGCTGATCCGATGCGGTGCCCCAGTGTAGAAGCAGTTGGTTAGGAAAACGCTTATTCTTTGGAAGGGAATTTAGTCATTTGTATCTGGAATCCAGAGGCGAGGAGGTAGGTTTGTAGGTACACACTTGGTGTTTGCTTTTTACCATCGTCTCACCCTTTGTTGCCTGCTCAGGGTCCCTGCCCTGTGATATCCGGCACGGAGGAAGTGACTTGGTCTTTCAGCAACAGTTTGTCCTCCTCGGCCGCTGACACAGCCTTGACTGAGGTTTCTATAAACTGCTCTTTCATGGCTTCATTGAGAAGCAGTCGGTTTTGCTCAAGGAGGGTTTTTTCCCCCTCATTGGAGTGATGAGTGAGAGGGCACTTGCC
The DNA here is from genome assembly GCA_033558105.1 of Coccyzus lansbergi. NCBI lineage: Eukaryota > Metazoa > Chordata > Aves > Cuculiformes > Coccyzidae > Coccyzus > Coccyzus lansbergi. The sequence continues at coordinate 24,223 of JAUMJK010001732.1, read as the reverse complement.
TTGTGGAGCGGGGTGGATGGCGAGTGGCTGAGGGCTCCAGCAGGCTAAATATCCCTGCTGCCCATCTCTGCAAGGGTGTTCCTACACCTTGGAATGGTGCAAAGATGTCAGAGGAGCTCTGACATCTTTAGAGGTGTGATTCCCCCTCTATGACATCCTGCTCGGAGCGGGAAGGAGTAGCTGCTGGGTCTTTGCTCCCTCATCTATGAGGGAAGGTGCAGGATGGGAATAGTTGGACTTGATGATCCGATGGGTCTCTTCCAACCTGATTGTTCTATGATTTTATGATGATTACAATTACCCTGACACTGTAGGTGGCAAAAAAGCCCAAGCCATGCTCTGTCTGTCTTCAAGCAGTTCAGGTAATCGCTTGTGTTTATAAAAGAGATCAGAAACTGGAGCTGAGGTGCTGGAAAGCTGAAGTGCTGCTCTGCCAGCAGCCAGCATCACGGCTCCCTGCCAAGCTGCTGCTGTGTTGGGGAAATGTCGTTGCTACCAACCCTTTGTCTCTGCCACCAGGCTTTGGATGGCAGCGATATGTTCTGCATTCCTGTTCCTTGAAGCTTAAATGTCTCAAGGCTTGGCTTGGTTTGAACTTCTCGCAAGCTGCAGTCGCTTCCCTTGGCTGCCAGCGTGCCTGAATCTTCGTCTGATGTGCAGTTTGATTCCTTCTTGCTGCCCAAGCAGAAGGACAAGAGCTTGTGAGAGTCTGGGAACTCTTGAATGTTCTTTTATACTTCTCACTGGTAGAGTTGCTTCTTCAGGATTCCTTAGAATACTTCCAGGAAATCATATGGAAAATGCTTTGCTTGGTGTCAGTGCTATTTGTGGCTCAGCCTTGGGAACGCTGAAATCGTGCTCTTGCTTGTCCTTTTCTGCTGCCTGTGCCCATCATTTTTTCACAGAAAGGGTCATTGGGCATTGGATTAGGCTGCCCAGGGAGGGGGTTGAGTCACCTTTCCTGGAGGGGTTTAAGGCACGGGTGGATGAGGTCTTGAGGGACTTGGTTTAGTGTTTGATAGGAATGGTTGGACTAGAAGATCCGATGGGTCCCTTCCAACCTGGTTGTTCTATGATTCTATGATCATGCCCTCAGACTCATCTCTTCTTCCAAGAGCCTCACATTTCCTTACTAATCCAGTTTTTATAAGATTTGTATATTCTCTCAACCAAAAATGATGAAGCTGACTCCCATCTGCTGTTGAGCAGCGCACGCTGTTTCTCTCAGTTGATTTCCAGGCCTTTAAAATCCTCTGTGTGTGTGTCTGTGCCTGTGTATATGCCAGTAATAGGGGAAGCAGAAACCACACTGCTCGTTTGGGTGGTTTGGTGCTGGCTGTTTGACAGGAGTGCCCTGTTCTCATGACATCTTCAAGCCAGCACTACAAAGCACTTGGGGCGTTCTCACATATTTTTTTTTTTATTGTGCTCAAGCTTTGTTTAAAGGCAGGAGCAAATTGGAAGGGGAAGCTTAGGTCTCGCTGGTGCTTTAATCCTTGCTGTCTGCCGCGAGACAAGAGACTTCGGTTCCTCATCTGTAAAATGGGAGCGGCTGGGAGCTGTTTCCCTGCAGGTGCAGTGGAAGTGAGTGGTGGGAGGGGATTTGGAGCTGTTTTTCTCTGGGCCCTGTATGCAGTGAGGAGGTTCTGCACCTTTTGCAGGTCCAGCCTTGAGCGGAGGAGTTGATTTCACCTCCTGTTCTTGCAGACTTTATCCCAACTTGCTTGTTGTGAGCAAAGCCCTCTCCGGGTTATTCCCACCTTGCCTGGTGATGTCTGCTCCCAGAAGCAGGATACCCTGAATTGATCACTCTCACAATAATTGCATTCATTGTGAACATACTAATGACTGCAAATGAATGTCGTAAATTAATAAGACGACTTTGTTCTTCCTTCAGCAGCTGGGTTGAAGTTGCATGCGTGTGGCTGGCCAGTTCCCTGGAGAGAACACAGAGCATTTCATCCGCGAGCAGGGGGCGTGTTAAGGTGTCAGAGCAGTGGCTGCTGCTTTTTTTCATTCCCAAAAGTTCTGCCTGACTTGCTGACGTGAGGTTAATGACTCCTGACACAGGAGCTGTGTTTCAGGTTACTTTAATCAAGTATATTTCCTTCGAAGCTAAGTATTTACCAGCTGTTTGTTCTGTGGAAGCACCAGGGCATGGTCTTGCTCTGTTCCCTGGATTTTCTGCCTGGTGCAGCAGTGTGGAGGGTCACAAGATGTTGCTGGAAGATGATGAGGATCCCAAGAGAGTAGTTAAAGCACATTGATTTGTGAGCCCTGTATGGATGCAACGCATCCAAAATAGCTTTGTGCACAGTGTTCCTTACTTGTTCCTAAGGAAGAACCTCATTACTCTCTACAACTACCTGAAAGGAGGTTGTAGAGAGGAGGGAGCTGGGCTCTTCTCCCAAGGGACAGGCGACAGGACAAGAGGGAACGGCCTCAAGCTCCACCAGGGGAGATTTAGGCTGGAGATTAGGAGGAAGTTTTTCACACAGAGGGTGATTGGGCATTGGAATAGGCTGCCCAGGGAGGGTGTTGATTCACCTTCCCTGGAGGTGTTTAAGGCACGGGTGGATGAGGTCTTGAGGGGCATGGTGTAGTGTTTGATAGGAATGGTTGGACTAGAAGATCCGATGGGTCCCTTCCAACCTGGTTGTTCTTTGATTCTAAGATTGAATCCTCTAGCAGTTTGCTGTCTCAAAGAAGCCGCTTTCTTCTCTTCTGTCTCCTGTAAAGTGCTGTGTGGCAGGTATTCATTTAGGAAGCTTGTTCTGCACTCTGCAATGGCTTTTGCCGCGATTGTTCGAGCCCTCTTGTTCTCCTGGATGTTCTTGTTTGTACTTGACGATAATTGCGCTGTCTTACTTCTTTGTCAGTTAATAAACCAGTTCCGTAACGATGCAAAACGCTTACCGATTGCAGTAGTGCTGCCCTGCTTTTACGGTGAAGTTCCCCAGCACAGTCTCCGTTAGCGAGATTCATCGTTATCCCACCAGTGGTGGGGATAGAGCAGATCGTTGTGCCTTCCAGGGACCGGCTGCCCCGGGTGAGGCTTTCTAATTGTGTCTAAGTTGTGTCACACTGCATCTGAGCACTGAATAATACAGTGTTTGGGATTTGTAAGCTGTTCTTCAGCAAGAACTTGGAGATTAAGACTGCATTTCTGGTTCTGTCTCGTTCCAACTTTTTTTATTAAAGGGACAATGCAAAAAGATTCTACCTTTTTTTTTTTTTTTTTGTGGTGAACTACAGAGGTTTTTCTTGTCGTGTCTTGCAAGTGTGGAAGATTAGATAAAACCTACCTAAAGCTGTTTTGTGTTTCTAATCTTTGGAAGAAAAGAAACTGTGCTGGTTTAGTTTCCTTCCCTGTGTGTACATGGGGAAGGCTCTGCTCTCTTGGCTGTTCTTTGTCTTTTACCATCTTCTGTAAAGTGACTTGAGAGACTTTTCCCATCATCGTCTGTGAATCTTTAAGAGGCTGTAGAGTCCTGGTCATCCTGCGGCAAACCAGCCTGACCAGGGGTTCAGCCAACTTGAATGTCCTTGGTACATTTAAAGGGTAAAAAAAGGATAAAATATAGCAGTATTCAGGGTTTTTTTTCTGTTCCCTTTTCAGTGGGAATAAAATGTGGGGCATGCAAAGGGCTGCGGGGAGTGGAACGTTGGCTCTTTCACTTCAGCTTGTGAATTCAGCTCTTCATGGTTGACAGAAGTAGGCAAATAGATCTCCCCTTGTCCTTTCATAATGTGGAATATTGTGTGTTTTTCCTGTAGCGTGAAGTATTTCTCCTGCCTTATTTGGGTTGGAGGCAGCATTGTAGGCTCAAACACAAGAACAACTGCAGTGAGTCAGACCATAAGCCTCTCTAGTCCAGTACTGCATCCCGCGTGGCTTGCGAGGGCTTCAGAGCCGAAAGATGCCTAGAGAGATGCTGCTCAAGCGTCCTCGTTCTCTTTTTCCAAGTAAAAAGCTCTGTGTGCAGCTAACTGTAACACAGTCAAGAGCAAATGCAGTACAAGCACATCTTTATCCATCTCTGAAGGTTTTCCTTGCCTTGAAAAATCTGTGGCTCAGGAATTTATGTGACCCAGGGGGATACGTCTGTCTTCAAGGGCTCATGGTTTATTTTCTTGCCCAAGATGTTGATGCATTCCTTGAACATCCTCGGGATCCTGCAGCAGGAAGTTCCTTAGCTTCATTATGTGTTGTGTAAAGCAAGATATCCTTAGGATTTGCTTCAAGTCTGCCTGGTGCGATGCTCCCCAGCTCTTGTGCTGGAAGAGGTATCAAACAGTTGGTTTCAACGTGAACTCTGTGCCTGCTCTGCTGTTGCAGTTGTGTCTCTCACAGGCTTGAGAGCTGGAGCATGTTGGCTCTGCAGGTGGAAACCCTTCTGCCCTTTTGGCTTTTTTAATCCCTGCTGCTATTCTGAGCCTTCTCCTCTCTTCTGTGTTGATGGAGAGGAGCAGAGCTGCACACTGCTCAGGCCAAGGGTGCAGCCTGGAATGTAGAGAAGTGTAAAGATGTGTTCTGAAGGGTGTTTGATGTTCTTCATGGTAGGTGTTTTCCTAGAGCTACAGGTCATAGTGCTGTAGTCCTGTTTCCAACTGATAACGATCAGTTTAGAGCCTGTCACCTTAGAGTCAGGACGGTGCTTTTTCCCCTGGTGTGGTTGGACTAGAAGATCCAATGGGTCCCTTCCAGCCTGGTTGTTCTATAATTCTATGATTCATCGCTGCCTTTACCTACACCAGGCAGACCAAACTCGCTGCTGTACTCAGATGCTGCTTCTCACCAAGTCCTCCATTTCTTCACAGGCAGCTGCTGCTTATTGCCCTAAGTATCTTTGTGTCCATGAACTCGATCATGTTATCGGAGATTTAGGCTGAACATTAGGAAAAAATATTTCATGGAAAGGATCATTGGGCAGTGGCAGAGGCTGCCCAGGGAGGGGGTTGAGTCACCTTACTTGGAGGGGTTTAAGGGACGGGTGGACAAGGTCCTGAGGGACACGGTTTAGTGTTTGATAGGAATGGTTGGACTTGATGGTCTGGTGGGTCTCTTCCAACCTGGTTGTTCTCCGATTCTATGATTATGATTTGCTCCTTTCTCCAGATCTTGTATGAATATATGGAACCACCAATTCCAGTGATGCTTCACTGGTTTCCTCTACCCAAGATCTTTCAGCCCTTGGCACTGTGCTTGCTGCACAGTGCGATGGGACAGCAGAGGCATCGTTACCCTGCAGCAGTGAGGGTTTTTGGACGTTAAAGCAAGGTGGTCCCTCCTTTTCTAGAGAATTGTGTGGCATGGGTGGTCAGGTGCTAATACTGATGGCGCGAGCTGTGGTTTAAGTAATGAAACACATTTCACGTAAACCCAAGTGAGAAGGAACTCTGGTCTGTTATCTGGTGCAGATCAAAACTCCGGTGCTGCGTTTGGAGTGAGTCTCTGGTAAACGCGACTTAACGCTTTTTTCTTAAACTTCTACATTATTTGCATTACTTTTCTCCATGCTATTAAGTTTCCTGTCTTTCCTGCTTTGTTAGGATTTTGGGATGGATGGATGGATGGGTCAAATCCAAGTGCCCCGCTCCGTAGTGCGAAGATGGAGCTGCCCAAACGGGAATTGTTGGCATCCTTAAAGCGGTAATCTGCAAAAAGAGAAGTGGCAAACCTCATCCCTTGTAGTGACAGGGAGGAGTAAAGACTCCCTGCTGTAAGACAAAGAGGATTTTATTTTCCATCCTAATGACTTGAAAGGACTTATGCCATTGTTATTTCTCTTGTGCTCCAAAGCCAGCCAGTCCAGTTCCAACCCCCACTGGGAGCCCCATCATCCCAGCATAGAAAGACACTGGGAGTCCTCCCAGGCTGCTCCGCATCGCTTTGCACTCTAAATATTCATCTATGTTCCTTCTGTTTCCTGCAGGAGTTTAGCCCTGTGGGACGAGGCTCTCTGTGGGAGGGTAATTTATAATGGTTTTGGGAATTGGGCCGCATTATTCATGCCATCGATGTGATGTTTAAGCACACAGAGGCTTGTTCTTTGCAATTGGTTGCATCAGTTTTAAAGCTGCCTTGCAAGACGCTAGGCAACAACCGTGCCTGCCCCAATCAAGGACCATCTCGCTCGTACAAAACCCACGGCAGAGGGAATGTCCTTCCACTGTCTGTGTCCTTAGCAGCCCTGAGCTGTTTGTTTGGACAGGGAAATTCAGTACCATGGTGTTCGTTCCCTGATGCGAAGGCGTGTTTTGGCTTCCAGCTCTACCTGAAGCATTGTGTCTTGCTGTTCCTTATTTATTCTCCGTGACTTCATCTCCTCCTGATGAAACAGCGAGGCGATGGGTGTGCAGCAACGCTGCAACACGCTTGGGTTGGGAGAGGAAACCAGAGCTTCAAAACTGCCTGGCCACGCGTGTGCAGCATGACAGTGACACCAGTGCTTTGTGTCACCCTCTGGATTCCAGGGGCAAAGCGAGACTTCCAAGGGCTGAACAGGCACGGCTGTTGCCCTGCTTGGCTCCTTCCTTCTCTTTCATCTGAAAATTGTTCTCCCTTGTCCTCTCCCTCATCCAGAGCCCCTCCCCAGCTTTCCCAGACCCCTTTAAGTACTGGAAGCTGCTCTAAGGTCTCCCGAGAGCCTTTTCTTCTCTAGGCCGAGCAGCTGTCAGTCATGTGTGCTGCGCAGCTGAGAGCTGTGCTCTTGTTTTTTCTCTAGGCCTTCCCTGTGAGTGTTGTCTTCTATTCCCCCACCTGTAGTGAGGCAGTAACACTCTTCCCTCTGCTGGAGGAGTGCTGAGGTTGAAGCTTGGTTGTTAATCAAGGTTAGAGCCTCTGAGCAAACGTGCAGCATTATCATCTATTGTCATCATTCTTCTACAAGCTCTCTTAAGCTCCCCACAGTGTGACCAGATAACGTAATCTCTCATCCATCAGCCTTCTCCACTGGCTCAGATAGCTGCTGTTATCAGGATTCTGCTTGAAATGGGAGGATTGGTGTGGGCTCCTGCTTACACACACTCCCCTGGTCTGAGCTTGGTATCTCTGAGTGTCGCCAGCCCAGGGTTGTGCTCACAGTGCTGTGGGGGTGTTAGCACTTGATGTCAGTGATTGTGTGCGTCATTCTAGTCACTGGTGTAACGTTTTGGGCTTCAGCAGGGCTGCAGTGCTCCTGCTCGTGTTGATGAGGAGTTTGATGGGTGGAGAGAGGAGTCCGAGCTGGTTTCTTGTTTTCACTCTTTCCATGTGAATCAATAAGGCGTGGCCCAGGTCTAACAGAGGTGCAGCCAAAGAAAATAAACCACTGGGATGGAATCCCTTTGCCCTGCAGGGAATGTATGGGGAGCAGAGCCCAGCTGGGGTGTGCAGGTGCTGCTCTGCCTTCTCCTTCACTGTCCCCTGCTGGGTGGGCTGTGGGTTGCACCGTCCCTCTGCTTGTGGGGCAGGATGAGCCAGGAAGGATGAGTGTTTGCACACTCAATCTGTGAGCTGCTGCTGTGATGAGAGGGCTCACCTGTAACCCAAGGGCCAAGCTGTGTTCATGGGATCTGCTGCACTTGGGCTGGCAGATTCCATGGTGTAAAAAATCCTTTGGGCTCTGGCTACCTACCTTTCCCAGGAGGAGGTGCAAGAGCCCATCTGTGAATGCCCTGGAGTAAAGCAAGAGGAGCAGTATTGAAATCAGTGGAGAGCTGTTTGTTCTCTGGCAGCCGTGCCCTTGGCTGGATAGAGTCTCCTGGATGCATCTCCCTGTCTCAGTCAGCCCTCACGAGCCCACAGCAAGGCAGGATTGGATGTCATGCTGCATTTTTCCATAGCAGACTCCTTAGGCTACTCTTTGCAGTGCCTCTGGAGGGTAGCAAGGGGACATGTGCTCCAGCCTCTCTTTTGGAGGCGATGCCTTCTGTTCTGCCACACTGGGGCTCTGAGGAGGGGTCACTTCTGCACCCAACCTCCTGTTTCTCTCTCCTTGTTGTCTATGCACCGGCTTTGGGAGCAGCTTCACCTTTGTAGCAGGGAGGAGAAGCTGCTAATTGGGATCCATCTGCTCAGTGAACAGGGTGATGCACTCAGCAGGACTCTCTGCCACCGGCTGCAGCCAACCCAGGACAATTGGCTCAGCTGCTAACGAAGAAAGGGGCGACTGAACCTGGCAACCAGCTTATCACATGCCTGTGTTGGGGAAGATGGAGGCATTAGCTCAAACAGTTGCAGCTCCTTCCCGAAGGAATGCGTCGTGTTGCCATCGGTCCTTGTTGAACACAAGGTGCTGGTTGCTGTGCCAGGAACAGGGCTTGGCACCTTCCTTGCCATTTGCGGCTTTCCCTGCAGCGCTTGTTTGGCTTCGTGTTCAAGTCTGGCTCTGCTTCCCACCCTCACAGGGTTTTTTCTTGTTGTCTAGTGGTGGTTTTCAGCAAAAAATAGTACCTGCAACAGAGTGGGACAGAGTTACTGGGGAAGAGGAGAATTAAATTGACTTACGTGGAGCAAATATCCTTTGTCTAATCCCTCTCCCAGGAGGCAAACTGTGCACAGTGTTGCCCAGGGCTTGCTTTGTTGTCCAGCTCATGCAGAGGAGTTGGAGCTGAAGCCTCCTTGGGCCACTGTTGTTTGAAGCTGGATGCAAGGCCTCGCTTTTTGGGATGGTTTCTCAGAATCATGGTTATCCGTGCTGTTAGCCTGGGATCGGAGCTTCTCACAGACGAGCAGTCCCTGAATTTACCACTGAGGGTGTTTCTTCAAGCAGCCTGTGTGTTCTGGCAGAGGTTACACTCCCTGTGCCTGCGAGCAGCTGAGGGGTCTCCTCTCACCAGATGAGTGTGGGGCAAGGGGAGAGGGGCAGAGCAGTGGATTTGTAGGAAGCATCCTGAGCTGAGACAACCTGGTTTCAGAGCCCTAACAGCGTCCCTTCTCTCCAAGTGAACACAAGGGAGAGCCAAGGTTTTCTTGCGCTGCCAGCGGGCACCTCCTGCCGGTGCTGCTTTGTGGTGGAGACAGATTTGGCTTCGCTTGAGACTGGCTTAGGTGGTGATTAACTCGTTCCACCACTGAGCCTGGGAGCTATCGTGCCTTTCTCACAAGAGGCTGCGGGGCCTGGCCTGTGCTTGGAGGAGATGCAGTTAAGAGGCAGGGAGGAGCATCAGCCAAGAGCCCTTTAGCTGTTGACAGGTTTTATTTTTGAGCTGGTGTCATATGGTCTGGAAAGAGCACTTTGAATGTGGGTTGGGCAGCATCCCTTAACCCTTTGGGATAGTCCTGACCCACTTCTGCGTCAGGCTTCCCTGTTAAACCCAGACAAACCCCAGGAGAGATTGGTACAAGGTTCTTGGCACGGGACGGGGTACTTGGTGTGGTGCTGCCTATTCAACTCAGTGCAAATGTTTTTTCTGGGTAATGGGTTCCTTCACTGAAGGAAGGGAGAGGTGAGTGGATGCCAAGGGGTGGTAGCAGCAGTTGGTGAGAAGTCATAGAATCATAGAATCACCAGGTTGGAAGAGACCCACCGGATCATCGAGTCCAACCATTCCTATCAAAGTCACAGAATCACAGAACAACCAGGTTGGAAGGGACCCATCGGGTCTTCTAGTCATTGCTAACATGTCATTGCTAACATGTTGTCTTTTTGAGTGAGATCTCTTTGCTAACATGTTGTCTTTTTGAGTGAGATGCTGTCAGTAGGCTTAACAGTTATCAGCAAGGTGTTTTGCTGGTGTCTGTGGGCTATTTCAGCCCCCCTAGGCTGAGGTCAAGGTCAGTACTCCTGAGGTTTGAGCTGCAGGTGGCTGTGATGCTCACAGTGAGCTCAGGTGAAGCTGCAGGTCTGTGTACCACCCAGGGAGCTGGGCTGCCCTGCTCCTGTGGGTGGGCTTCCATGTCCTTGCTTCCCTTTTCTTCTCACCTGCAGTGCTCCTAGTCCTGTTCTCAGAGCTTGGCTTTGCCTCAGGGCTGCTTCCCAGCCTGGAGCTGCCTGGGATGCCATGGGTGCTGCGGTCCCTGCCCAGAAGAATGATAGAATAGTTTGGGTTGGAAGGGACCTTAAAGATCATCCAGTTCCAACCCTGTGTGATGGGCAGGGACACCTCCCACTGGATCAGGGGCTCCAAGCCCCATTCAACCTGCCCTTGAACACCTCCAGATATGGGGCAGCCACCCCTGCTCTGGGCAACATGGGCCAGGGCCTCCCCACTCTCATGGTGCAGAAGTTTTTCTTCATGTCAAACCTAAACCTGCCCCTCTCTAGTTTATATCCGTTCCCCCTCATCCTATCACCCCTAGCCTTTGTGAACAGCCCCTCCCCAGCTTGCTTGTAGCCCCTTCAGGTACTGGAAGGTCACTATAAGGTCTCCTTGGAGCCTTCTCTTCTCCAGGCTGAACAGCCCCAGCTCTCTCACTCTCTCCTTGAATGGGAGATGCTCCAGCCCTTGGATCATCTTTGTAGCCTCCTCTGCCAGGAGCTTTGTTGTCCCCACTCTCAACCCTCATTACCTGCAGCTACAAAGTTCACCTATCACCTAGACTTGCTTGTTTCCCCCCTTTTTTCTTTTTTTTTTCACCAATTCTTAGTGTTTTGGTTTGGATTTTTTTTTTGTGGTTAATTTTTTCCTGTTCCTCTGTGCTGTTAAACTTCTAGTCTGGCGATGTCTGTCCTGGAGAGAACCCGTAACTCCCCTGAAAGGTGCTGCTGTGGGAGGGAGAGGGGAGGTGCTCAGGGACTTGGTTTAGTGTTTCATAGAATCATAGAACAACCAGGTTGGAAGAGACCCATCAGATCATCGAGTCCAACCATTCCTATCAAACACTAAACCATGTCCCTCAGCACCTCATCTACATGTGCCTTAAACACCTCCAGGGAAGGTGAATCAACCCCCTCCCTGGGCAGCCTATTCCAATACCCAGTGACCCTCTGTGTGGAAAAACTTCCTTCTAATCTCTAGCCTAAATCTCTCCTGGAGATTGATAGGAATGGTTGGACTGGTTTGATAGGAATGGTTGGACTCGATGATCCGATGGGTCTTTTCCAACCTGGTGATTCTATGATTCTATGCAAGGGAGCAGAGCTGTGCTAGCAACACCCCTTGTTACCAGGAAATGTGATGAGCTGGTGGATCCAGGCAGTAGATCAGACCGTGTGAGCTCTACGCTGCTGCAGAAGCTCCCCTGCCGACGGAAAACTCCTCGTGTGGGACACGTGGAGCCGCGTGTGCCGACAGGCTGATGTGTAAAAGCTGTGAAGGAAATCGCTCCCTCCCTCCTAACCTGCTGTGCTCTTCTTTTCCAGGAACGTCAAGGCCGTGTCAAGTAAAAGGCCGGTTCCTCCCCCAGAGACTGCAGCAGAGATCGCATCCTCGCTGTCCTTCAGAGAAAGAAAGAAGGAGCAAAAAAAATATCCTGAAGAGAATTAGGACTTTTTTTTTTCTTAATTTCATTGACTTCAAAAAGACTCTTGACAAACTCGCAGTTTAAAAAAAAAAAGTATTGGAATTTCACGAGACATAGGACTTAAAAAAAGAAAAACAAAAAAAAATTCCCTTCTAGGTAGAGTATAGATAAAACCTGTTCCCTTTCTTTTGGCTTTGGTTGTGATTTCAGAGCATACGCTTTGTTTTTTGTCTTTTTACTATGGTTTTTTTTTTTTTTTTGGATTTTAAAGTCCGTAAGTGGCATATGCCTTTTTTTTTTTTCTCTCTCTAATTTTTAAACCTTGCCGCTTCCCTCCCTCGCGCCTCCTCCCCCTGGGTTTGACATTTGCACTTGGAACACCCGAGTTGTAACATCCACCACGGAAAGTGGAGGAACCTTTTCTTTTTTTTCTCCTTCCCGCATCCCGGCCTGGAAGGGGAGGAATTCTACGAGGCATTTTGGGCTTTTGCCCTAAGAAGAGTTGAAGAGAAATTGTCCACAGGATTGTGTCTTGCAGGTGGTTCATTTTTTCTCTGACCCTTTGTTACTCGAAAGTCAAGTACTAGGAGTCCTAAGAAACTGTTCTGTTCTTGTGCATTTATACGGATTTGCTGATGAAGTCTGGATTAATTTGAAAGCTGAGAACAGTGGTTAAAAAAAAAAAAAAAAAAAACCACAACTTGTTTTGTTTACAGGAAAATGAATTTTGGACAAAAAAAAAAAAGAAATATTGTAAAATGTGTAGTGAATATGTTTCTTCAGTTTCTTGTTAAGCCAATGAGGAATGGGCGTTGCCTTTCTTTTCACCATTAATCACTTCTCAATAATAAAGGTGAGATCCTGTTGAGCATCACTGGTGTCTACCCCTCCCTCTGCAGCACTCCCTGCTCTCTCACACACCCCTCGGCCTTTCCCCTCTGCTCCAGAGGGATTAATACCTTAAATTAACCATCTCCAGGCCTCCTCAGCTCCCTCCTGGCTCATTCCCAGCACTCTGGGATCGATTTTGCTCCGTGACAAGAGTCTTGTGTGTCTCAGAGTGAGACAAGCAGTGTTTCTTTGGCTTTTTTTCCCCATTTCAAGGGATTCTCCAGCTGCTTCCAGGTGGGTGTGAAATGCAGACACCCACTTGCATCCCAAATCATCTCTCTCAATGTCAAGGAATCAAAAATCCACGTTGTTCTTCTGGCAGTTCAGACAGCAGATTCCCTTTGTGGGTTTTTTATTCCCTCTGAGCAGTAGCCTTGCTTCAATGGTCCAGGAGAGCTGTGTTATAATGAAATTATCTCAATTAGTGAATTGCATTGGGAAACATCTGGGAGGGCCAAGCGCTGCTTTCCCCTTCCCTGATTCCCACACCTCTAGTGCCCAAAAATCTGGGTTTTTGTTCTGGCCTCATTCTCTCTTCTAAAAAGCAAACAAACAAATGCACCCCAGCTCCAAACAGCTTGGGTGAGGACCTGGGGGTGGTTTAGGTGGGTGTCTGGCGCCATTTATGTTTTATCAACGTATTTAACTTGTTTCTGTCCTTTTAATTCCTGGATGACTTTGGCCTCTGAGCTTCCCCAACCTCAAATTCCTTGCTGGGATGACTTTGGCCTCTGAGCTTCCCCAACCTCAAATTCCTTGCTGGTGCCCCCGTGTGTTGTCAGAGGGAGTGCAAAGCTGTTTGCTGAGCAGGAGGAAATAACAGCAGAAAGCTTGACGTTATCAAAGGTTCAAATTAAACAATTTGTCTTCTGAGAGAATCTTAATTGAGTCACAAATAAAAAGCTGGTAGGAGGGTTGTTTTGCCAGGCCGGGCGGGTGTTTGCTTGCTCAGTTCTGGTCAGACCCAGCCTGCTCCCTCTTCCGAGTCGTCGGCAACGTGGGAGGAAGAAGAATCATAGAACAACCAGGTTGGAAGGGACCCATCGGATCTTCTAGTCCAACCATTCCTATCAAATGCTAAACCAAGACCCTCAAGACCTCATCCACCTGTGCCTTAAACACCTCCAGGGAAGGTGAATCAACCCCTTCCCTGGGCAGCCTATTCCAATGCCCAATGACCCTCTATGTGAAAAGCTTCCTCCTAATCTCCAGCCTGAAGATGCGATGTGAAAACCCCAAGTGCTTCAGAGGTACCTGCAGTTATTCTAATATATGAAAACCAATTATCCACAAAGCAATTATTCACAGGTCCTGTCTGTCTTCTCTAACCTGGGGTGGCCCTGTGCTAGTGCCACCAGCTGCTTCTGGGGGTGTTTAGCCTGAAGAAGAGGAGGCTGAGGGGAGACCTCATTATTCTCTCCAACTACCTGAAAGGAGGTTGTGGAGAGGAGGGAGCTGGGCTCTTCTCCCAAAGGACAGGGGACAGGACAAGAGGGCATAGCCTCACGCTCTGCCAGGGGAGATTTAGGCTGGAGATTAGGAGGAAGTTTTTCACACAGAGCATTGGAATAGGCTGCCCAGGGAGGTGGTTGATTCCCCTTCCCTGGAGGTGTTTAAGGCACAGGTAGATGAGGTCCTGAGGGACATGGGTTAGTGTTTGATGGGAATGGTTGGACTCGAAGATCCGATGGGTCTCTTCCAACCTGGTTGGTCTATGATTCTATGACTTTTTGCAGAGATCCTCACGGACACCACAACCCAGCGACGCAGGCAGTGTGGTTCTCTGAGAGGAGTGTCCAGATCGGGCTCTGGCCTGCCCTGGTGAGGAACCCTTGGGCATTGCTGGGTGGAGATGAGGGGCTGGGACCTCCACCCCACAACCTCCTCAACCCCTGGGGACCAGAGTGGCCGTGGGGGCCTGGAACCACGCAGCAAAGCGAGGCTGTGAGGGGCCTTTTCCAGACTGGATCCATCTTAGAGTGACCTTGGGCACCCATGAGCGTTAACGATTGACGGGGTTGCCGGCAGCACCAGGACTCTGCTCATCCCGTGCCCTCCAGCCCTGGTCGGGGTCCATCGCCTCGTCCTGCCCCAGGTGGACCGAGCACTCTGTCCGCACGGTGCTGGGACAAAGATCCCATCTCTGGGAGACCATGCCGGGTGTCGGGGAGCTCCCCAGCCCCAGCGAGGCTCTGCCGGGCAGAACCCAGAGGATGGTGGTGTCTGGTACCAGTACAGGCAGTGGGGACAGGGAGGGGGTGGCACCTGCAGACCCCCCAGCACCCTGTTAGCACTCATTGTTTTGGGGTTTTTTTGGGGTGGAGATGATGCTTTTGGGGTAGAGATGGCTGCAGGATGGGGATAGGGATGGGGATGGGATGGTGGGGGTGATGCTTTTGGGGTAGAGATGGCTGCAGGATGGGGATGGGATGGGGATGGGATGGTGGGGGTGATGCTTTTGGGGTACTGATGGCTGCAGGATGGGGATGGGATGGGATGGGGATGGGAATGGATGGGATGGTGGGGGTGAAGCTTTTGGGGTAGAGATGGCTGCAGGATGGGGATGGGATGGGGATGGGATGGTGGGGGTGATGCTTTTGGGGTAGGGATGGTTGCAGGATGGGGATGAGATGGGATGGAGGTCCTGATCCCGCACCCCCCCCACAGCCACCCACGCCGTCAATGGGAACCCCACTCTCCCACCCTTCCCCGCGGAGATGCAGACGGCGATTTTCGGTGAGGATTTCCCCTGCCGTTAGGAAAAAGGAGGAGGGGGTAGTCCTGGGAGCATGAGGGACCCCCCTCAGCCCAGCTCCCCCCTGCCCCGAGCGAGGGCAGGCAGCCCCCTGCTCCCTCCCTGTCCCCCCTTTGCAGGCATGGGGTGTTTCTGGGGAGCGGAGCGGCTCTTCTGGGAGATGCCGGGGGTCTTCTCCACCCAGGTGGGCTACGCCGGAGGCTTCACCCCCAACCCCACCTATGAAGAAGTGCGCACAGGTATTTGTGGGTATTTGTGTACCTGAAAGGAGGTTGTGGAGAGGAGGGAGCTGGGCTCTTCTCCCAAGGGACAGGGGACAGGACAAGAGGGAATGGCCTCAAGCTCCACCAGGGGAGATTTAGGCTGGAGATTAGGAGGAAGTTTTTCATGGAGAGGGTCATTGGGCATTGGAATAGGCTGCCCAGGGAGGTGGTTGATTCCCCTTCCCTGGAGGTGTTTAAAGCATGGGTGGATGAGGTCTTGAGGGACATGGTTTAGTGTTTGATAGGAATGGTTGGACTTGATGATCCAATGGGTCTCTTCCAACCTGGTTGTTCTATGATTCTATGATTCTATGATTCTATGATTCTTGTTCCATGCAACCCTCCAAAATCCACCCCACCCCACACCTTGCCCTGGGCGGGGGTCTCATGGGATGTTCTCCAGCACCTATGGGGTGTTCTCCACCACCCGTGGGATGCTGAGCCCCCCAAGCCCCCCAGACGCCTGCCTGGCTAAGCTGGAGAGGCTTTTTGCGGAGGATTAGCCGTCTGCAGGAAATCTTATCCCAGATGCTACCTCCAGCAGGGAATTGATCCCAGTTTGGGGGGTGAAGGCATCCCAGCCCCACCAGGATAGGGAGCTTGGGGGGTCCTGGGGGAGCTCGGAGGTCCTGGGGGTGCACCCTCTCCATACCCCTCTCCTTCCTTCCAGCCCTGTTGCTTCTCTGGCTTTGCACAAGCATCACGAATCAGCCAGATCTCAGCTCCAGGTTCCCAAGCCCGGGGCAGCGCGAGGTTGGGGGGCAGGAGGCCGCGGTGAGGGGCTGCAGGGTTCTCTCTGGGCAGGGCTGACGGGACACGCCGAGGTGGTGAGGGTCGTCTTCGACCCCCGGCAGATCAGCTACGAGGAGCTCCTCAAGGCCTTCTGGGAGAACCACGACCCCACGCAAGGTAGGGACGAGCCCTTGGGGATCCCAGTTGACACCCTAGAGCCTGGGGGGGGGTTAACCACAAACTGGTCCCAACTTTGCAGGAGGGGGTGGTCCTTGGCATCTTGGGGGTGTTTAGCCTGGAGAAGAGGAGGCTGAGAGGAGACCTCATTACTCTCTACAACTACCTGAAAGGAGGTTGTAGAGAGGAGGGGGCTGGGCTCTTCTCCCAAGGGACAGGACAAGAGGGAATGGCCTCAAGCTCCACCAGGGGAGATTTAGGGTGGAGATTAGGAGGAAGTTTTTCACAGAAAGGGTCATTGGGCATTGGAATAGGCTGCCCAGGGAGGTGGTTGATTCCCCTTCCCTGCAGGTGTTTAAGGGATGGGTGGACAAGGTCCTGAGGGACATGGGTTAGTGTTTGATAGGAATGGTTGGACTCGATGATCCAATGGGTCTCTTCCAACCTGGTTGTTCTATGATTCTAAGATTCTATGATCTCCATCCCCCTTTAGAGGGATCCCCCCTCTGCAGCCAGCTCTGCACTGCACCCCACGGTGCCTCAGTTTCCCCATCTCGCCCCCTGTGGGTGCACGTGGGTCTGGGGGTGCCCATAACCCCCCACCCTGGGCTCTGCTCCCCCAGGCATGCGGCAGCAGGAGGACGTGGGCACCCAGTATCGCTCCGTCATCTACACGCAGGGCCCTTGGCAGCAGGCAGCGGCTCTCCGCAGCAGAGAGGAGTACCAGAGGGTAAGTGGGGGCACCGGGACCCTCCTGGGGACACCAGAGTCCTAGTGGGGACTCTGGGAGCCCCGTGGGGACATTGGGACTCCACTAAGGACACTGACACACCTGTGGGGACTCTGAAACGCTCCTGGGGATGCTGGCACTCCCCTGAGGACAGTGGGGCCTCTTGGGAATGCTGACGGCCCCCTGGGGACACTGGGAACTCCTAGGGGTGCTGGCATCACCTTTGGGACACCAGGACCTTCCTGGGGACACTGGGAAATCCTAGGAGTGTTGACACCTCCCTGAAGACACTGGGACCTTCTAGGGTGCTGACATCAACTTGGGGACACCAGGAACCTCCTGGGGACAGTAGGACCTCTTGGGGATGCTGGTGCTCCCCCTGGGGACACTGGGACCTTCTAGGGCTGCTGGCATCACCTTGGGGACACCAGCATCCCGGGGACACTGGGACCTCTTGGGGATGCTGTTGCTCCCCCTTGGGACACTGGGACCTTCTAGGGGTGCTGGCATCAACTTGGGGACACCAGGAACCTCCTGGGGACAGTAGGTCCTCTTGGGGGATGCTGGTGCTCCCCCTGGGAACACTGGGACCTTCCGGAGGTGCTGGCATCACCCTGGGGACACCAGGAACCTCTTGAGGATATTGGGATTTTCTAGGGGTGCTGGCATCACCCTGGGGACACCAGCATCCCTCTGGGTACACCAAGATCCTCTGGGGACAACTAGACACCCCCCTTAGGGATACCAAGACACCCTCCTTGGGGACACCAGGCCCTCTCGGGGTGGGGACACAGTCACCTCCTCCAGCCCGAAGGACATGGGGCAAGGCCCCGTCCTGGCTGGGCAGTGGGGCAGTGGGGCAGGGGTCCAGACAGGGTCCCCCCAACTCTGGGGTTGTCATAGGAGCTGTGGGAGCGGCAGAAGGGGGACATCACCACCTCCATTGAGCCAGCACGGGACTTCTACTACGCTGAGGAGCAGCACCAGCAGTACCTGCACAAGGTGCCCGAAGGTTCCTGCGGCCTCCAGGGGGTCACCTGCCCCACCGACCCCTGAGGGGCACACGGACCCCTTGCTGCCAGCAGGGTGGGCGCAGTGGCCAGACCCTCAGGATGCAGACACCCCACAGGTCACAGCCAGCCCCACACGCCATGGCCAGACCCACAGATTATGGCCAGGCCTACAGGATACAGATACCCCACAGGTCACAGCAAGGCCCATACATCATGGCCAGACCCACACGTCACGGCCAGACCCACAGATTACAGCCAGGCCCATAGGATACAGACACCCCACAGGTCACAGTCAGCCCAACACATCATGGCCAGATCCACACGTCATGGCCAGACCCACAGATTATGGCTAGGCCTACATGATACAGACACCCAACAGGTCACAGCCAGCCCCACGCATCATGGCCAGACCCACGCGTCATGGCCAGGCCCATGGGATACTGAGAGCCCCACACATCACACCAAGCTCCACACATCACACCCAACCCCACACACCACAGCCAGCCCCACAGGGTACTAAGAGCCCCATATATCACAGCCAGCCCCACAGGATACTTATAGCCCCACACACATCACACCCAGCCCCATAGATCACAGCTTCCATGCTCCCTATCTCCTCAGTAGGATTAAAGCCATATCCTGCCGTGCCCCATGGTGTGTCGGGGTCCCTCATGCCAGGGGAACTGGGGTGCAGAGGGCACTGGTCACTGTGGGTCTGTGCCCATGGCTCAGCCCAGGGGTTTTGGGGCAGCAGGGAGTGCAGGGGAAGAGGGGGGATATGGTTTGGGTGGTCAGGGGCTGTGGGAATGGAGGGCTGGGGGGCTGTGTCTGGGGGAATGCGCTGCCCCGTCCCCCATCTATGGGTCAGTGGGGTCCTTGTCCCCCTATCTATGGGTCATTGGGTTCCCTGTCTCCCTCCTATGGGTCAGTGGGGTCCTTGTCCCGCTATCTATGGGTCACTGGTTTCCCTGTCCCCCCATCTATGGATCAGTGGGGTCCTTGTCCCCCTGTCTATGGGTCATTGGGTTCCCTGTCCCCCATTTATGGGTCAGTGGGGTCCTTGTCCCCCTATCTATGGGTCATTGGGTTTCCTATCCCCCATTTATTGGTCAGTGGGGTCCTTGTCCCCCTGTCTATGGGTCATTGAGTTCCCTGTCCCCCATCTATGGATCAGTGGGGTCCTTGTCCCCCTGTCTATGGGTCATTGAGTTCCCTGTCCCCCATCAGTGGATCAGTGGTGTCCTTGTCCCCGTCTATGGGTCTATGGGGCTCTGGAGCTGCAGTCCCGCTCTGCGCCGCCAGGGGGCAGCGCCTCTCCGTGCCAGGCGGCGAGGGGCGGAACAGCGGTAGACAGAGTGCGCGCCTATACGGCAATTACGGTACCAACGGTACTTACGGTAGGGACATAGACTCACAGAATCACCAGGTTGGAAAAGACCCATCAGATCATCCAGTCCAACCATTCCCATCAATCACTAAACCATGTCCTTCAGCACCTCCCTGGTCCCTTAAACCAGTGCCAAGTCCAGAGGGAGAAGAACCTCCTTGGCCCTGCTGGCCACACTGTGTCTGATCCAAGCCAAGATGCCATTGGCCTTCTTGGCCACCTGGACACACTGTGTCCCTTTAGGGGGGTGACCCAGACCCCTCCCTGTCCCTCCAGGCAGTGAGCACACCTGCATCTCACCTGTTCTACCTCCTCCTGCCCCATGGGTGGCTTTGGCTTGGGGTGCCCTCCGGGGGAAGGTCACAAAGTCACCCCCAGCCCCAAGCTGGGGGGTCCTGGGCTGGGACACTTTGATATTCCCTGGAGGATCTGTGGCTGGAAACCATCCCTCGAGGGATGTTTTGGGGGTTTCATGATGTCATGTCCCTCCAGGTTGCGATGGTCCCTGTCGGGGTCTCCCAGCACCCCTCATGCTCAGGTGGGTTCGGGGCTGAGTCTGGTGGGTTTGGGACTGAGTCTGGTGGGTTTGGAGCTCAGTTTGGTGGAATTGAAGCCAAAAAGCTGGCGAGAAATGGAACTAAAGCTGAACCCCATGTTGAAAAAAAAAACCCAAAAACCATTTTCAAGGGAGAGTGAAAGTGGAGAAGCAGCATTCAGGGGGGTTGTGGGGTGGCAGGTGCTCCATCCTGACCCACCTCAGCCACCAGTGGTATCTGAGCCAGATGCTGGGTGTCCCCTCAACCCCAGGATTGGATGTGTGGACGATGCCTCCACGTGCCGGTGTCCCCAAGGCGTGAGCTGAGCCCAGCATGGGGCTTGTCCCCAAACCCCGGGGTGGGGAGAGAGGGGGACGCGAGGCCGGTTTTTGTAGAAAGTGAAGCTCTCCGGGTCAATGGAGAGTGAAAGAAATAAATAAAAGCAGTGAGAAAAGCGAGCGCAGGTCGGCTTCCGGCACCTGGCCCCACAGCTGCCGCTTTGAAGAAGGGGTTAGAGGAGAGCGAAAGCTGGGGACAGGGGTGAGGATGGGGAGACCTTGACCTTCAGCCTCACCCTCCTCATCCTGAGGGTTGTGGTGGAGTTGCTTGGGGGAATATGGTTGCGATGGGATGATTTTGGAGTTGTTTTTTTTCCTCCCTCTATACATACTCAAGTGCTGGAGTCAGAGGATGGAGCAAGAGATAGAGGTGATGGGGTGAGAGGAAAAGGCATCAGGCTGGACCAGGGGAGGGGGAGATTGGATATTAGGAAAGATTTCCTTGTTGGAAGAGTCGTGAAGCCCTGGAAGAGGCTGCCCAGGGCAGTGGTGGAGTCTCCGTCCCTGGAGGGGTTCAAAAAACTTGGAGATTGTAGAATCATAGAACAACCAGGTTGGAAGAGACCCATTGGATAATCGAGTCCAACCATTCCTATCAAACACTAACCCATAGAATCATAGAACAACCAGGTTGGAAGAGACCCATTGGATCATCGTGTCCAACCATTCCTAATGTCTAAGATGCTGCACTTCAGGCCATGGTTGGGTTGGGGTGATGGTTGGACTGGATAAGCTTCGAGATCTTTTCCAACCTCAATGATTCCATGAGAGAGGATAAAGTCTAGGGAAGCTCAGGGAAGGTGTCCTTTGGGATAATGCATCTCCCAACCCCACTGCTGACCCTGCCCTGCCTCAGTTTCCCCTCTCAGGGTCTGAAAAGCAGCTGCTTCCCCACTCCAGTGCTGGAAAGATGTGGTCCAGCCCCAAACTAGCCTGGAGAGGAGGAGGCTGAGAGGAGACCTCATTACTCTCTACAACTACCTGAAAGGAGGTTGTGGAGAGGAGGAAGCTGGGCTCTTCTCCCAAGTGACAGGGGACAGGACAAGAGGGAATGACCTCAAGCTCCACCAGGGGAGATTTAGGCTGGAGATTAGGAGGAAGTTTTTCACACAGAGGGTCATTGGGTATTGGAATAGGCTGCCCAGGGAGGTGGTTGATTCACCTTCCCTGGAGGTGTTTAAGGGATGGGTGGACGAGGTCCTGAGGGACTTGGTTTAGTGTTTGATAGGAATGGTTGGACTCAATGATCCGATGGGTCTCTTCCAACCTGGTTGTTCTATGATTCTATGATTCTGTGAAACCTCCCGTGACATCCCAATTCTGTGGGGATGCTCCGCTCGAATTCTGAGAAAGCAGGATGGAGGGGTTTGCGGGGGCTGGAGGGGAGCGTGAGGAGGTTGAGGAGGAGATGCTCGTGCGTTATTTATACCCAGGGCAGATATCGGGCGCGAGGGCTCTTCTTCACCCAGCGAACAAAATAACAATTCGGGCAGGTTTGAAAAGCGCCGAAACCACCACGACAGGAAACCCAAATTGTACAAATGCAGATGCAAGTGGAAAAAAAAAAAAAAAAAAAAAAAAAAAAGCTCCTGAGCTGGTTGCTCTGGCTTTCACCTTCGCTAAAAATAAAACTGCCTTATTAGAGGCCGATGGGGGCCGAGATAAAGTCTTCTTCCCTCGCCCCCCTCCGTGTTTTTCCGTGGTTGGGTGCGATGCCGTAGGACGTGGCTTTCCGGCTGGGCCTGGGGTGATGGGTTGGGGGCTTGTTTTGGGGAGGATCTGGGGGTTTTAGGGTGATGAGTGAGGGGGTGTTAGATTTTTGGGTGGGTTTTATGGGGTGTTTTTTTTATGGGGGGGGGTGTTGGGGTTGGGTAGCGTGGGGTGTGATGAGTTGTAATGGCCTCTCTGGGCGGAACAGGCAGCCTGGCAAAGCCACATCCTGGAGGGGGGAGGAATTTGGGGGGGCTGAGAAAGGGAAAACTCGAGGTGGGTGAAGAGGGAGAAGGGCAAAACCCCCTCCTGGAGCTACCCACCCCCACCAAACCCAAGCTGGGTGCTCCTGCCCCCAAACCCAGGCTGGGTTAGCCTGCCCCGTGCCTCAGTTTCCCTTCTCTGAACCATCCTGGGGGTGGGGTACCCCACTTTTTAGGAGGAGGGTGGGGCTGTGACACCCCCCCCCTGCCACCGCCGCACCCCGTCCCCGGGAGGATATCGTGGGAGGCAGGAGGTGCCACCTTGGTGGTGGCAGCAGGGCCCGAGCTGCTCTGAGTCACCAGTGTCCCCACAGCTGCCACAGTGAGGAGGGACGCTCACACCTGCAGCCCCTTCATCCCCCCAGCCCCATCATCATCATCATCCTTTTACAGGGGAAATGATGGGTGCAAGGGGAGGGTAGAAGGGGTGGAGGGTGAAGGGGGGTAGCCTCTTCATCCCCTCAGTCTCATCATCATCATCATCATCATCATCATGCTCCTTTTACAAGGGGAAATGATGGATGCAAGGGGGAGATAAAAGGGGTGGGTGGATGGATGCAATGGGGGTTGCAGCTTCTTCATCCCCCTAGTCTCATCCTCCTCCTCCTTTTACAGGGGAAAGGATGGATGCAGTGGAGGAAGTGGTGAAAGGGGTAGAGGGACAAGGGGCAACCTCTTCATCCCCCCCAGTCCCACCATCATCATCTTTCTCCTCCTCCTTTTACAGGGGAAATGATGGATGCAAGGGGAGGGTAGAAGGGTTGGAGGGTGAAGAGGGGCAGCCTCTTCATCCCCTCAGTCTTATCATCATCATCATCCTCATCATCCTCATCATCATCATCATCATCATCATCCTTTTACAAGGGGAAATGGTGGATGCAAGGAGGGGATAAAAGGGGTGGATGGATGCAATGAGGGGGCAGCCTCTTCATCCCCCTAGTCTCATCCTCCTCCTTTTACAGGGGAAAGGATGGATGGTAAAAAGGGTAAAAGCAGTAGAGGGAGAAGGGGGCAGCCTCTTCATCCCCCCAAGTCCTACCACCACCATCATCATCATCATCTTTTTACAGGGGAAACGATGGATGCAATGGGGGAAGTGGTGAAAGGGATGGAGGGAGAAGGGGTAGCCTCTTCATCCCCCGAGTCCCATCATCATCATCACCATCATCATCCTCCTCCTTTTACAGGGGAAACGATGGATGCAATGGGGAAAGTGGTGAAAGGGGTGGAGGGAGAAGGGGGTAGCCTCTTCATCCCCCCAGCCCCACCATCCTCCTCCTCCTCTTCCTCCTTTTACAGGGGAAATGATGGATGCAATGGGGAAAGTGGTGAAAGGGATGGAGGGAGAAGGGGGAGCAGCTTCTTCATCCCCCCCAGTCCCACCATCATCACGATGATGATGATCATCATCATCATCCTTTTACAGGGGAAATGATGGATGCAATGGGGAGGGTGGAAGGGGTGGAGGGAGAAGGGGTCCCCCAAAGGCGGAGGTTGGGGTGCAGATGGGATGAGGTTGGGGTTTGGGGTGCAGATGGGATGAGGGGGGAGGTGTTGGGGTGCAGATGGGATGAGGGGGGAGGTTTTGGGGTGCAGATGGGATGGGGGGTTGGGGTGCAGATGGGATGAGGTTGGGGTTTGGGGTGCAGATGGGATGGGGGGTTGGGGTGCAGATGGGATGGGGGAGGGGTGCTCGGGGTGGGGTGTAAGGGGGAAGCGGGGGGTTCTCTGTCCGGCCTTGAGGGGAGGGCGTGAGAACCCAGGCCGGGAACTGGGGGGGCACAGGAAGCGCTGGGGGGGGCGGTTGCTCCTGGCTCCCCCAGATGTGCTGCTGAGATAGGGAGGCAGGAAGCAGCTGCAGGGAATCCTGGTGCTGGGAACTGCGGCTGCCGCCTGCCTGACGCCCCCCGAGCTTGTGGGACCCCCTTGGTGTCCCCCTCCATCCCCAACCTGGAGATGCTCTCCCAGTATCCCAGTCTCTCCCATCCAGGGTGCCCTGAAGAAGGGGTCTGGGGAAACTGAGGCACTGGAGCTGCAGG
>JAUMJK010001731.1:0-27103 GCA_033558105.1 Coccyzus lansbergi | reverse complement strand
AAGAAAGAGAGAAAGTGATAGAGAAAGAAAGAAAGAAAGAAAGAAAGAAAGAAAGAAAGAAAGAAAGAAAGAAAGAAAGAAAGAAAGAAAGAAAGAAAGAAAGAAAGAAAGAAAGAAAGAAAGAAAGAAAGAAAGAAAGAAAGAAAGAAAGAAAGAAAGAAAGAAAGAAAGAAAGAAAGAAAGAAAGTGATAGAGAATGAAAGTGATAGAGAAAGAAAGTGATAGAGAAAGAGAGAGAGAAAGAAAGAGAGAATGTGATAGAGAAAGAGAGAGAAGGAAAGAAAGAGAGGAAAGTGATAGAGAAAGAAAGAAAGAAAGAAAGAAAGAAAGAAAGAAAGAAAGAAAGAAAGAAAGAAAGAAAGAAAGAAAGAAAGAAAGAAAGAAAGAAAGAAAGAAAGAAAGAAAGTGATAGAGAAAGTGATAGAGAAAGAAAGAAAGAAAGAAAGAAAGAAAGAAAGAAAGAAAGAAAGAAAGAAGAAAGAAAAGAAAGAAAGAAAGAAAAGAAAGAAAGAAAGAAAGAAAGAAAGAAAGAAAGAAAGAAAGAAAGAAAGAAAGAAAGAAAGAAAGAAAGAAAGAAAGAAGGAAAGAAAGAAAGAAGGAAAGAAAGAAGGAAAGAAAGAAAGAAAGAAAGAAAGAAAGAAAGTGATAGAGAAAAAAAGTCATAGATAAAGAGAGAGAGAAAGAAAGAAAGAAATGTGATAGAGAAAGAGAGAGAAGGAAAGAAAGAGAGAAAGTGATAGAGAAAGAAAAGAAAGAAAGAAGAAGAAAGAAAGAAAGAAAGAAAGAAAGAAAGAAAGAAAGAAAGAAAGAAAGAAAGAAAGAAAGAAAGAAAGAAAAGAAAGAAAGAAAGAAAGAAAGAAAGAAAGAAAGTGATAGAGAGAAAGAAAGTGATAGAGAAAGAGAGAGAAAGAAAGAAAGAGAGAAAGTGATAGAGAAAGAAAGAAAGAAAGAAAGAAAGAGAAAGAAACTGATAGAGAAAGTGATAGAGAAAGAGAGAGAGAGAAAGAAAGTGATAGAGAAAGTGATAGAGAAAGAGAGAAAGAATGAAAAAAGAAAGAAAGAAAGAATGAAAGAAAGAAAGAAA
This sequence comes from Coccyzus lansbergi, assembly GCA_033558105.1. NCBI lineage: Eukaryota > Metazoa > Chordata > Aves > Cuculiformes > Coccyzidae > Coccyzus > Coccyzus lansbergi. The sequence goes on along the minus strand of JAUMJK010001731.1, from coordinate 26,019 downwards.
GAAAGAAAGAAAGAAAGAAGAAAGAAAGAAAGAAAGAAAGAAAGAAAGAAAGAAAGAAAGAAAGAAAGAAAGAAAGAAAGAAAGAAAGAAAGAAAGAAAGAAAGAAAGAAAGAAAGAAAGAAAGAAAGAAAGAAAGAAAGAAAGAAAGAAAGAAAGAAAGAAAGAAAGAAAGAAAGAAGAAAGAAAGAAAGAAAGAAAGAAAGAAAGAAATTCAGCAGAAGCCATCTTGCTTAACCATCCTTCCTATAACCCGGAAATGTTAGAAGATAGGCAAGTTTTTATTGTTCATTAAATGGTCAATATTCCTATCTCTTTTTCTCAGGCCTTGTTTTAGAACAGGTTACATGAGGGAAGATAAATGTGGCCTCTGAGGCTGCATCCAGGAATCCCTGAATAATGACTTAATGGATTACCTAGAGCTCGATTTGAGTAGTTCTTGTTTGTAAACACCTTAGCACCTACATATCAGCAGGCGTGAGGCGAAATAGCTCTGCACATTTTGGCGATGGCGAAACCCTTTGTGTTACGTGAAAAGCCGACTTTTTTTGCAACCCCGAGGCAAACAGCGCAGAGACCTGAAGAGGCACGATATCAGTTCCAGGTCTCAGTCAACGTGTTGGTGCGTCTGGTTACATGCAGAAATGCGGCCTATGCAGTAGGCATGCCTTTTCCTAGATACTACTCCAACTGAGAGGCAAGTCTCCCGCGGAATATGTTATTAGCCGCTGTTTCAAGTGGTAAGACACAGAGATGGTAATTCACGCATTTAAGGCATCCTTATTAGCCAAGACAGCTTCATTTTAGGAAGCATTGAGTTCCAGCGCACACCTTGCTAAGACGGACTGAGAGATGCTCTGTTAGTTCCAGTGCACACCTTGCTAAGACGGACTGAGAGATGTTCTGTTAGTTCCAGTGCACACCTTGCTAAGACGGACTGAGAGATGTTCTGTTTGTTAGTTCCAGTGCACACCTTGCTAAGACGGACTGAGAGATGTTCTGTTAGTTCCAGCGCACACCTTGCTAAGATGGACTGAGAGATGTTCTGTTAGTTCCAGTGCACACCTTGCTAAGACGGACTGAGAGATGCTCTGTTAGTCCCTGCTGCTTTCTAACTGCGGTATCATGAGGTTCATTTTTGCCTTCTGGTAGTGTGTTTTTTGAATACGCCTGTCTCCGAATGCTCTTCCCCTTTCTGAAGCTGCAGTGTGAGTAACGAGTGCGTGTGATTCACTGCCAGATGACAAGTCCGTGTCTTCAGCAGCAGAGGTGTCTGAGCTGCCGCGAACACCACGGCACTGCTCTTGAGTGGGATGTTTATAATGCCACGTGCGTACGTGTGATGACCAGAAAATAACGCTAGCCTGTCTAGAAAGTCTCCTTTGAAATGAGAACTCAAGTTGGTTTATCTGAGAATAAATGCTACCCGGATGAAAACTCAGCTGCCGTATAACTAGCTTTACAGCAATCAAAGTTTTACCGCTCAGTCATGCAAACTGTTCAACCTCAAATTCTCCATTAAGTCTGATTACATCTCATACCAAGTATATTCTTTACTCCAAACCAGCAGATCAGCCACATCTTCTGGCTAAAAAATCAATATTACAAGGCACAGAAATCACTGAAAAAGTTCATCGTCACACGAACTCCTCTATATCACAGGAGTGATATTCATAATGTTAGTCGCTAGGTCAGCCTCTTAGCAGGGCTTCCAATACCAATTATCCGATGTTGCATTAGTTATATTTCAGTAACTATGGCAGTAGTATTTAATCTGTGGGTCCTCGGAGGTGCATATGAGCTTATGAGGAGCCAAAAAGGGGAATAGGAGTCTGAAATTTGAGTTTAGGCTAAATATGTAATGGCTGTGGTTAGGAATGTGAAGGGCATGGTAAGGTCACCTGTGTAAAGCTGAGGGAGTATGACTATGGTTGATTCGTGTGACTGACATATACCACTGACCTGTGTGGATGGAAATGTGGGCTTACCTGGTTCTTAAGCATTTTGCTTTCCATTAGGTGACAAGGAATTGTGAATGAGCAGGCCTGGCCAACTGTAAGCATTTTTTTAATTGAAAGTAGTAGTTGCACTTAAAACTCTCAGGAAAACAGGATTTCTTCACTTTGTCCGTATTGAGGGATATGGGGTTGTTTTCGTCTCAAGTTTTTTAGCTAGCTCTGCTGTCCTCTATACTCTCTTGGTCTTCTTTGGTGTCCTGGTTTTTACTGGGACAGAATCAGTTTTCTTTTCAGAAAGTTACATTTCTAAGTAACTGCACTTTTCAGTAGCTAAAGCTACTTTATTTAGTTTGGGAATAAAGACGATAAGACATTATGTTTCAGTTTTGTGGTCAGCCACGGAATTTCATTTCCATGGAATTTCATTTCCATGGAACCTAAGGGCTTTTGCAGTTTCAAAGTGACCAGGTGCATGATGTTGAGAGGTGAAAATCTTGGACAGCTGAGTTTGACAGGACAAGAGGGAATGGCCTCAAGCTCTGCCAGGGGAGGTTCAGGTTTGACATAAGGAAAAAATTCTTCACTGGAAGGGTCATTAGGCAACGGAATGGTCTGCACTCTCTTCTGTGCTCTCCTCACTGTCTGTGAGTCTTATGAGCTAAAACAGAGCCCCCACATATATTGTGGGGGAAAGTATTGCAAAACAGGTAAGTGAAGAAGCAAACTCAGCAAGCTGTTGCTTGATCCAGCACTATGAAAAAGCTTGTGGTTTGTCAAAAGCAGTCCCTTGCCTGATAGACCTTTGGGGCCCAAGAGTTTGCAAATAAACAAACGTCATGCTATTCTAACATTTTTACATCTTCATAAAAAAAGCACAATTCGGGGGCATGTGTGGAATAACTGGATATCTGAACCAGATCAACAGAGGGGTTTGAGCCGCGTAAACTCTTACTGGAATGGTACTTGCAAATTAATACATTCAAATAGGATTTTAGAGGCCTAAAGTACCTTTGTGGCCAAGATCCTTAGTTCTTTCTCTCTGCCATGGTGATATCTCACAGCAGGCAAGCCAAGCTGTCCAAACACCAAGAGGGTCATTCGTCTGTCTCTGATCCTATTCCTTGTTTCGTACTACACAAAGATTTATTCTCAGTAAATAATTATGCATTACATGGTCATGTTTTGATGATGCAACAGTTTAAATATACCAGGCTCTCTCGTCTCCATGGGATTAATGGACTTTTCTTTTGCTTCCCTAGGAAAAGGGGAAAAAAAAGGCTGTTTCAATAAATAAGCATTAAGAAGGTGTCTGTCTTCTTATGCTTCTTATGGAAGGAGTTTTACTAAAGGACTCCTTGTTTTATTGAACGGACCTCAAAGTATAAAAATGTATTTCCAAACTGCAGTTTGGAATAGCTATTCTGACAAACACTAACCTACACAGAATGAATTTCATGTTCCTCATAGCTCCTCTGAATAGGAGCAAAAAGTATTCCTGGTGTACTTGGGGTCAGTTTTCTCTGTGTTCAGTGAACTAGATGGGGAGAAAAAGACACGGAACATACTCAGCCCAACCTATGAGCAAACATGTTAAACTTCATGGAAAGATGAAATAATTTCATTTTCTGAATATAAAAAAAAAATCCATGGAATTATAATAGGCAAATGAGAGATCACTTAAATTAAGATATGGGGAACTCCAAGATGTGAAGGCTTTTATTTGGTAGAGATTTCTATAGTTGTACTATTGAAAATAATATGTTTAATATACATATATTTAATGCAAATATAAATTACCTCTATTTTTAAATTTTGTTATGTTTGGTTAAATTCAGTGTTCAAGCCATATTATGTCACCTTAGCCCTGGATCTTGGTATTGAATAGCCTGACCTTTTATTAAAGATCCACGTCTCTTGTGGTGTTTTATTTCTCTGGCTAGGTCAAAGTAACAAAAACTCTGTGATACCATGTGCTCCTACTTCACTACCCTGTCTTACAGTACAGTCCTTAAGAACCAAAGGGAGTGGTTGATCGTAAGTCCAGAGAAAGACTTCTTAACTATATATGTGTTATGGTTGATAAAAAAGAGTAGAAGAAATGGTAACGTATGTTGAAGGTAAGTTTAGTAGAGAGGAAAAATGTATAGTGAAGAAGAGAGCAGTGTGGCGAGGAGTGGGGTCTGTCTATGAACAGCCAGCGCTGTATCAAGGGACAGAGCCTCTGGTTCCCTGGGCAGCCAGTGCACATAACTAAAATACCTATTGTCTCACCTCCACCGCCAGCAAGGATTTCTTATGCACAGGATGCAGTGGTGCTTGTGAATACCTGGAGAGTGCATTCAGGAGCTCAAGGTGGCCAGATTAACAGTTTTCATTTGTGACCTCGAATTTGTAAGGCGTTTCTCTACAAATCTCAGACTACTCCACGCCACGAAAATATTGTGGAGCACTCAGTAGTACTGAGTTTTGAGCAAAAGCACGTTGGTAGCCTTCATTACAACAGAGGTAACAATTTCCCGGTGTTGATTTTTTGGTGCACTCTCTTTAAGTTGACTTTGGGAATGGGCACCTAAAAATAAGATACCGCTCCTCCTCCTATAAACCTAAATCTTTCATATTGTTCTCATTTTGCTTTATTAAATGTGCCTGATCTTGCTTGATAATAAAGAAGAGGTTATTCACAGATGTGCTTAGGAAAACACATCAAGTATAAGCATATTGACTGTAAAACTAGGAAAATATTAGTTCACAAGTTGGTGGAGAGAATAAGATATCAATAGACTACCAGCAGTAAATTAGATTTACCAGATAAATCAGATAATTTATTTGTAAAAAGGTAGGTCTAGTCAAAGAAGATGCACATGCGACATGAAATAACCTCTGTGTTCTCCTAAGGGCTGGTAAGTGTACCTAGTTCTCATCCAGTCATTTGCACTGCTCTTCACAAAAGAATGTGGAAGGTGGTAATGTTCCTAGTTGGAAATAAGCCAGTAAACATTATAAGAATGCCATAAAGGAAAGATTGAAATTATTTGGGTTGTTTCACCTAGAGAAAAGCAATGAGAGGAAAAGGCGTAATAAAATCACGTAAAGGCATAAAAGAAGAATGAAATAACCTGCTTTTTCACGTTTCTCTTCAGTATTAGGAGAAATAATGGTCTAAAAGTGAAGTAAGGAAGGTTGATTACACAGTTTGAAAAACGTCCCAACTGTTAAAACAGTAACACTGGAACTGGTTTCTGTGGAAGCTTGTAGAGTTTGAAGTTAGGACTAACCCAGGACTAACCTACATTACATTACATTTATCAAGGTAATATAGCTGAATTTCCCTTCTAAACTGTCGGCGTACGTAGTCATGCAGACAAGTTCACGGACATTAGATCCATAAGCAGATACATACTGTATTATATTTAATGTTACTATTCAATTACTAACAATGAATAATTTATAAATAATGTTAGCGTTAATAAAATAATTTAATGTAGTAGTTAAGATACTAAATACACATGATATATATATATTTTATTGCAATGAATATGATGTGGCCAATATATTGCAATAGCAACAGCTTTAGTATGCAGAGCCTTGCTATGTTCACAAGGTAGCATTTAGGTGTCAGGTCAGCATGCCCTGTCTAGTCATCTTGTCCCTTTTCTGCTCCCCTGGATAGGACCACTTTGAAAGACATTTCTTAGTTGTGAAACAGGTGCACTTATCTTTCACTTAGACTCTCTCATCTGTGATTAAAAGGAAGCATGGTTTGGTTTCAGGCAAGTAGGTCATATCTACTTCGGTCATACCGCAGTGGCAGCACATGGTTGTCAATAGTCTGAAAACGGAAACTAAAAGCTTAAATTGGAAAGCAGACGTTTCAAATGTCTGACCAACGATTGCCGTGGAAGATAATGCTTCAGGAAGTATATGTAAAGCTCACATTGTGCCCTGATAGCAGCTTTCTTTCTGATACAATCCTATGCAACAGGTATTTCCAGAGACATGTACAGGTCAGAACATATTTTCTGATGTCCTTCATCTAGTCATTTCACTATATAGATTTATCTTTTCTAATTTCTCTTTTTTTTGGGGAAAACAAAACAAACCACTAAAAAAGACTGAAACAAACCCCATTTTTTTTTCTGAAAGGTCTTATTTCTCTCAAAGTGTTAAAGCGGATTTCAGGGACACTGTCTCATTCAGCATCATTACTGATCGAGGAGAAGAGTAGGAACTGTTGTATTTATTTCTCTGATTCTCATCTTCTTCCAGTGCAGGGATATCATATTTCCTTTGATTTTTGAATAATTGGGTGCTTTTACTACAAATTATACATCACTGCCTACTGCCACTTCTACAAGAATCACCTAATCCCTGTGAATTCGAACGAGCACTAGTTTTGTAGGTAGTTGGAAAGGAAAATGTCTTATCAATGTTAAATATTGCTCTAAGGAAATTACTATTTTGCACTGGTCAGTGTAACCTAGAGTAACACTCAGTGGCAGAACCTCTCAGAGAGAAGGAACAGGGGTGATAATGCGTGGACTGAAAATTTAGGATTACCCTCAAGCCCCATCCTGAGTGGGAATATAGACATTTCCTGAGCAGAAACCTTCCTGAGGTCTGGATATACTTCTAGAGTAGTTTTTGTGCAGTTCTTGCTCTGTAGGTAAAAGATATGAGCAGTTCAAGTGTTACATGCTTGGATAGATGCTGCAACAAGAAACTTCTTCCATATAGCTTCCTGCACTATTACCAATTAAGTTCTAAGGAGCTAGTCCATTGCTAACAAAGCATTTACTTGGTTACAATTTTTTTTTAAAAAGTCTTCTGACATGGGTATTACTTGTACTACTTTTGCTCATATAGTGTATTTTTAAGAGAGTTCAAATAAGCCGTGCTGTGCATCTCTTAAGTCCAGTGAGTTTTGATAGCAATTCTCCTTTTCCCCCCCCAATTCCCTATGCCAACAAGTGCCACAGTTTTGCTCCTTCATCTTCTGATGGTGATCATTCACTTGCTGGTAGAATTCCAATATAATCAGTTATGGCTAAATTAAGTTTCCAGAGCAAACTTCCTTGCCATTGAGCAGACCTGACACCCATGCTTTCTCCAGAAGGTTACCTACGGAGTACACCCCCGAGCTTTGTGAACTGCACACGGGGAAAACTTGTACTGCACTTGCTACCCAGCCCGATGGCGTCACTGCCTGCTCATAATTTCTAAGCAGCAGAGATCTCTTGTTCCACTGATCCTTAAAAGACACTTTCAGACAGAAGCTTGCATGGACACCAATCTATGCACACTTGTCGGGTCTCAGCCGTCATCTCTGGCTGCTGATGCAGGTGAAAGTCTTTGGTAGCCTGCTGCTGATTAACACTTGTGTACAAATCCTCTTCCTCTTTGTCCTTCAAATAAGTAGGGGGTTAAAGATACTGGTTTTCACTTGGTCTTCTATTTCCTCTGGTTTGTAGAGCCTTTTATTTATTGTTATTTCTTCCATTGTAGTCATAGACAGGGTAGAAAAGTGTAGTTTACCGGAAATTGATTTAATTTCCTTAGTTATCAATTGTGAATCCATTGGAAGAAGCCTGTGGGTTCTAGTAAACACTACTATTTTATTGAATGATTTTTTTTTTCCCTATCAGTCAAATAGAACAATGTTTTGGGCTTCCTAACCAGTAGCTAAACAAGCTGGGGTTTCAGTGTGTATAAAACTCATAGAATGTACTCAGAGCCTGCAAAAGGTTTTTCCTTTCAGAGACTTTATCGTAGAATCATAGAACAACCAGGTTGGAAGAGACCCATCGGATCATCGAGTCCAACCACTCCTATCAAACACTAAACCATGTCCCTCAGCACCTCATCTACCCGTCCCTTAAACACCTCCAGGGAAGGTGAATCAACCACCTCCCTGGACTTTAAACAATAGGACTTTGGGCTGCCTTTAATTATTTTTTCAATTGTTCTGAAATGATGCTTGGTGTATGAAAAATAATCACAAATGCTTTTGTATGTTTCTGTAACTTGTTAATGACTGATGGTTGAATGACTGGGGTTTAGGTTTTCATTTTTAATCTAGGAAGAAGCCTAGTCCTTGGCAAACATTATTAGTCATCAGTTTGGGGACCTTCTAGAACAATATCATCAAAAGAGATGAATGAATAAGAGATTAAACTTTTTTCAGGCTTCGGGAATTTTTTAGTTTGCACTCTTTTGAACTTAAGTAACTAAAAATACGGTCTAAAGAGAGCCCTTTCCTATAATCAAGCCTTTTTTTTCTCTAGTAATTAAGCATGGGAATTCATAATGCTCATACCCTGAAATCTCTTATTAACCTTTTCTGTCTCCCAAATCATACCTCACTTGGCAAGAAACTTTAAGTGGATAAAAAGCAGGGGAGAAAATCCTTTTAAAAACCAAAAATATTTGGGAAGGTATTACAGAGGATAAAATATTTAAGACAAACTTTTCCAATATTTTCTACAGATTTCCTGAAAAGACTACTTGGCAGGAACAGGTGTCACTGAAGACTTAGGATTAAATAGCAATATAAACCATAACGTCTTAGAGCATTAGGGATTTAGTATTTTTTTTTTTATTTTTTTTTTTTTGCAATGGGAAATAAAATCACCACATATAACTAAAGAGAACTTTTTCTATTCATTGGTTTTCATTAGATGCAAAATAAACTTTAAATAAGGAATGAGTACAGGCATGGCTTGACATACTTTCCCTGTGGCTACCAGTGTACTGCCATGATAAGGATTTTTAAGGAAACATATATCCCATAGCTTGTACAATAGGGAAATATCCATGAAAAAACTTTCTTTACAAAAAAGTTTTTTTCTCACCGTTATGTTTGAGAATACATAGTCATGAAATGAGTCATTAAGCGAACAAAATGGGTTTAATGGAGATGGCTTTCTATTTTTCTAGCTCAACCCATTAGTAAAACATAATCAAAACTGAGCCTTCTAATCTTTGGATTATCAATGATGTCATTCATACTTTATCATCCAAGAAGTTAGAAAAACTTCTGTAAACTAGGACTGATTAATTGATGTTTCTGAGGCATTTGTTTTCAAAAGGATTTACCTTTATGTTTCTCTCTCTCCTCCTCCTAAAAAAAATAGGAACACAGGATGAGACAGAACAGAAGTCATTCATGTCATTCCCCACGGTAGATAGTTGAAATAGAAAAATGTCAGTTATTCATGGAAAATAGATCTTTATGGTTAGTTTTACATTCTATGTTTGGGTCTTTCTGTGAACACAGCAAAGCAATAGTAATGACTTTAACTCCGGTCCAATAGTCTGAGAAGTTTCTGATTAGAGCTGTAGAACAAAAACTACACCAGAAAGTGTATTGGTTTGTTGTAGTTTCACATTTAACGCCGAGATCTTCATGACTTTGTTAATTTTAGCAACAAAAAAGAAAACTGGCTGTGATGTGGACTCATGGAAAAATATGTACCCTTCTTGAATTTAGGTGAAGTGCACTTAGAAAGAGAAACACTTCAGAAGACTTAAGTGATACGTATATAGGCCTTTTTCAGACTTCATCCAGATTCAGAGAAGGCTTTTCAAGGGCTGATGTAAAGTTTTATTTCGCTCATTTTACTTACTTGTATCACAATTCAGATTTTTTTCTTGAAGAATGTAGTTTTTCTAATTCCGATTTAATTTTAGTCCTTCTAATTTAATTTTTCCCATGTAATCTTACAAATACAGCAATGTACTTTTTCTGTTTATTTGGTGTACAATGAAGGATTTTTCTGAGTTTCTGGGTTTTTTGACAAGTTTATCTTCCAGCTATGGTAGTATATGTAAAATTGACCTGCTTGTTGAGGTAGCCGATGGAGAGCTGCGTAATTTTTTAACAATTCCTTGATGAAAGCTGTGTAAGTGCAGAGAACATACCTTCATATTTCGATGGCTGAAACTTGAAAATGGAACATTTCTGTCTAGCTGAATGTTACTATGTGCAGGTTATCCTACAAGAAGGTCTAAGAGCAAAGTGTCATTTAAGTCGAGAACCATACCCATCGTTAGTGGGCATTGCGTGTATGTACTTAATTACAGGCTGGGGTTTCTTGGAGTGAGGCGAAGTTTACTAGGTTTTATTCTCATTGAGATGAACTACTTTGTTTATTTTGTGTATGTTGTCCAGACAGCAACAACCAGTCTTTGTGAGACTTAATGGGAACAACCTGTTCTTTGGTGTTACAAAGGAGACAAGGTCTAACTGGACTAAAATCATCAGGGTGAGAAGGGAGAGAGTCCTTCTGCTTTTGACTTATCAGAAACAAGTTTTTTCCTTTCTTAATTTATAAGAGATTTGCTGATTATTGGCTTTGTATATGAAATCAGAGTGGTCATCTTTATTTCTGTTAGGAGTGAGAGAAACTTTGTATAGATTTACAACATACAAAGCTAAAAGAAGTTAGCTTCAATTTTCAGCTTACTTCAAACTAAATCAAAAAAGCAAACAAGCTTGGAAAACTTACGGATAAAACATAAATACATTTTAAAAATCGCATCACTGTAGACTGACTTGCAAAATTCTCTCTGTAATCACAGAATTACTAGGTTGGGAAAGACCCATAGGATTATGGAGTCCAACCATTCCTATCAAACACTAAACCATGCCCCTCAGTACCTCATCTACCCGTCCTTTAAACATCTCCAATGAAGGTGACTCAACCACCTCCCTGGGTAGCCTCTGCCAGTGCCCAATGACCCTTTCCATGAAAATTATTTTCTTCATGTCAAGCCTGAACCTCCCCTCTCAGAGCTTGAGGCCATTCCCTCTTGTCCTGTCCAGATAATGTTCCTATATACATGATTCTGATGTGTGAAGTAATATAGGTGTATAGAAAAAAAAATAGTATTGTTCTCTGAGAACCATAAGCATTTTTGACGTAAAGCCAAAAACAAAAGCTGGTAAAATTATGCGTGAAAATATATGTACTATAAACAGCATAACAGTAATTGCATTCTGTTGTAAAAAGAGTATCTCAGAACCTGCAAATGAGTATGGAGGGTTCATCCGTATATGAATGAATTATACAGGACGATATGGAGAAGTTATTGTGTGAGGGACTAATAACACAGGCAGACTTAATGAAGTGAATAAGAACAGTAGTTAGCTCTTAAAAGAAAAGAAGATATTTCCATTTAGAGTATGAAGGAGGTTATCAGCTCTAGATACAACACCTTCAGAAGCATTTTAGTTTATTCATTTGAGAATCAAATATAAAGCAATTTAGTGGCTTCCCCAAGCTCAGATCACGCCTTGACTAAGAAACAGCTATATCTAACTAACCTGGTAGTTTGTGTCTTTTAAGCTAAATGTTTGGATTTCCCTTCCCAGGCAGATGATCTGAATGCTTGTTTAAGCTTTCCTTATTAGCATTAATAACGTATTTTATTCATAAAACCAAGGAGTGTCATAAATGCTACAGATTCACAGAGTTATTCGCACATGTCAACTAAGCTTAACACAGCCAATTTGTTTGTGTAATTTTAGCAGTGCCTTATAACGAATATTTCTGTGATCAATTTACCCGTTGGTACTTCTGAAATGTATCTGAGTGCATCCATTATAGTAGCTATTATCCTTTCTATATGACTGCCTTCCTTTCAATACTAAAATTTGTCGCTTGTAAGACATTAGCAGGAAAGAAGTTGAAACAAAATAATCTCTAGTAAAAAAATATCGAAAGTATACTGGGCACAGTGTAGTTTTCACATCAGACCAAGTAAGGAGAACCTCTTTAATTAAAAACTGTGGACATTCAAAGTTGAAAGTGGCATGAAAATGAGATAGACTTAAGCTAACTTATTGAGGGTGTACTTAATTATCTGGTAAGGACAATTTGCTGGATTCAGCTTAGAGCTAGTAGGACACCTGGATTTCAAACGGAGGCTTGAATTCTGCCAAGGCCCTTGATGGCAGAGCCTTTAGCCCCAAAGCAAGACATATTTGGTCCCCAAATGCTAGAGTTATGGTCTAGACTGTTACCTAATATTTCTCAGTTATTGTCATCATTGTCTTTAATAGAATTAGAAGTCTCCCCTATGATAATAAAATAAGACATAGATTATATCCAAGATACACTAAAGACTCTTTTACTTTCTGTTCTCCCCCTGCGATATTTAATAATAACAGATAGGTTAAATTATAAGACCTCATCTTACAGTAAGCTCGATGGTTGCTCTGATCTTGTATTAGAAGGATGTACAGTAAGATCCTTTACACCAACATGACTGGAGGAGCCTTCATGCTCTGGGCGTGGCAGAGAGAAGTGGTTCCTGCAGGTTTAAAAAGTGTAGTTCAGATGGCCTCTTGCATCCCGTTAGGTTTACCCTAGGGCAGATGTCTGAGACAATTCTCTTTCCTAGTTCTTCTGTCAGGACAGTGCAGAAGGGGGCAGGGTCATCTTTTTGCATCATCTGAGAACTCCTGCAATTCAAGGCAAAACACGTTTCGACCTCCTCTGACTCCTCTTACAGTGTAACAAACATAGCTGCAGTTTTGGGGTTTTTTTTTTTTTGAAAGATACTCCTGCAACTGTGGTTTTAATTTTAGAAGCAGCAATATAGCAGACAGAAAGGATGCACAGCAGTATTTTAAACTTGTTCCGTCCTTGTGTATTACTCTAATTCAACATTAACAAATCAACAAGCTGAACAAATTAACTATTCACAGGTTGGTAGATGGCAGAATTACTTGTCTGAATAATCTTAATTTGCATTAGATTGATTTACAATAAACTTCATTATAAGAGATGATTCCTCCCACTATTTAGCCTTAGCATCCTCATAAGATAATGCCAAGTAGTTTGGACTTGGATTTTGGGGGTTCTTTTTCAGCATATCTTTGGTAACTTTTTCCCCTAAATATTTCTTAACAAGAGAACTTTCACCCAAAATTTCTGTCAATGCAGAGTTTCTTCATAAGTTCTTGAAAGTTAAAAAGTTAAAACCAAACCAAGTTTGAACAGGAACTTTTCATATAGCAATTACTACTTCTGCTTATAATGCAAATAAAACAACCAACTAAATTCTACTTAAATATTTCAATCTTTCTAGCCAAAATATAGGTATATTATGTCCTAACAAAAATCTAAACTATCGGGATATTTTCAAAGTAATGCTTTAGAGAAAATAATTGAACAGGTTTCCAAAATTTTATAGTCGGAAGTATCTGGCTAAGTATGTCATTATTGGGAGAATGATGCTGATGTTTATATACTAATATACTAGAATAGCCTATAAAAAAATACAATCCAGCCTAAACTTAAAACACTTACGAAAGAAAACTCCTTGAGTATAATGCACACACAACATGCTCCCACTTCAGGCAGAATGATGGTGCTGAGACAGCATTTCTGTAGAGTGAAGACACCTAGTGGCTGAATCCAGAGCTGGCTTAGATAATAACAAGGGCCATTAAGGATTGCATTTCCTGGCAGTGAAATTCCTGCTTGTGTTAATATTGAGTTATCAAAGGTTTGTGTTAGGAATGTAATATTAGTAGTTGGTATTTAATCTGTCATTCTTATTAGAAGAACTGCCTTGGGCTGAGTCCTTTGCTTCTGATCGGTGCTTTTAATAAGACAAGATTTTATCTGTTCACTATGGTGTTTTGAGATTCCTTTTCTAGGTGGTAATTTTCTAGTTGGTAATTCATAAAAGTGTCCTGAACTGTACGACAGCTACTGCAGTACATCAGCTTTTTGGGAGAGGTGAGGTGGGTCAGAGCGGCAGAAGGAGCACGTATTTCCTGTACCACATATTGTGTGGGGCTTGTGAGGATTCTTCATTTTGTATTTGCAGTAGCAAATACATATCTTGGACATTGATCTACAGTTTTGGAGCCCTTTTTAAGAAAAGACTTTGGCAAATGTGACTTCTATTATCACTGCTTACACTTCAGTATTTCCTTTATCTCCTTTCTGTTTAAGAGTAGGATTGTGGAATTGTTTGAGAATCTGCCAGAAGATGGCAAAGAATCAGAATTTTTCATGTTTTCTTATTAAGACTTCATACATCCTTGACATGTGAGTGGGAGGTTTTATTTAATTTTTGTGATATTACTAAGTTATAAATGAGATCTCCAAATGGTATATTATATTCTAGTTTTTTTGAGAAAAATCATTCCCAAATCTGAGACACTAAAATATTGGTTTGCTTTTAATAATTGTGGATGTAACGTACGTGGACTTTAGTAAAGCCTTTGATGCATTTTTTTACTGTACCCTACTTAACAAACTGGCTGCCACTAGCCTGGGCAGGAGTACCCTCTGCTGAGCCCAAGGAGTGGTGGTACATGGAGTCAAGTACAGCCAGTCACAAATGGTGTTCTCCAGGGCTCGGCGCTGGGTCCAGTTCTGTTCAATGTCTTTATCAATGACCTGAATGAGAGGAAAGAGTGCACCCTTAGCAAGTTTGTGGACAACACTAAACTGGGGGCAAGTGTGAACCTGCTGGAGGGTAGGGAGGCTCCATAGAGGGATCTGAACAGGCTGGACCACTGGGCTGAGGCCAACAGTACGAGGTTTAATAAGGCCAAATGCTGAATCTTGCACTTGAGGCACAGCAACCCTATGCAGAGCTACACACTAGGGGAAGAGTGGCTGGAAAGCTGTCTGGAGGAGAAGGACCTGGGGGGTGTTTGCTGAAAGCCAGGTGAACATGAGCCAGCAGTGTGCCCTTGTGGCCAAGAAGGCCAATGGCATGTTGGCTTGTGTCAGAAACAGCATGACCAGCAGTTCCAGGGAAGTGATTCTACCCCTGTACTCAGCACTGGTGAGACTGTGCCTCAAATACTGTATTCAGTTCTGGGCCCCTTGCTACAAGAAAGACATTCAAGTCCTAGAGTGTGTCCAGAGAAGAGCAACAAAGCTGGTGAAGGGGCTGGAGAACAAGTCTTACAAGTTGCAGCTGAGGGAACTGAGGTTGTTTAGCCTAGAGAAAAAGAGGCTGAGGGGAGACCTTATTGCTCTCTACAACTACCTAAAAGGCGGTTGCAGAGAGGTGGTGTTGGTCCCTTCTTGCAAGTGACAGGGGACAGGACAAGAGGGAATGGCCTTAAGTTGCGTCAGGTGAAGTTTAGATGGGACATTAGGAAAAATTTCTTCACAGAAAGGATTATCAAGCACTGGAACAGCTGCCCAAGGAGGGGATTGAATCACTGTCCTTGGAGGTGTTTAGAAAGTGTGTAGACGAAGTGCTTAGGGATATGATTTATTAGTGGACAGGTACGGTTAGAACTGATGATTCATTAAGTCTTTCCAACCTAATGATCCTATGAATTTGGCTTCAAAAACATGTTTCAAAGGATAGTGAATACCAGGTAAATATAAAATAACTGCTTACAAAAGAAAGGAATGAGACCTTATCTAAAACTACATAACTAGAAGAGGTCTATGTGTTCAATTTAAGATGAGATGTCATCTGAAGATGGTAGAAAAAGGTAAGTGCACATGGCACTGATTTCCACGATCTGCAGTAACTCAGTTACTTTGCTTTCTGCAAGTCAGAACTCAGCTGAATCCTAATGGATAACAAGTATTTAAAGAACTAAGAGAATTCAATGCCATTAAAATACAACAATTAGCACAGTTCTATGGGCACTGGATATTGTTTTCAGGAAGAGGCTCAAAAACATGGAGTAAAATGTGGAAAGCATTAATTATTTGAGGATTGCTACTAGTAAAACCTTTCTTCACTTGATTCAGACCTTTTTGTCATGTCTGCTGCTGCCTTATTGAAAGTAAGTGGGAACCTCCACCCTACACCACTATGTAATACACCTTCTGTTCCACCTCAGGTTTTTTTTTTCTGATAAAATATGGCTGTGTTTTGGGGTTGCGTTCGCACTGTTTGTAGGTGGCTAGGCATTGCCTGTCAACCACACAGAGAGATTTGTCATTTACATAGCAGGCTCCAGTAAACTTGTTGAAAATTGCTTTGATCACACTACATGTAACTTCAATATCTTCAAGGACCAATAACAGTTTAGTCTCACACGCAGCTCCTTGCCTGTCACTAGTGATCACGCAGTTTGCAAAAGTATGTGTTGCTGCATGAGCTATGGGAGGCCCCAGCAGCCCATTCCCATGTCTTAATGCTGTAGCTCCCTGTTAAAGGAGAGATCAGTTGCTTCATTTCTATGCAAGTTATTTCCTTTCTCCACAATATGAAGTTCTCTACATCTTCCTGCTTTTTCCCAAGGAATATTAGTTCAACGTAATAAACTAAGCTTTGCTAAATCAACCAACACATCTTGCACTAGGTTCTAAGACGCAGACTGAGCATGTGCCTGGATGCTCTCACAATGGTTCATTAAATGGTTCATTAAATATGAAGTTTATTAAGAATCTACTCTGGGTTTTACTGTATCTAAAACAGTTCATTAAGAGTAAATATGGGTATTCTACTTATTGGATTTGTCTTACGGTAATGGCAGGCTTCAGATATAAGGTGAGGGAGGAAACAATTTAAAGATAATTAGAAAAGAATTAAGGTAAGGAGGTCTCATTTACTGCAATGAAATCTAATACTGAATTTGCAACCTATTCTATACACTGAAGGATGTATTGAAAAAACACTTGAGCCAAAACAATATACAAAAACCTCCAAAGAACCTCTATAGCTCCTAATTTTTCTCCAGCTTTGAATAGAACTGAATGATACCCTCTCTCCACTGCATTGCTGTAAGCTACTCCACCTGTTAGGAGAAAAAGGAAGATTTCCTTATTTTTCTCAGGGGCACAGTAGCTCTTACTAAACAGAAGAATCAGATTGAGAACAAGTAAAAGTATCCACTGAAAGACAGTAGAAACTTCCTAAGGAATGTGTAACCTTATTTCAATATGTTCATGGAGCACATGTGAGAATACCGGCCACTTCACTGCACTTGAATAATCCTGTTTTTACTTCTTCCTGTGCAATAGTAGACAGAAGTCACAGAGCTGAGTATTTGGATACGTGTATAACAAGAATAAATCTAAATTTGTTGTGCTTATTTGTCTCAACATGGGCTTCACATGCCAGTTGGCACTAATAACCCTTCTTCAGTCTTCCAAATCTAGCAGAAATCTTCTAGCAAAACACATGTTCTTTTGCAAGACTAAATCTTCAAAAGTTTTTGGCTTCTAAAGCCTAAAGCAAACATGGAGTTGGGACACTCAAAAGAAACTCAAAGGGATTGAAACAACTGTTCAGCTATTGCTTATAATTTCTATTCTATACTTAACTTCCTGTTTTATAAAAAAGAACCGCACTAAGTATACTTAATATATAACATTCAGCTTCTTGGGCAACACCGGTTTGAGGCTGTTATTTGTCAAGCCTAAGTGACAGCTGCAGTAGCTCACTCTATCCTAATTCCAGAGCCTGCACCTTGCACTTTTACTTGTGACACGTGCTGTCTGATTTTGAAAATGAAAGAGATGGTGTCTACCACCAGAAAACTCTCAAATTCCAGACTCCTTGTAGAAAGAGAAAAGTGGTTGGATAGACAAAAAAAGATGAAATCCTCATCTGACTTAAGCAGAACTGCCACAGATTGCCTGTCCTCCGGTTTCTACTGTCCAGCCTATGTAAATGACAAACCTAATTATCAGTTATAAACGTGGCCTAAAAGCTATTATGTATAAGGCATCCTACTGCATCTTGGATATGGGTTAAACTGCACATTTCACTTAGCAAAGTAAAATGTCATTGTAAGAATTTAGCATGACCTAATAACTAAACTTTAAATATATTCTCCACCTGATTCTGCATCAGCTTCCACACAAATCCTTTCTGATGTGATGATTTTGCAAGTATAGAGAGATTGTTTTAAAGAGCAATTGTCCATGCAAGAAAACTTTACGAGAGGTTAGGTTTATTTCTATTCTGTTTTTCCAGTTGGCATCAGAGCAACAAAAGCAACTTAATGTGCTGTGACCTGAAAGAGGAAGTAATGATTAATAAATTCATGAGTCAAGAGGTTGCACAAGCTTATCACTGGTCCATCATGAGATGTCAAGTCAGATAAACATCGAAGAAAAAGGAACATGTAAACAATTGAACCTATGTTTGATAATTTTGGTGGGTTGAGGTTATTTGCTTAATTTTCATGCAGTCCCTAAGGGAGACAGATCAAACCGGGACCTTTTTGCAGATAGTTTGGGAAGACCCAATTCTTCCACACTACAAAAGCTCTTCCCGAATGGACCTGAAGCATTAGACATATGCAAGATCCTATTCCTATAAGTTTTCTACTGCAATATCAAAATGTTTAACAATTATTTCACTTGGTGTTCACTTACAATAGAAGGCATAATTAGGCAGTTTCTGTCACCAAGAACAAAGTCACATACTTGACAGGAAAAAAAGTTCTGTATAACCATCTTAAAACAGACTTCAGCGTGATGGCATCAACAAACCGCTTCAAGATAGTTTGGTATTACCTTTAGAACAAAAAAACTTGTACATTCTTTAATTTTTCATGGCAGCATCTATTTCTACTATTTTACATTATCATTATATGTGAACTACCACATTCTCTATCCACTTTCTTGACAAAATAAGAGATCATGAATAAATTCTAAGAAAAAGGAATTCCTTTATTTTTTCAAAAAGGAACGCTTTTTTTTCCCCATTCCAAGTGAAAATTTTACACAGTAAGGTAGTTTTATTCCCATAATATTTTAATATAAAAGCTTAGATCACTTACTCTGGTCTTAGTTTTCTAACATGAATTCTTGTGGCACTGCAGAACCCTGGTATTTTCAGCCTCACACTAATATCTAATTGTTTCAACAGAACCATTTCTGTGGCCATTTACCACCAGTAAAACTTTCTTACCACCAAAGCAGAAATAAAGCATCTTCAATAGCCCAAAAGAGACTAAACTCTTACAGCATTATTACAATGAGAAGCTTTGTTAAAAAAAAATTTATTTTGAAAGTTAAACACAATCTTCAAATTGTACAAAGACAACAAGCACTCAAATTACACAAAGTTAGCAGTGAGTACAATGTGAACAAAACAACAGTGAGTCTTGCCTCTCTTTATACGTAAATATAAATAGAGATTATCCTTGCCAAATTTCCAGGATTTTTTTTTTATTTCTTTTCCTGAAAACCAGTTCGTTATGCAGCAACACCTCACGGGGAGCAGTTTACTGTTCAGTTCAACAGAATTGCTAAAAGGAGCTCTGGCTAAAAATAGTCTTTCTGTCATGAGAATATCTCATACTTAGCAGAACCAAGTTTCTCTCTCAACTGAAAAACAGCTTTTCCTTTCATTTTGGCAAATGTTTCACCTCCTCCTCTAGGGACCTGCTAAATTACAGTCTTCGAAGTGCTTTAAAGTATTAGAACTTGCTCACGTTTTTTCAAGAACATGTAAGCTGAAACTAACATGGTGCATGCATGTAAGCAGTCACAAAAGAGAATGCTCTTGTTTGTATTTCAGTCTTTGAAAGTATTGTTCCAAGAAAAGTACTTCAAAACGATTTTAGCTGTGAGTTGTCTAAAATAATATAAGTACAGGGTCAGAGAAGAAAATATTTCTTTTCTTTTTTTTTTTCTTGTATTACATTTAGAGCTTCAAAAATATAAATAAAACCACCGAGAAAAAGTATCCCTCATACCTTGTCTCTACATACGTGTGTAAAATGAAAAGCAGACATTGTTCTCATCCTCTCTTTCCTTTTGAGACTACTCTTTACAGGAAATGCATAGAAAAATAATGCAGTGTTCTCGCAGAAAAAGAAAAACCCATGGAGATTCAAACAACTTAGCCACAGCCTCTGCTCTATGAATTAGTTATTACTTAAACATACCAGAAAACTTCCACTGTAAATACCAACCAAGATCAATAGCAATTAAGCCAAGGTTATGCTTTATCCAACTACAGCTACACTGGCAGAATTACGTTCTGAACTTGAGTGTTTGCAGGGCTGTATTCCAAGACTGAGTGGAGCCATTTTTACTTGTAAAGAAAATAAGTGTAACTGTCTTCTTGATGATCTAGGTTACGGCCGTGAGTATAAACTTACTTATTCATTATTCTTTCCAGATTACCTGGAAGTGCTTTAATTTTCACTGTTTTTACTCCAGTATGAATGTTTGTTGAAATGGATCAGAATCTTGACTTTCAAAAAGCTAGAAAAATGTTGTGGCTTTTTTTTCCCCTAACAAAAAATACCCTATTATTAAGACTCCAGCATCCCACAAACTGCTGTGCATTGGAATTAAGTCAGTTCCACTCAAAAGCCTGATGACCAATTTTTGCTTTTAAATTGTTATTAGTTGGTAGCCTATGACTGCACTGATAAAAGTTCCTGTCAGGCTCATAACCTCTGCAGTAATTCTGCATTCAAAATAAATTGGTACAATAATTACAGAAAATACTTCCAGAATTGTACTAATTCTGTAAATTAAGGCTCTGTACATGGAGTGCTTTACAAGCAGAGCAAGTTTTTGAGAAACTACGTGTTTTAATGTTGCTTTGCCTTACTGAAAATGAATGGTTTTCTTTCTTATCAAAAGCTGTCAATGTTGCTTTTATTTTTATGTAAAACTGTATAAGCAAAAGTAACTTGATTTTCTTTCAGTTGTACAAGAGCCTGTTTAATGTTATCATTAAGCTTTTCAGAAACGTCCAGAAGTCTGCTAGTCAAAGGAAAAATATACAGCAGTGAATCCTATATAAAACACTTGTATAGTGCAGGCTGTGTTAGCAAAAACCTGAGCTAACTAGCCCAAACTTTTAATCTTACCATCTTCTATTAATGGAAGCCCGTTTTCTCAGTATTCCATTCTTTTGCATTTGCTTCAATTCTAGGGTAGCATTCTAAACTAAAATAAATAAATTAAAGCAAGGATGTCGTTTCACTGTACTAGAATTGCAGCTGTAAAAGAACACTTTCAATTATTGTCAGGACAGAAAAGGCTATTGGGGGTGTACCTTCCGCTTTGCTTAAGAAGACATAAAGAACAGTTCTTGCCCAAGGCAGCTCATGATCTTAAGCTATGCCCAAGCTTGTGCAATAGCAAACTATATTTTGGAAGGCGCATTTTGATATCTAGGATTAGAGGAAACGTTACTACTGTCATTTCTGTCTGAAGTTTGAAACCAGTAACCAACATCATTAACAGAATTGCTATGACTGCATATGAGTCCCAGTAGCCTCAACGGGGACCAAAGGTGCAGCAGTATACCAAGTACCCCGTGTCTACTGGTACACACAGAAAGGCAGCCTTCTGCTTTTTATTTTTGTTTGTTTATTCAAACAGATCTCATAGCAGAAGACATGTTAGAACGTAATACAAGTGCATTCCTACAGAACCTAACTGCACAAAACCCAGTTGTTACCAAGTATTTAAGTCTCAGTCCAGCAAAAGAGACTGCTATAGAAGTAGCTAGGGAAACAGCAACAGAAACAAAATAAGCAAGTTATTTTGTCTGGTTTTAGCAATTACTTAGTACTACTGTACACATCTGGAATAAAAGGAATACTTAGAATTGGATACTGTGAAACTCTTCTGAGGAAAGAAAGCATGAACAGAACAGCTCATTCCACTTGAGGGAATTATAACATGCTTACATTGTATCCCCTGACTGGAGGATTTCTATGCTGCTAGAAGATGCTTGGCACCCCCCTGAAGCCAGAGCATCTAAAAGAAACACAGATTAGGGAGAAGTTGGTCATATTCCACCACCTTCCGCAATACTCCCTCATTCCATTAAAAAACTTCATAGAGCACTTTATGTAAGTGAACTATTTAGCATAATAATTTGGAATAGCTTAGTAAGTGTGCTAGATTTTGGAGAGGGTAACATTATTGAAATTTTTCAATTTCCCCACTTCAGTTTTGCCAGTCCAATAGATGTCACCTTGGCACAGAGTAATAAATACAGCCCAGGACTGTAATACCAGCACGGCTTCAAAGTATACCGGCTTTCCTATGTGCGCTTAGAGGCATCAAATAGCCTTTGTGGTAACCATTTTGAAAACTATTTTAAGCGCTTCTCCTCCTTTGAATAAAAGGACAAAGCCAGAGATATAGGGGACCTTCAGAGAAAGACAGAGAAGCCTCTTCTCCTGCGTATTACAAAAAACCTCTCAACTCTGCAATTTAGTGCATCCCGCACCCCCGCTTTAAAATTAGCATCCTTTGTCCTGCTAGTAAGAAAAAGGCATTAACTGCCTCTGCCAAGATGTTAGTCCTATATAAGTTTCACTTGCCAGCAAACCACACTGGTTTGTCTACTCGGCTTTCAAATATTGACACTGAAACTGAAGGGTGTTAAACCAAGACAATGAAACAGTAATTTTTTTAAAAAGTGGGCATCCGCAGTCGCAGCAAACAGGATAAGAGTATTTTAGAAGAAAAATGTTTCCCGTTTTAGAATGTTAACAGAACTTGAATAGGAATTTGCAATGGTCATCCCCCAACAGAGTAGTTGTATTGAGCTAACCATTCTACAGCGTTTCAAATGTGCAGCACCTCTTCTCGGTCACTCATGGACAGAGTACTAAACAAAGCAATCCACTGACATGATTAACAATACCTATCATCATCCTCCTCGTATATTTAGAAGCACAGTTTAGGTAAGTGAGGTCCTCCATCCAAGTGTTTTTTTCTTAGAGTCACTTACAGCTGGACTGAGATTTGGTAAGGTGTAGGCCAAGTACATTCCCTACATTCATCACGAGTTCTACATCAGCGTAGCTCTGAAGTTTACAGCAGGGTTAGCAAAAGTCTGTGGCACACCACTAAGTTCACAGATAGATTGTCATTCTACAATAATACAAAATAGCTTGTAAAACCAATATGTAACACTGTATATATGCATGAATATAAAAATAAACCACGCCATCAATATGTAAAACTTCACAATAATGATGAAAACTGTTTTCTTCTCAACGGTCTTCGGTATTGATGAGCTGGTTCTCATTGTCATACCCATCAGGCAGGTATGCTTTCCTTAGCTGGTCTGATTTAGGTATCAAACTGCCATTCTTGACATAGCGGGACAGGAAGGCTCGCACAGCTGGATGATCAGCCTTCTCAAGTGGTATATTGGCTTCCAGGCACATTTTCACAAAGTCCTGGATAACGCTGGTTTTCTCTGTCTGGGCAGTACTGTTGCACTGAAGGGAGGCTGTCAGAGTCCTTTGCTTCTTCCTGACATTCTGTTCTTCAAACTCCGCCTTCCGCTTCGTGTGTGTTTTAGACTTGAGGTGGTCATTGATTGCAGACTTGCGAACGTGATTCAGAACCACATTGCAGGAAGTACAGAAGAGTTTACCTCCATCTTCGTGCAGCTCACTGCCAAACTCAATTACACGATCCTGAGGCGTTACATACAAGGCCGTCTTTGAGCGGTTACGTGATGGAGCAGACTTCACGCCAAATCGTTCCATTGTTGCCTTTAACAAACTTTACCTGAAAGATGAGGGAAAAAAATACTGTTAAAGTGTGCTGATGATTTTAACCAAATAGTTTTGGATGCAGCCTATTCAGTCTCCAATATAGTACTTATTGACATCTAAAAGATAATTACCTGTGGGGTACATGTGTGAGGCTATCATTGAAAAGTTTTTTATCTTGAATTCCAAAGAACATAGCATTCCAAAGTTCCTCAGGGGGCAGAATAAAATATATTTTAGTTTCCACAGCTACAAAGCTCAAAAGAACCCTCAAAACTCAGTCTGTTTATCACTGAAAGTCTAATAGAAAGGATTCTATCTGTTTTCTTGAGAAGTTTTCATTATTTTTTCTTTGTAAGAAAAAAGAGTGCTTTTTTCTTACTACGTATCTGGCAGTTTCTTAGTGACGTGGAGACAGTATTTTTCTGTTTACTTCCTGTTTATTAGTTCTGCTACCAAAACCTTAATTGTCCAAATATTAGGCAAAACACCATTACTATCACTTATAAAAGCCATTAAAAACAAACAAGCAAAAACCAAACAGAAAAAAATACCCCATAACCAAACCACAGAAAAAACCCAAACCTGAGCTTTGACAGCATTCATTTGGGAATACTCCTCACCTTTTCCTAGCACAAATTATTAGATTTAATGCAAACTCCTAGTCAAAAGCAAATGAGCATATCATTTTGTCATTGCAACTACAGACTGGTGAGACAGTCTAATGCCAACAGAAAACTGCATCCATTTCGATGAAAAATAAGAATCTCTGTTTTCAAAGACAACAACTCCTTGAGGAAGATGAGTGACAACTAAGAGAACTGAACGTTTTCTAACATCACTCTAAAATACACTATGTTACCAAAGTCAGTAATAACCCAGCCAAGTGTACTAAAATCAAACAAGAAATTTATTTTTTTTTTGTTGTTGACAAATAGAGTAGCTGGTGCAAATCTCAGCCAAGATACTTATGTCCTTTTCAAAGTAAAGTTGAAGTCAAGAAACAGCTCTATTCAGGTTTGAAGTTTTCTAAGCAAAATGACAACTCATTACACTAACTGCCCACTTCCTTATGGAAAAAAAAAAAAAAAAAAGTCAGATAGATTAAAACATCTATTTTCTCAAATACTTTGAAGAAACATAATAGGCTGCCTGGGCATTTACTGATGACTATGTATACTTTGAATAATTTTGCATCGCCTGTGCTTACAAAAAAGACTGAGTGATTGGACTACCTTTAGGCATAGGAATCTCTGTAATTATTGTGTTACACACACAGAGTTTGCTGTTGCAACCAACAGAATTTCCAACTTTACGTCAGGCTTGTCCAGCTTTCAGGACTGAATAGAATTTCTGCTGTCCAGAATGCCCTTTGTTTGCTCCAGAAATAAAAATAAATAAACAGTTAATTCAGTCTTCAAAACTGTTTTTTTTTCCTTGAACCACTGCTACACTAAGTGATGACAATCTCCTGAAAAAAAAAGGAGACAAAGACCTTGCTATTAGCTAATTTCCAGGATAATTTTTCACACTACATGCTGCTTTCCAGAACCAGAAGTCCTGACTGATACTGCCCAACACCACAGACCAAGATAAACCCCGTTTTCATTCTTTTTGTTGCCTTATGCAATTGATCCCCATGACTTCCTGAAATCAAGCAGAAAACACAAACTCATTTCTTAGGCTTCTGATATGTCAAAACAAATGCCCTGTCAAAGTAGGTATTTGCAGTTATAGAATCATTTGAGTTGGAAGGGACTTTAAAGACGATCCAGTTCCAACCCCCCTGCCCTGGGCAGGGACACCTCCCACTACTAGATCAGGCTGCCCAAGGCCTCATCCAACCTGGCCTTGAACACCTCCAGGGATGGGGCAGCCACAGCTTCCCTGGGCAACCTGGGCCAGAGCCTCAACACTCTCACGGTGAAGACATCCTTCCTTATGTCAAGCTTTACTTAGGTCAGTTACATTCTATCAAAACTCACAGGAATTTTGTGAGCAGTGCAGCTACCAAAACACAGCGTTTTTGGTGAGATCCTCTTCGTCATAAGTTTTGACATGGATTCTTTGATGCTTAATAAACGCCCGAACTGCTTCGGGTTCGCAAGTGCACAGGAAGGTGCGGATGCAGAGAGGGCACCCCAGGACGGACCCTGATCCTACCCACTGTGGCACCGGCAAACCCGGAGACACCCGCGTATGCCAGAAAACCACCCTGGATTCCCCACAAAACAGGTTTCGCCGCTCCCCGGCCTCTGCCCAGGTGCCAGCACCCGACGCATTTAATCCCGGGAGCCTGTCTCGGGGTGGACGGCGCCGTTCCCCCCCGGCGAGGCCCTCACAGGGCCCTCCCCATCCCGTCCCTGTCCCCGCGGGGCTGGGGGAGCGGCCCGGGCCTCGCACCCGGCGGCCGCCGCGGGCAGGTGCGAGTCCTCCATCTCTCCCTCCCTCTGTCCTTCCCGCCGCCGGGCCCGGCGGAGCCTCACGCCGCCTCCTCCCCACAACTCCCCGCGCGCTGTTACCGGGTCGGGCCTCCCCGCGCCCCGACTGCCGCCGACCCGGCCCAGCCTGGCCTGGCGGCCGTGGTGGGTGGACCCAGCGCCCCGCCTAGCAACCGCCGGGACC
>JAUMJK010001730.1:0-229101 GCA_033558105.1 Coccyzus lansbergi | reverse complement strand
GAGGGGCGGAGGCGGGAAGGGGAGGGGCAGCCATCTTGAGGAGGGGCGGGGAGTGGAGGCAAGGCAGAGAAGGGCGGGGGTGAGGTGGGATGGGAGGGATGGAAGAGGATTGGGAGGGATGAGGGTGGGATGGGGAGGGAGAGCGAGGGATGGAAGAGGATAGGGAAGGATGGGTTGTGATAGGGATGGGATGAGATGCGATGGGAGGGAAGGAAGGGAGGAATGAGGTAGGGGCAGGATGGGTTGAAATGGGAGGAGATGGATAGGATGAGAAGGAAGTAAGGGAGGGACGAGGTTGGGGTAAAATGGGATGGGGAGGGATGGGAGGAGGTGGTGCAGGAGGGTTGAGATGGGATGGGAAGATAGTGTGAGGGAGGGAAGAGAGGGATGAGATGGGAGGGACTGAGGGATAGGGAAGGGGCAAAGAGAGGAATGGGATGGGAGGGATGGGGGAGGGAAGCTGTTGGTTACTGAGGTTACCTCCTTACTCTTTCCTCTTCCAACCCTTAAACCAGAGTGAAAACACGTCACTTGGACCTTCACCCTGGTTTAAATGTCATCTAACCTGTGTGGTTGCAGGTTCACTGCAGGGCTGAAAATCAAGATGTTTGGACACGAGGAAGCACAGAGAGCAGAGAGTTTCCATCACGAGTCTCAAGCTTGTGACAGTACCCGTAGCAATGATGAGTCACATCGTACCAGGCTGCCTCAGAAAGTGCAACTAGAGACTTAAATCGCTTTGGGACAGAAGCTTCCTGTCCCTCTTGGTGAATCACTTTGGCATCAGTACATTGATGCATGTTGGAGAACGCAGAACTCTAAGCACTCAGGACAAAGTCCAGGTATGGGCAAGAATCATGGGTCTTGCACCTGGGACACCACAGCAATATGAAACACTCCAGGCTGGGGGAAGAGAGGCTGGGAAGCTGCCTGGCAGAGAAGGACCTTGGGGTGCTGGTAGACAGCGGCTGAACATGAGCCAGCAGCAGCCCAGGTGGCCAAGAAGGCCAATGGCATCCTGGCTTGGATCAGCCATGGGGTGGCCAGCGGGAGCAGGACAGGGATCACCACCCTGGACTCAGCACTGGTGAGGCTGCACCTCGAATCCTGGATTTGGTTTTGAACCCCTCAGGTACGAGGACACTGAAGTACTGGAGCACATCCAGAGAAGGGAACAGAGCCGGAGAAGGGGCTGGAGAGCAAGTCTTACGAGACGCAGCCGAGGGACTTGGGGATCCTCATCACTGTCTGCAATTGCCTGAAAGGAGGTTGTAGCGAGGTGGGTGTTGAACTCTTCTCCTAACTAACCAATGGAAATGGCCTCAAGTTGCACCAAGGGAGGTTTAGATCTGATCTCAGGAAAAAATTCTTTACTGAAAGGGTCATCAGGCACTGGCAGAGGCTCCCAGGGAGGTGGTGGAGTCACCAGCCCTGGAAGTATTTAAAAGACAGGCAGATAAGGTGGACAGGGATGTGGTTCGATACTGGGCAGGTACAGTTGGACTTGAAAAGACTCAAAGGTCTTTTCCAACCAAATGGTTCTTTGATTCTATAAAAACAGATTATATGAATAGGATTTGGATGTTTGATAGGAATGGTTGGACTCTATGATCCCGTGGGTCTCTTCCAACCTGGTTGTTCTATGATTCTATGAAATTGCACTTGGATGGGCCCTCATGGAGGGCTCTCCCTCGCCCTGCTGGCCACACTGCTTTTGATGCAGCCCAGGACACGGTTGGTTTCTGAAGTTATTATGAACTTCACAGCAATCAAAACTCTTGCTGATTTGGAGCTGTCTCCAGCTCTGCCTGCCCTCCCCTTTGGGGCAGGGAAAGGCTCCAACCCGAGGGGATTCCACAAGGGACATCTGTTCAGCGCAGATGATGAACACAGGATGCTTTCATCTCCGAAGAATGAACAGCGCCTGGAAAAAAAAAAAAAAAAAAAAACCCGTTTGGAAGAAAACTTAGGAAAGTTTAAAAAAAAAAAAAAAAAAAAGACAATTCCTGGGATGAGAATGAGCTGTGATTTCCCTGCGGCCGCAGCTCTCCCGCTCTGCCTGGTCCCGCCCGGCCGCCCGGTCCTTTCCCTTTATAGGCAAAGCGGCGGCTGCCCGGGGCGGGGCTGGCTTGGAGCCGCTCGCAGCGCAGGCATGACGGGCAGGTACGGACTGGGGAGACCGGGGGGACCGGCGGGGACTGGGGGCGCTCAGGGAGCCGATCGAGGTCCGATCGGAGCAACCGCGAGTCCAAAAGCACAACTGTGGGAGCAAAAGGAGGAGCTAAGGGGCTGGAAAAGCAGCCCTGGGGTAAAAGGAGGAGCTATGAGGCTTGGAAGAGTAGCCATGGGGTAAAAGGAGGAGCTGTGGGGCTCGAAGAGCAGCCCTGGGGTAAAAGGAGGAGCTATGAGGCTTGAAAGTGTAGCCCTGGGGTAAAAGGAGGAGCTATGAGGCTTGGAAGAGTAGCCATGGGGTAAAAGGAGGAGCTGTGGGGCTCGAAGAGCAGCCCTGGGGTAAAAGGAGGAGCTATGAGGCTTGGAAGAGTAGCCATGGGGTAAAAGGAGGAGCTGTGGGGCTCGAAGAGCAGCCCTGGGGTAAAAGGAGGAGCTATGAGGCTTGGAAGAGTAGCCATGGGGTAAAAGGAGGAGCTGTGGGGCTCGAAAAGCAGCCCTGGGGTAAAAGGAGGAGCTATGAGGCTTGGAAGAGTAGCCATGGGGTAAAAGGAGGAACTGTGGGGCTCGAAGAGCAGCCCTGGAGGCAAAAGGAGGAGCTATGAGGCTTGGAAGAGTAGCCATGGGGTAAAAGGAGGAGCTGTGGGGCTCGAAGAGCAGCCCTGGGGTAAAAGGAGGAGCTATGAGGCTTGGAAGAGTAGCCATGGGGTAAAAGGAGGAGCTGTGGGGCTCGAAGAGCAGCCCTGGGGTAAAAGGAGGAGCTATGAGGCTTGGAAGAGTAGCCATGGGGTAAAAGGAGGAGCTGTGGGGCTCGAAGAGCAGCCCTGGGGGCAAAAGGAGGAGCTATGAGGCTTGAAAGTGTAGCCATAGGGTAAAAGGAGGAGCTATGGGGCTCAGAATAGA
Organism: Coccyzus lansbergi; assembly: GCA_033558105.1. Lineage (NCBI taxonomy): Eukaryota > Metazoa > Chordata > Aves > Cuculiformes > Coccyzidae > Coccyzus > Coccyzus lansbergi. Next base: position 226,029 of record JAUMJK010001730.1, on the reverse strand, counting down.
AGCCGTGGGGCAAAAGGAGGAATTATGAGACTCGAAGAGTAGCCGTGAGGATCGAAGAGGAGCTTTGGAGTTTAAAGAGCAGCCGTGGGGCAAAAGGAGGAGCTATGGGGCTTGCAGAGTAGCCATGGGGCAAAAAGAGGAGCTATGGGGCTTGAAGAGTAGCTGTGGGGCAAAAGGAGCAGCCGTGGCTCTTAAGGGAGCAGCCGGGGGTGGACAGTCCAAAGGGAGGTGCTGTGGGTCTCAAAGAGCAGCTGTAGGTCCAAAAGGAGGAGCTATGGGGCTGAAAGGAGCAACCGTGGGTCCCAAGGGAGCAGCTTTCTCTGTTCAGAGAGCAGCTGTGGGGCAAAAGGAGGGGCTATGGGGCAGAGGGAAGCAGCTGTGGGTCCGAAGGGGGTAGCCATGGGGCTGAAAGGAGCAGCCATGGGGCTGAAAGGAGCAGCCATGGGTCTGAGAGGGGCAGCCATAGGGCTGAAAGGAGCAGCTGTGGGTCTCAAAGAGTGGCTGTGGGTCTGAAGGAAGTAATTGTGGATCCAAAAGCATCAGTTGTGGGTCTCAAAGAGCAGCCGTAGATCCGAAGGGAGCAGCTGTGAGGCCTCCAATAGGAAATAAGGCTGAGAGAACTAGATTTGTTCAGGCTTGAGGGGAGAAGGCCTAGGGGAGACCTTATTACCATGTAGCAGTACACAAAGGGTGTATACTGAGGGCACGGAGACTTCCTTTTTAACTGGAGTCACATGGAAAAGATGAGGGGTAATGAGCAACTTGCTCCTGGAGGGATTCTGATGGGATTCCAGAAGAAAAGTTTTCGCCGTGAGAACAGCTAAACATTGGAATCATCTCCCCAGGGAAGCGGAGGATTCCTCTACACCGGATGCTTTTAAGGCTCAGCTTGATGGATGCTGGGCCATCTCATTGAAAGTATAGATGGCTAAAAGGTTGGGCCAGGTTATCCCTGAGGTCTCTTCCAACCAGGCATTCTGGGATTTAGCTATGGGTCTGAAAGGAGCTGTTCTGGGTCTGAATGGTGCCAGCCCTGCAGCTGGCTGACCGGACTCAGGTGCTGCCAGCCCTCTGTGCTGTGTCCCATGCTGCTGCCCTGTGCCTCTTGTCCCCACTGCACCCACATATTGGGTCTGGCTGGGCTGCAGGCTGGCTCTGGAGTTACGCATTCCAAGAGCCATTTGAGTCTGGAGCTTGATTCTCCGCCCACACTGTCTGACACTGGAAAACTCTGTAAGGTCCACCCAGTCCACAGATGTCAATGAGAGACGCGATGGGGAAAGCGTTTACTGGCATCTTCTGGGGGTTTGCACAAGTGCTTTAGTGTCTGCGATCACATTATAAAGTGGTTTGTGAAAATAAGAGTTGTTTTGTAAAATGTCTTGAAGATGAAAAGCATGGAGAAGTAATATTAAAATTATTAGCCTGCATTTTTTTGGGATAGACATCCTCCCGAATCTTGCTTTAATTGTTGTAGACCTGTAATCCATGGCTCTTTGTGCCTGGGAAAACTGAAATAGATATGTAATAGTCTGTGTGTAAGTATTAGTTCTTCTTTTGTGTAAAGTCTTCATGTTTGGATTATGCAGCTTCTTCTCACTATTTAATGTTGATTACTTTAGGTGGGTTGTTAGGTATGAGAACATGCTGAATGATTGTCATACCCTGTGATGAGAAACTGATGTTGATGAGTGGTTGTATGTTTTCAATACACTCTGCTTCTTGCCTTCTGTCTTTAGGCAACTTGTTTTTTCTGTCCTTATGGTCCTTTTTTTTTTTGCTCTTCTGAGAAGTGAAGTAGGTATTTGGTTATGAGTTTACACTCATTTCTTTAAGCCTAGGGTAAGGCTGGACAGTCTTAAATGTTCACGGGTCAGGAGTGCCCATGCAGCCTCTAAACGGGGACGGGATGGGGAGGACCTGGGAAGAGCTGTGGCTGTATGAACCCAGCTGGATTTATTTCCGTGGAACTGTGGTGTGGTACTGTTCAGAGTGACATGTTTCCCTGAGGTAAAATCGCTTTGCTGCAGAAGAAGGTGGGAAATGACTGTGGACAGGAATCCTTGTCATCTTCTGTGCTTTCTCAGAAACCCACCTGCTAAGGGACGGCACTGTATTTATCCACCGAGAAGCTCTGACGTCAAGCATGAGGCTTGCTGGGATGTTGGGATATTGCAGAGTGTGTAGTTCTCCAATGTTTGTCTTCTTTCCCTTAGATATACTTTTGAGGGTTGTGTAAAGGAGCCGGACTTGGCTTTAGCTCTTGAAAAGTCAATGCAATCATTACTTCATGTTTTTTTTTCTGGGAGGTTTGTCAGCTGTGAAAATGTTTAAATTTCTGTCTGCTGTTGTTCCCGGCAGAGAAAGATTAACTGTTCTGTCAGAGATGTTTGCCACAGCTGTAGTTCAACTGACTTTTCCCCTGGTAGCAGTATAATCCATTTAGGGTAGCAGTGTCCCAGCAAAACAAAAACTGCACTTCTCAGTGAAACTTCTCTGTGAAACACTGCTCAGCTCAGCACCTTGCATGACCACTGCCGTTTGACAAGCACTGTGTTTAATCATTGAATAGTTTGAGTTGGAAGGGATGTTAATGATCACCTAGTTTCACCCACACTGCCATGGGCAGGTACACCTCCCACTGGATCAGGCTGCCCAGGGCCCATCCAGCCTGGCCTTGAACCCCTCCAGGGATGGGGCAGCCACAGCTTCCCTGCGCAACCTGGGCCAGGGCCTCCCCACCCTCATGGTGAGGAAATTCCTCCTTATGTCTAGTCTAAATCTGTCCCTCTCCAGTTTATCCCCATTGCCCCTTGTCCTATAACCACAAGCCTTTGTGAACAGACCCTCCCCAGCTTTCTTGGAGTCCCTTCGAGTACTGGAGGGTTGCTATAAGGTCTCCTCAGAGCCTTCTCTAGGCTGAACAACCCCAACTCTCTCAGCCTGTCCCCATACAGGAGGTCCTCCAGTCCTTGGATCATCCTTGTAGCCTCTCTGAACCCATTCCAACAGCTCAATCTGCTCCTTCTGTTTAGGATTCCAGAACTGGACACAATACTCCAGATGAGGTCTCACAAGAGAGGAGGAGAGAGGCAGAATCCCCTCCCTCACCCTGCTACCCACACTGCTTTTGATGCAGCCCTGGACATGATTGTCATTCTGGGCTGTGAGCACACGTTACCGACACATATTGAACTTTAGTGTTGTTTTCAGGATGGGATTGACTCCTAAATTATTCCAAAGAGTTCAGCATCAAAAATGTGCTTCCTTAAATCCGGGTTACTTTGCAGAAGTGTGTGTGGCCAGGTGTGGTTCATTGCTTGTTCCATGGGAATTCTTAAAATTTCTCTCTATGATATAATCTAATGTTCTGTGGTTTTTGAGATTCAGGGTTTTCAGGGTTCTGGAAGGCAGTGAACTGCTTCACAGCTGGAACATCCCCCCAGTATTGATCAGCAGGAACCTTCCAGAGCGAGGAACATGACATAAATGTTCCTCTGGTCTTGGAAGACCGTGTTCATGCTAGGGAGGGAATGATTTTTGTTGTGTTACAGTGTGTTAAAGCGAAGAGGATTGGAGAACATGAAGTGCTGACACATTGTTCTCTTTCACCTCTCCTTTCTTGTTAAGGAGAAAGATGAAAGAACTTCCTTTTAAGTACTGTGACTATTGCATTATTAGTAGTTAAGAGAGATGCAAAATAACTCCATTTTTAAGTGTTCTGTTCCGTTTAGCTGCAGAGGGTGTCTCCTGAATTTAAGTATCTGCAGTACTTCAATTTACTAATTTTTAACATTGAGACAAAATAGAATTCCAGCAAATGTAAAGAAAGATGTGCACTTGTATGCATTCATAGTAGAAAATTGTTAAAAATAGGTGAGTGTTCATGAATTGCATTGCTCCAGTTGTCTTGAGTTAGAGAAAAACGATAAGTAGGTAGTTGGAAATGGGAAATAACAATTCTGACTGCCAGGTCGGGGCCTGCCTATTTTATTTCACTACCTCTTGACTGTAAAGTGGCTGTTAACAGTCCCTAATTTCAAGAGTAATCTGTGGTTTGCTGTTGCCTTAAAAAAAAAAAATGCCCTTTATTTGAAAATGTCTGTACCAGCTAAGATCCAAAGATAATAGGACAGAAAGAAATGACCCAGGTCTATGACTTTCAGTTGTGTTAAGTTACATGTTGTTTAACAACCTTTGGAAATAAACTTGGTGTAAGAGATCATGTGTTTCATATAAAATAGCCTGTTTCTAAGCAGCCTTTCTTTAAGTTGCAGTGCTTAGAAATACAACATCTGTGATTTTTGGTGCCTTTAGAATTATACTGTGGAACTTCACCAATAAATAAGTGCCGACTGCCTCTCTAATTTGTACTTGATCCATCTCTGCATTTTGATTTTTGTAGTTCTGAGGCTTATTGAGATTTTAGGATTTTGCTGCTGTGTTTTGCTCTGCGTTCTTGGTGATGGACTTGTGTCCAAGAGGATCAGTGAATGACAGTGGAGGGAAGATAATTTCTTGTATGTCTTTACTGCTGATTGCCTAGAAAGCATAAAGGTAAAAAATGGCTGTGATTTTTGTATTGCTTTTAGAAATTTAAGTAATATAAAGCCCAAAGAAAAATGTTTCTTAAGTGCATGGTTTAGGGCATGATTATTTTTGTAAGAAACTGTTGTCATTGCTATACTTGGTCTAATTGGGATATGGATACGCCTATGTACTTCCTGCAGTCAACAAAAGAAGAGCAGCTGCATTTACAGATACGCTTATTGATTGTTCCTAATCCAGTTGAGGTAAGAAATGAGAGTATATTATTTGCGATTAGGCTGGCATTTGACTAGATGCTTTTTAATTCAGTAGAGAGCAACCGCTGCGCATGTGCTCTGTTTTATGGAGCGATTGCTGGTGAAATGGTTTGGAGGAGGAGGAGGGAGTATGAAAGTTGATAATATTAATTAATATTAAGAAGTGTTCTTGGCACTGGCTAGAAAGAGCCTGCATCAGCCTAAGAGATTTCTTCTCTCTCTGAGCTATGAGCAGCTGTTGCAATGCTTCTGGGTTGAAAAATGTTTTTAGTCTTACTGTCCTTATGTTGAAATTTGCTCTTTGAGGCTCTCCAGATAAATTTTAACTTGCTGGAAGGTCCTTAGTAGTCTGTTCTCCAGACACAGAGTTGTTCTGAGGATAACTACCTGTTAATGCTTGGAAGAAGTCTTACAGCTTTGTTTGCTTTGACCCTGAAAGTAACCAGCTGTAAAATTTTGGCATTGACCCTGTTTCTTAAAAGTGATCCATGGAGAGGGAAAGAAAAACCCAGACATTTTTCACTCCTCACATGCGAGGCAGCAGGAGCAAAGTGAGTCGGGGAGCAAGCTTGTTTTGAGGGATAGGAAGACAGGATTGTGATTGTTCTGGTGTATTTTCCCTTATATCCCCTTGTCTTTCCTTTTGAAAAAGAGTCATCCTTCTCTGTGGGAGAGCAGTGTTTTAAAAACCAATAAAATGCCATAGTAGTCAGGAGGGTAAAAGCCCAGGTAATTGAGAGAGCAGATTCTCAGCCAGATTGCTTAGGGTTAAGGGAGATGAATGGTGCGGTAATTTAGTATTTTGCTTTGTGCTAAAAGCCAAACTGTGACATAATATTATGTTTTACAACTATTTTGTTGCTCTAAAATTTACAAGGTGAGTACAAACACCCAGTATGGAGGGTGTTTGTCGATTTCTGTTCAATTTACGTCATGATGTAGAGGTGAATAAAGCGCATGTGTAATTTGAAAGAGATAATGGAGGCAGATTGCTGCCAGAGGTCAGGAGCCTGAGACTCACAGTGAGATGCAGAGTGAATTGTAGATGTTGCGGTTGCTGATTTCTTGTTTCAAAAGTATGATGTTCTTTATTTGTTGCTGTTCTGCTGGGTCCTAGTAAACCCTTCCATTCTTCTTTGAAAGATGGAAGGGATCTCTGGTGGTTCATTCTCATTTAGTACTTATGAAGTCATCACTTCTACTTCTCTTTTTTTTTTCCCCTCTATAGCTTGCCAGGCTCGAGTAATGGAATATATTTCACTCTCATGCTGCAAAAATCCTCATTATTTATAATTTACTAAAACCAACTTTGTTGGTCGTGACTCTTGGGATGTTTTTTGTGGTGCTGCTGATCAAATGACACTGACTCAGATGATCCCACCCTCCAGTTCTTTCCCTTTATTCTCTTAAAAACTGGCTTCTGTATTCTCAAACTGTTACTCCTTCAACGGAGCCATTTGTGCTGTGTGATCCCCTTCCTCTCTGCCAGGGGTGGGTGGAGAGGGGGAGTGGTAGAAAGGGTCAACTCCTGTTTCAATGCCCTCCTCAGTTCCCAGCAGAGCTCTGGAGGCTGGAATGCCGAGTATGTTCTCTCTCCTTGCTTCCTGACCCACCACTGTGGGCCTCTTCTGCAGGCTGCAGTGTCTCTGGAGAGCAAACGCCTTCACAGTTTTGTTTCGTGAAATATGCTTTCTCCAAATGGAAGGAACAGTTCTGTTTGCAGTATCCTTAAGGCTCTGCAGGGAACCACCTCAAAGATGCCAGGGTCAGAGGCTGATCTGCAGTAAAGTGCCCGTTGTCAAGAGATCGAGTAATCTGCTTTGCTTTTCTGTATCTCTCTGTTGCTTTGATCAGAGAGTTGCCTTGATTTAAATGAGCTAATTATGTGAAGATTCAGGATTTCCTTTTTAATCATAGAATCATAGGATAGTTTGGGATTGTAGTCATCCAGTTCCAAATCCCCTGCCACATGCAGGGACACCTCCCACTGGATCAGGTGCCCAAGGCCCATCCAACCTGGCCTTGAACCCCTCTAGGGATGGGGCAGGCACAGCTTCCCTGGGCAGCCTGGGCCAGGTCCTCACCACCCTCATCATGAAGAAATTCTCCTTCTGTCCAGTCTAAATCTGCCCCTCTCCAGTTTATCCCCATTTCCCCTCATCCTATCACTCCAAGCCTTTGTGAACAGTCTCTTCCTTGTAGTCCCTTCAGGTGCTTGAAGGTCACTCTGAGGTCTCCTCGGAACCTTCTCTTCTCCAGGCTGAACAACCCCAACTCTCTCAGCCTGTCCTTGTACAAGAGATACTCCAGCCCTCGCATCATCCTTGTAGCCCCCTCTGGACCCGTTCCAACAGCTCCATCTCCTTCTTACGTTGAGGATTCCAGAACTGGCCACAATATTCCAGATGAGGTCTCCAGGAGAGGAGCAGAAGGGCAGAATCCCCTCCCTCACCCTGCTGACCACACTGCTCTGGATGCAGCCCAGGACATGGTTGGTTTCTGGGCTGCGAGCACATGTTGCTGGCTCATATCAAGCTTCTCATCAACCGGCACCCCAAGTCCCTCTCTGCAGGGCTGCTCTCAATCACATCATCCCTCATCACATATTAAAATCAGGGATTGCCCTGACCCAGGTGTAGGACCTTGCATTTGGCCCTATTGAACCTCATGAGGTTCTCCCAGCCCCAGCTCTCCAGCCTGTCCAGGTCCATCTGGATGACATCCTGTCCTTCTGGTGTGGCAACGGCACCTCTCAGCTTGGTGTCACCTTCAAACTTTCTGAGGGTGCACTCAATCTCGCAGTTCATGTAATTGATGAAGATATTAAAAGTTCTGGTCCCAGTACGGACCCCTGAGGGACACCACTTGTCACAGATCTCCATCTGGACATCGAGCTCTTAACCACTACTCACCTATGAAATTTATACACCACATCATTTCCATGGAACGATTTGTTGATGTAGACTGCTTGGGCGCTGGCTTACCGAGGGAATTCCTGGTGAAGCACAGGAAAGGGGTTGTCTGGTCTCTTAAGACGGCAGCAGAATGGCAGACAATAGAAAGAAACAACGCTGGAGCTGGGGTCCGTGCATCCTGCTTCAGCTCTTCTGAAATGTAAAGGCAACTCCCAGAGGAAGGTGACTCACTGAATGTCAGCGTCGCTGGCGTTCGCTCCAGTTGTCTCTCTGCATTCCCCCTTGCAGTGGTGTTGGGTGCCATGGCCAGCCTGAGACTTCGGGGGCTGGCATCCTCCAGGCTCTATCAGCGCCGGCAGGATCGGCTCAGCGGCACAGGGTCACTCCTGAGCAGCAGGACAGACACAGCATCTGGGATCTGTGGGTATGTCTCCGAGATGGAGGGAATGGCACTGCTAAAGTGTCTTTCAGTAGCTAATAGATGGTTGGGTTTTTGGGGGAGGGGGAGCTTTTTTCCTTAAAGCAGGAATTGTCTACACACAGCCAGAGGGGATGAAGTCTGTTTATTTTCATTTCCAAAGATTACAAAGGAAAGGACTTTCCTGATAAGAAGCTTCCAGTTTTTAACAATAACAGGAAAACAAGAATGGAGGACCTTTCCCGTTTTGAAGTACTATACTACACTGTTCAGAACCAACATCATTGCTCGTGTTGTAAATGATGAAGGATTTGGGTAATGTTGGGATAAGGAAATGGTGAAATGTAGTAATGTTTGAAAATGCTGATAAAATTCTACTGTTCTTTCACTGTAGGACTCTGTGGTCCATTTCTTCACCAATACTGTTAACAGAAAGCTAGTTGATATCGGTTTTGTATTAACTCCAATTGAGCAGAAACTGAAGCTTTGAGCATAGCTAGTTCACCAGATTATTCAGAACTCCTGAAACAAGACTTCTTAAATCTCTCCAGGCAATTCCTTTCCTTGGTTGGATTATTATTTGTATTTAGTTTTGGAGCTACCAATAGTTTTTGTTTCTCTCTGCTGATAGATTCTGATAGTTTATGTCCTTTCTGGAGGCCAAGGTTGCCCAAGGAGGCTGTGGCTGCCCCATCCCTGAAGGGGTTCAAGGCCAGGCTGGATGGACCTCAAGCATCCTGATCCAATGGGAGGTGTCCCTGCCCATGGTGGAACTGGATGGGCCATCAGGTCCCTTCTGACACAAATCGTTTTGTGATTCAGGCAAATGAGAGTAATCCCAAAGCAGCATTGCTTCTGCTTGATGATGCTTGATGAACACGTCTGGGAATCATGTGGTTTATCCCATTTGAGGTGATGGAATTAAGAGAAAGACTGAAGGTGTGTAAGAAGTTGCTTATGAATTAGACATAGCAGGCGAAGTGGTACACACTTGATAATTAAATGGTTATTTACCTTGGTAAGGGGTACAAGTCTGTTTAAAACATGCCTGATCTAGTGGGATGTCCCTGCTCATGGCAGGGGGCTTGGAGCTAGGTGGTCTTTAAGGTCCCTTCCAACCCAAACTATTGTATGATTCTATATTGTGACCATATAGATGTTTTTCTTCATGTTGGCTATCCCTGTGTAGTAAAAAAGAATAATTAGTGTTTATTTCATTGAGAGACTGAGGACTACATGGTTGACGGAGATATGCTGAGGGAAACACTGTTCATTCCTTATTGAGCCAGCTGAAAAAATATTTAAACAGAAAGTGAACTGAAAACTCATTGCATGCAGGAGGAGAAATGCTGAAAATGTTAAACTGTGCGTGTAGTTTTATCAAAGGCACAAAAAAAATCATACAATGAACAAATGGGGATTTGGTTTTTTCTCCAATATTTTATGTCAAGTTTAATAATAACCTTAAAGGAGTTCAACCAGTTTGGGAAAGTTGTCCAGATAAAAATCAATGTAGTGAAGAGATCTTAGAAATTTGATAAGGGTAGCTGAGGGCTGGTTTTCAACAGGAGTTCACAAGCAGAGACCCTTCCTCTTTCTTTTTTCTTTATATTACTCATTGTCTGTGAAATTAATCTTAAAGTCTGCTACTGTCCTAGCAAATATTTTTTTGTTGTCTTTGTCAACATTAGGGGTTTAAACCCACAAATCCTCAACCATGCTCTGGGGGTGGGAAAGAGCCCTTCTGGAATGCTCTGGTTTTTACCTTGGCTGCTGGCATCTGTGATATACAAAGGTGGTGACAGCTTTCTAGGCTTGTCTTTTCACTGTCCTAGGCATCCATGCGTGCATGCGTACTGGAAATTACTATGGAAGTGTTCTCATATTGTCAGATCTTCTGTATACACCAGCTTCTACTGGTAGACCTGAGGGAGCAGAGCTTTCTAGGATAAAAATACGATGTTTGCTGCCCGAATATCTGTGAAACTGCTGATTTTGGAAGATAGATAGATTCATATTGACTTTAGTGGTACAAGAAGAGTAAATGGTTTAAGACCTTTCTGTGGCACCTGTACCAGAGACCCAGGAGAGGTTTCCCAAATAAGTTCTGCTTAGGCAGAAGGAGTTTGATTTTGCTTTGTTTTGGTTTTTTTTTCCCCCAATTTGAGAGTAATGCAAATCCTTTATAGTAGATACTTAGGAGAAGTCAAAGCATGAGAAACCCACACCTAATTATAATGGTAAATAACTGATTTCTATAAATTAGATACTTTGACAGAGATAATTTGTTAAAGTTATGTCACATAATGGTATGAGATTGGAAAAAGCATTGTTTAAGCGCTGGTACTTTTGGGGGTTGCACAGGACAGGGTAACTTCAGGATGTTGAGCCGATCTTGTTCTAACAGCCTTTCCTGTCTTTGTGTCACCACAATATTGTTAAAACAGAGGAAGATTCTGTGTTTTACGCAATTGCCAAAAATCAGCGAGCAGACGGAATACAAGCAGCGCTCCGTGCTGGGGTCTGTCCTTTGTGGGAAAGACTCGGATCTAAATATCTTATGACTGACACAGCCAAACTTTTGTGGTCACTGTTGGCATCACCTTCACAAGGATGGCCTTGGTGTTGCTTTTCCTCTCTCCATGCTGCTGGCAGAAGTGTTTTTGCAAAAGTGGAATAAGCTGAACCATATAACTCCTCTTAATTAGGACTGTCCTCCCTCCCCCTTCAGTCTTGGTTACTTTTAAATCTTGAGCTAGTTGAATAAATGCTTATTTTTGTACAGGTCTTCCTGTACAGATTCTTCAAGAGGGAAAAAATACTTGATGGCAACGTGATATTTTCAAGTCGTGGTAGACGTTTGTGTGATTTAACTGGAAGAGTGGTGATTGAAAACAAAGCTGATGAGGTCTCTTGGCTTTGCTGCAGGCACTGATGGTTTTGCGTTCACCTATTCCTTTGGAGCTCTGTCAGGATCAAAATGTTTCCTTAACCTATGATCTCCACTTTATGAAATTACAGGATTTCCCGCTTGTCCATAGTTCCGGTCAGTGTCTGTTTTGTTTTAAAGCTGCAATCAGGAAACAAGTTATAATAAATTTCTGCTAAGTCAGTAGTTTGTTCTTGAAATGATTCCCAGCTCCCTTTGTCTTTGCCACCCTTGGAATTGCGGTGGCAAGTAGAAAGTGTATTTTATTGTCACTTCAGGTCACGGTGAGGTGTGTTGGTGCAGGCTGCAGGTCTTCATACAGGCTCTGCTTGGCCAGATGAGGCACCCAAGTGGTGGTGGTGTTGCCTCAAGAGCCTGAGGCTGGTGCCTCCTCCTTTGAGCCACACACAGAGCACAAACCCCAGAATACAGGCAGTTGTGTGTTTTTGTAGGAGTGTCTCTCACCAGAGGAAAGAGAATCTTCTGCTGCTGGAAGGTACATAGTGAATTGATAGTGGTGGTGAATGGATCTAAGTCCAGTTGGCAGTCAGTCACTAGTGGCGTCCCCAGAGCTCAGTGCTAGGCCCAGTCCTGTTTAACATTTTTATCAGTGATCTGGATGAAGGGTTTGAGTGAACCTCAGTAAGTTTGTGAAAAACATGGAGCTGGGAGGGAGTGTTGATCTCCTTGAGGGCAGGGAGGCTCTGCAGAAGGACCTGGACAGGCTGGATTGATGGGCTGAGACCAACGGGATGAGGTTCAAGTGCCAAGTGCTGCATTAGGGACGCAACAACCCCGTGCAGCTCCAGGCTGGGGGAGAGTGGCTGAAAAGCTGCCTGCTAGAGAAGGGCCTGGGGGTGCTGGTTGACAGCTGGACTTTGAATTCTGGGTTCAGTCTTGGGCCCTTCAGAAAGACACTGAGGGGATGAAGTGCGACCAGTGAAGGGAGCGGAGCTCCGGAGGGGTCTGGAGGACAAGTGTTCTGAGGAGTGGCTGAGGGACTTGGGCTTGTTTAGCCTGGAGAGAAGGAGGCTGAGGGGGGACCTTATCACTGTCTACAACTGCCTGAGAGGAGGCTGTAGCAAGGGAGGTGCAAAAGTATGAATAGATAAGTCTGCTCCACGAGGTCTCTGTGCCACATGGGAGTTGCAAGAACATTATTTCTGACTGATGCCGGTGCTGAAGTGACTCCCTGGTCTTTCATTCCTTATGGAAGAGGGAGTTTGAAGCAGTGGAAATGTTGTGTTCATAGATGTGGGGGAAGGTTGGATGATACTTGTAGACTCATGAGATCAGCTGTGACATTGCTCATGTTCTTGCTCTTGTCTTTATTGCAGTAATATGTCTGATGCTCTCGCGAATGCAGTATGTGAACGCTGCCAGACTCGATTCGATCCCGCAGAGAGGATTGTCAACAGCAATGGGGAGCTGTATCATGAAAACTGCTTTGTCTGTGCTCAGTGTTTTCGTCAGTTCCCAGATGGGCTTTTTTATGAGGTGAGGTCCCATACTGCGCATAAGAGAAGATAAATGTCAATGAAGAAGCAAGGAATTAGATGAAAATTCTTGCAGAAATAAGAATTTCCATCTGTCTTGCCCATTTAATTTTTTAACCCTAAACCTTTGGTGCTGTGTTATTGAGGGGTTTCCATTTTTCTCTCTGACATCCTTCTTTGCATCAGTAATGGCAAAAACTGTGTGCTTGCTGTCTGGGTAAAAGGCATGTCAAAAAGAAAGCAGGCATTGTTTCTTAGTATTTCATTAGACATAAGTGAATTTTTGTCTTTAAATATTTTGTACCAAACTTTTCTAGTTGGGTAACTGAAATTGGTGAACCCATTTAAAAATGAGGTTGAAATATTTTTACTCTGTGTGTGTGCATATTTTGAATAATACATTACTTTAAACACGCTTCTGATTTGCCATGAGTTTTAGTCTCATGTAGGAGGTTCTAAATTATATGAGTAAAAAAGCTAAAGCAAAAATGAAATGAAAGCCAACTATAGGAAAAGGGCCTTGGACACCTTAAGATTTTTGTTGTCCTGTAGCAGCATTTTTATTTATTTAAATGTCTGTGATGCAAGTTCACTCTGGGGCTGAAGCTTTAGGAAAAATCCTTGGGAGTTTAAAAGCAAGTGAGGCGGCTCAGAAAAGCAGGCAAGCGGCAAACTTCTAATGGGTTATTTCAATGGAAAATCATGCCGGCATATTAGAATCTAAGAGTTGCTCAGTTATTCACAAGTGCCCTTTCTCTTTTGTTTTGTTCCCAGTTCGAAGGTCGGAAGTACTGTGAGCATGACTTTCAGATGCTGTTTGCTCCGTGCTGTGGGGAATGTGGTAAGATACCAGCCTGTTAACACCGTGGGGTAACAGATACTGGACTGTGACAGCCTCCTGCTACCGTGGAATATCCAAAACCACACTGGGATTGCTGAGGTCATTTTAAGGAGCAGGACGGAGGCTGTGGCTGCCCCATCCCTGGAGCGGGTTCAAGGCCAGGTTGGATGGCCCTTGGGCAGCCTGATCCAGTAGGAGGTGTCCCTGCCCATGACAGGGGTGGGACTGGATGGGCTTTAAGGTCCCTTCCAACCCAAACTGTTCTATGATTATGAAGGGCAGTAGACTTTTGATCAGACTGTCTTGATGTGCATCTCAAGGTGTCGCTTCCTTTCTGCAGGCGAGTTCATTATTGGGCGTGTGATCAAGGCAATGAACAATAACTGGCACCCTGAATGTTTCCGCTGTGAACTCTGTGATGTGGTCCTTGCTGACCTGGGGTTTGTGAAGAATGCTGGCAGGTAAGATGCAGCAAGAGCTCAGAAGGTTTGATCAACGTGTTACTGATACAGTAGTGAGATGTCAGGAGTGATCAGTTAGTTCAACACTGAAAGGTAAAGCTGGCACAGAAGAGTCTTTAAAGATCAGCCTGTTAGGAGACAGGAAATGGAACGAAGAACAGTGACCTTCATCTAGTGAAACATGTGGAAAGCAGAAACTCAAATTTTAGTAGCTAGTGGGTGAGTTCTAGAAAAGACAAGGATTTTAGGTAAAAGTTTGAGTAAGAAGTGAGTAAAAGGAATATGTGATCCTGGGCAGGCTATTGATCAAGTGAGCTTCTGAGCATAGCAAAAGGTCAAAAGAACAACATGAGGATTATGGTAAAGCTTGTGTGGCAGGTGAATTCCCCTTGTCTTCAGAAATCATTATTTTTGTATACAGAAATATAAAAATGAATCCTAAAGGTTGTTTAATGCATTTAATTGAAAAGTAAGAAATAAAAACATCAAAGGGAAGTTGTACAAAAGCACAGAATAATAAGAAAATAAAGAGATCTAGCAGTTAGCAGTGTGTTGCACAGTTCATAGGTAATTTCAGCCTTTCCTGTGTCTTGAAGCAAAGTCTAGTAGTTTTCTAGAGTTTATATTCTCACTAATGGAATGATGAAGAAGGGAAGGAAAGGTTATATATTTGCACCCTGTCCAGCAGGTGTTCCTCTCAACTCTCTCTTCTTTTCCATCCTTTATCCAAGTTCTGTGTTTTAGTTTTTGGAGTTGGGCTAATTGATTTTCTTTTGACACCTAAGCTTGTTAGAACATACTGTTGTGATATCACCTGGGTGTTTTGGGAGAGTAGTCAGGATCGAAGCAATTCGAGCAAGATAAAGTCTTTGATTTCCATAATTCATTGATCAAATGGAAAATGGTGAGGAGCTCATTCGCAAAAGCATTGAAAAGGGATGTGTATGTGTTTGTGTGTGTGTATCTGGATGTGAAAAATAGATTTCACCTGTCGCATGATTTACCTCCATGATGTAGAAGCAGGTTCCTGACAAAAATTACTGGAAATTCTTGGTTTCTTTTTCCCAGCTTCTCATTATACTTGGGCTTCCCTAGTCTACCTGTCATTTCCAGACATATTATTCCACTGGATGCAGTTTTTATCACTGAGAGCAGTTAAGATAATCCCTACTTTCTTCTTAATGAAGAAATAATCTTGTGATAAGTCACAAAGAATAGTTGTAAAACTCCTTAAAGTTAGAAATCTCTTCTGGGCAATGTAGATGTCACTTTCTATGCTTACTATACTTCACTTTTGTTACTGGGTTCATATTTTTATGATTTGGAATGTAGTAAAGATGAATACTGTATTCTTAAACAGTCCTTTTCTTTAGGTTGAGAGTTACTGGGATAACTGATGTTTGCAGGGAACTGCATGAAAAAGGCAGGGTAGTAAATATTGTCCAGACTCTGTCTGCAGCTTTGAAACCATTGCAGAAGGCAGATAGAAAAGGGAGTGTGAGATTTAGGGCTCATCTCCAGCTCTGAATGCTGGGAAGAAGTAAGAAAATTGCAAGTTCTGTCTTAATTCTAGTCCAGGTTGGTCTTTTTTTTATTTCTTGACGCTGTTTTCTGTCTGCTATGTCAGAACTCTTGGAACTGGGAGATGTGAAGAGGCCGAGCAGGTGTGCTGTCTTGTCATCAGGCAGCTCTGGCTCAATATAAAATTATGAAGGAGGCTGTGTGTGTTGTGCAGCGGAAGGCTCATGACTGAATGCTTTGGGAATTAAGTTGTTGTTGTTTTAAAAAACAAGTCACTTTAATAGCCACGTTGCTTACTTCCCTATTCCCAAGCGTTCAGCCCTCAGTTGTACATCTTGGAAATCAGGACTGTACTATTTGCAGTTTCACTAAGACAAGAACACGTGATCTCTGTTGTCAGAGGGGTTCTTGCTAGTGTTGGTTTCTTAGAAATGACAGAACTTCCTTCCTCAGCAGTGAGTTTGACTCTGGATGCGTCACCTCGCTGCATATTTGTCCTCTCAACCCGTTTGGGTGGAACAGAGCATTCTTAAGCCGAAGCAGCGGCAAGAGTCACGTTCACAGTTCAGATTTAGCACTTAGAGAGCTTTCATTTGTCTTGCCCTCATACGTTTGAGACAACATCATGGTCTTTCTGACACAAAACAGATTGCACAAAGCTTCACGGAATTTCTCAGCTACAAAAAAATACATGACAGGGTCAAAGGCGCCATTTAGACTGGTGAGACAGGAAGCGATGCGGTTGCTGAGGGCGAGAGCACGCTGCGTCTCGCAGGAAGTTTTGGTCCCGTTGTAGTGGAGAATATAAATGTAACGATTGACGTGATAAGGTACAAAGCAAATCAGAAAGATCATCAGGACCATGATGATCATTTTGATAGCCTTTTCCTTCAGGTGTTTCTCAACTCTGTTCCCACTCTTCAGGCTTCGGATGATTAATAAGTAGCACGTCACTGTGGTAACGAACGGGAAGGTGAAGGCCACTGCTAAGGACACAAGGGCGTGACGTGAGGCCTTTTCTCTGTAGAGCTGCAGGCAGACGGTTGTGTTGTTCATCTCAACTGTCTGGACACTGAGCAGCAGAGGTGCCATCGCAACCCCAACGACAACCCACAGAAAGCCACATGCCACGTGGGCATAAAGGGACCTGCGGAGCTTGATGGACTTCACGGGGTGCACGATGGCTAGGAAACGGTCGACGCTGATGCACATGAGGAAATAGATACTGGCATACATGTTGAGGTAAAAAAGGAAGCCAGTGAGTCGGCATGGGAGCTCGCCAAATGGCCAGTGATTTCCAGAAAAATGGTACACCAGCCTGGTGGGAAGGACCAGCACGAAGCACAGGTCAGCCACAGCAAGGTGCATCAGGAAAACGTTGGCAGGTGTGCCTGACTTCTGGTCTCGGATGAAGAGCCAAAGAGCCAGGGCGTTGCCAACAAAAGCCAGGATGAAATCCAGGAAATAGAAAGTGGCAAAAAGGATGTTCTCCAGATGTGTCTCTTTGCCACATTGCTCCGATGTTTCCAAAGAGAAATTTGGTTGATTTGAGCAGTTGAAGAGTAGGCTTGAGGAATCTGCTGGACCATTCATTTTTCACCACAGTTTTGAAGAAAAAAACCCTCAAAAACCTGAAAGAATTGAAACAGACTGTTACTAAAGAGCTTGGTTTTGAGAAGAAAAAATCCCTAACAAACCCCCAGAAACCCACACATGGAAATCAGTGTTATCTCCTATTTGCTAATATTGGTATTAAACCCAACAGGTCAGTCTGAATTAATTCCCACTGTCCTGTACTTAGGGCAAATCCATCAAGTTCCAATATAGGAGGAAGCTTTACAGATGGGTAGCAGCATCTCATCTGAACAGCAAAAAGCACTGAATTGACTTGAAAAAGATTATTAGGGATGCCCTTGCTGTTGGTGACTTGTCACCATGTCATCCTTCCCCACAGCTTTCTTTCGTTTTGCTCTAAAGATTAACCTTTTAACATGGTTGCTGACATTGTTATATATAATCTGTGCTGTGTGTTGAAATCTTACCTCGTTAGATAGTTGATCATAGAATCACCAGGTTGGAAAAGGCCTCAGAGATCATCGAGTTCAACCATACCTGGCTGAAACTAAACTGTATCCTTAAGTACCTCATTTACCCATCTTTTAAATACCTCCAGGGAGGGTGGCTCCACCACCTCCTGGGCAGCCTCTGCCAGTGAATCCACTAATCCAAGGCTTTATGCAATGCCTCGAGCTTCCCAACAGAACTGATTATTCTGATGTCTAAAAACGTAGAATGGATATTTTCAACAAAATGCCACAACTTTACAAAAGTAATAGTTCTTGGTATATTTGTGATTATAGACAGCATGGAAAGCCCTTTGCTGCTATTTACAGTTCCACTTCTGTTTTGCCTGGCTTTTTATTTAAATGAAATACGTTTAATTTCTAGTTTTTTAATTCTTTTTGGTTTGTTATGCTTACAAAAAAGCCTTCAGAGTCCTAGAAAGCTTATTGTGCCAGCCTGTGGGAATGCTGAACGCAAACTAGAAACCTTCCCAAATGACCTGGAATGTGTAGTTTGTGCTCAGCTATATGGTGCCAAAGGCTTTGACTCCACAGACAGAAAACTCCTTTAGGAGTCTGGCTCATTGTCCAATAATTTCCGCCTGGATTGCGCTCTTGGTGTTGTGCGAATATTTTGTGATTTACGTATCGCTGAACAGAGCTCTATTCTGGAAGGAGCTGCTGTCCCAGGCCTCCCAGGGCTGAGCTGTAACGGGGTTGTCGCTGCTCAGTTGAAATACATGCATGCTGACCGTATTTTATGCCCTGATTCTCTTCTGCTCAGCAACAAGCACGGCAACAATCCACAAGGCTGTCAGTATAGAAAAACCTGATTGCCCTTTCAGCGGACGCTCTACCTGTTACTAATGAAACAATTAATAAGCAGAAGAAATAGCTCATCGCTAAGTTAGTTAAGCGGCTGGTTTGGAGGTTTTGTTATAACGCAGATAACTTTAAAGTATATGGCAGAGTTCGTGGTGGGTTTCAGAAATTCTTGTTCTTGCGCCCAGCTAGAGCAGTTTCTTGCTTGGGGTTTGTGAGGTTTTATGGTTATGGTTGTAGTGTCTTGTTGAACGGGAGCATCTCCTGTCCCTTACTGAAAGTACTTTTCATTAGAAATAATTCAGTTCTTACTGAAATTACTCTCCTAAGAATCATTCCCTGCTGAGCCTCCCACCCTTCAGCTGGAATCCTTGTTTCTTGTGACCATCAAAGCAGTGTTGGAGGGCACTGGATGTACCCGACACCTGTTGGTTTTCTTAGCACAAGTGGATGTACATTAGGTACAGAAGTTTAAAAATTATTATGTTTTGGGGGAGTAACGTAAAGAAGAGTAGGAAAATTTCTCTTTAAAGTTCAGAAAATGCTGCCTGCTCTTATTTTTCAGGCACTTCCATTATATTCTTTCAGGCAATTTCATTATATTCATCCACCTCTGTACGGTGTCTTTCCACCTCACCGACAGCAGCTAAAACAAATGCCACTAGGAAAGCTCCTTCATTATTCTGCTAACAGAAGTTTATCTCTTACCTCTTTACAGTGCAGTGTTGTGGGCGGAGTGTAGGGTCCTTTGGGGAAAAAACTCAAAGAACTCCTTCTGGTGACAGCAAGCCAAGTAGAAGCGGCGACGGTGAAACCAAGATGATCCAGAATGAGCACAGAGTTGCTGAGGGTGGAGAGGGGGAGCCCCTCTATATAGTGTCCCTCACGCTCTGATAGCGCATTATCAGCTCAGTCATGCAACAGAGCCGGGGAGAGGACGCCCCAGCAGTGAGGAGCAGGCTTCATCCCAGCTGAGCCCTTGGCACGGGGGTTGCTGCTGCTGGTGCAGATATGAATATGCTGTATGAATATTCCAGTGTTCGTGGTGCTTACTAAAGGCTGCGACTGAACTCCCAGCCGTGAACACAGACTTCTTGGAGTCCCCTGATTATTTTAGGAGGGTGGAGAGAAGCATTGTTTGGAAGAAGTCTGGTATTAATAGACACAACAGGACATTTCAGAATGGGATAATTCCATAATGGTGGGAGTGGGGAGGGGGAAAAGGAGAGGGGCGGCTGCCATGGTAACAGCTTAGCCTGTCCAGCACTTCCCTTTGCTCTCAATAGAGGAGGGTCTATGGGATGGCAGAGAGGGCTTGGGAGTGGGGAGGGGTTGATAATAGTTTATCAGTGCGAATGGCACTGAAGGCATCTTATTCAACCGAATGAGAGGGGTCTCTTTCAGGACACTTGCTTCAGGGTCCCCGTGTCCTGCCCCGTATAATTACTTTGCGTTTGACAGTGCCGAATAAAATTGATGCCTTTATGCTGAGATGAGCACAGCTGCGTGTTTCCTTATAATAGGGTGCTGTCTGCTTTTTCTGGACCCCGTCTGGGCAGACAGTAGTTCCAGCCCTGGAGAGAGACACTTGCTGACAGGAGAACTCAGATTTGGAGAGAATAATAATGATACTTAGCACTTAGGCAGGCGCCTGCCCACTGAAGGTCATAAATGTTTGAGGTCTCACAACAACATCTGTGTTGTATTCTTACCCCCATTTCACAGCTCTAAGGGTAAGTGATTCATCGCAGCAGAATTTTGGAAGGGCCCCTGCAAAGGACCCACCGCTCCAGCCATAAATCTACCCTTTCCATTTGATCTTTTCCCTTTCTGTGGTGTCTTTTGAGAATGACCTGTAAGTCTCTGCAAGTGTTTCACATAGCAGAGTGGTGAAAGGATTTCAGCAGGCTTGTCTCTTCTGTGACAGGGAAACCCACAGAAGTCATTCCTCTGTCATTTTTGGTTTATTATCGGTTCTCCCCAGCCTGCAGCACTTCAGCTGGAGGGGGAGGCAACACGCAAGTAAACTGGTCGGTTTCTCCTCAGAGCTCCTAAATATTGACATAAAACTGGTGGATTTCTTTAGCCTTTTGAGGAGTTTTTTATACCTTTGGGCAAGTTTTTCTGCCAGAAATTTGTCTTTTCTGCCTGTTTAGGACTCTACTTGTAATATGTTCTAGAAAAAGTCATATGGTTTAGCTTTGTGTAGTCCTGTGAGGAGCAGTGAGTTAGACTTGATGATCCTTATGGGTCCCTTCCAGCTTGAGAGATTTTATGAATCTGTGTGATAGGAGTTACCTTTAGGTAAAGTTACCTTTACCACATAGTTGTCTTTTTTCTTAACGTTGTCTGAGCTGTTGAAAACTAAGGAATCCAGCCACGGTAAAGGCATTTGAGCAATGTGCTTTGGTTTAATAGCTTTTATTCTCTGTCCTCGACTCCCCCTGCTCTGTGCTGTAATGCCTCTGTTATGGCTGGATCCCATGTTTTTTTATGGAGAGAGGGTGTTGCCACCTTTCCTTGTCCACCTCTCAAGAAGGATCCAGGAGAATTGGAAAGGATAGCTAGAGGAATGACAGGGTGATATTACTGATAGGATACAAATCAGTGAATGCTGGAGGAGTATTCGACGAAATACAACTCTGACTGCTCTGTCTACATATGCTTGTTTGTGCAGCTGGTGTGAAAGACAGGACACTAAACTAAACGACATTTAATCTGAGCTCAGAAGACAACTTTGTTAAATAAACTGCATGCTGAAAGAAATACTTTATGTTCTTTCAGGAGAAAGAATTTCTTAATGTTTTCCTACTTCAACCAGGCATCTGTGCAGGCCGTGTCATAACCGTGAAAAAGCGAAGGGACTGGGCAAGTACATCTGTCAGAAGTGCCACCTGATAATTGATGAGCAGCCTCTGATGTTTAGGAATGATTCCTACCACCCAGATCACTTCAATTGCACCCACTGTGGGTAAGTTCTCCTATTCTAAACTCTGATAACAAAAGAGTTGCTCCTTTCCAAGGCTTCAGCTTTACTGCATTCACATTGTTGAATGAGCAGAAATTGTACTGGAGGGGCTCAGATCTGAACACAGGATTCGAGGAGTGGTCTCACCAGTGCTGAGTCCAGAGGGAGAATAACCTCCCTGGACCTGCTGGTCACACTGTTTCTGATCCAAACCAGGATGCCATTGGCCTTCTTGGCCACCTGGGCACACAGGGCACAGTGCTCTTACTGCAGGGATGTGTTTGTGTTTTCAGGAAGGAGCTGACTGCCGAGGCCCGGGAACTGAAGGGAGAACTGTATTGCCTGCCTTGCCATGACAAGATGGGGATTCCCATCTGCGGAGCCTGCCGCAGGCCCATTGAGGGACGAGTGGTCAATGCTCTGGGAAAGCAATGGCATGTTGAGGTGAGGCCTCTCTGAGTCTGAAAGTCCCTTTTGCTCCATTTTGGAGCTGTTTTGGTAGAGGACTGGTGCTGATTGGAAGCTGTGATGTGTAATGTATGAATTCAGGCAAAACCCAGTCGCTTACGTCTTCACTTTGTGAATGAATGAATACAGCAGGGTCACCAAGGTTGCCTAAGAAAGCTATACTTTCACAGCAGTGAAAATGCCTGAGTTGCATTGTAAAGATTCTTGGAGAATCTTGTTCACTGAACAGCACGTACTTACTAATTAATTTATATATTTACTTTGGTGTACTTGGATATATCCTCTCTAGCCCCAGTTAGCAGGTTCGTAACAATGTCAGAAGTTGTAATGTAGGCAGAGCCAGCGCAGTTCTTGCTTTTTAAGCCTTTCCAGCTCGTTGTTTCTGTAACTTTCGACTGAGTCATCACAGCTTGCTCTGAAGTTTTTTAGCAGTTTATGAATTTAGTGATTTAACCTGCTAAGGCTTGAACTGAGAGATGCTGCTGCTCATCTGAAGCGCATTCATACCAGGCACATTTGGTGTCCCTGTTTCTCTTCTCTGAAACAAGCAAGATAATCATCCACAAGTCTGTTGCTCTAGACCCAAGATGATTGCCCTTTCAGCAGGTCTTCTGCCTATCTCTAATACGATGCATAAATACTCTAGTAGACTAAATATTTCCTCTTTTCTTTTACTTCCATATAGATTTTCCTGTCTGAGTTTCATTGAGGCATAAAGATTTTAAGCTGAAAGAGGGGAGCTAGATATGAGATCTTAGGAAGAAATGTTTTCCTGTGAAGGAAACCAAAACCTTTCTGAGATTCTCATATTGAGCCGTGATTTGTAGCCATGCAAGTTTTTCCCTGGTGATGGAAAAGGCACTTAACCTGCTACTGAACCTCCTTTTTGCCTTTCACAGCATTTTGTTTGTGCCAAATGTGAGAAGCCGTTCTTGGGGCACCGACACTATGAGAAGAAAGGACTAGCTTATTGTGAAACTCACTATAACCAGGTACATTCTGTCATCTATGTTGTAGGTACTTGCTCTGACTGGCAAATGCTTTTTTGCAGTTGTCATATGCAAAGCTATGCAGCTTTTGCATAATAAGAATTCGTATAGGCAATGCGATATTAGGAAACCAGAGAGATTTAACAGGAAAAGTTTTTTTTTTTTGGTAGATGTGCAAAGTGATGCTCGGAACAGACTAGAAATGAAACCATCTACCATGAGTCTTGATTAAAAACCCTGCAATTCTGCTCCAAAATTATCGGTGTGAACTTATTTGATAATTATTTGCTCCCATGGGCCTAAGATAAAGGTTTTACTGTCTAAAGCATAAGAAAAGGCTAATCACAACTTGAATTATCTGTGTGACTCTAGAGAACAACTATGAGTTTGGTATTGTTTTCTGACCATTACTGAGTCTCTTTCTCACATAAGAGATAAGAGTTACTGTTTTGGAAGTAGCTCTAGGCCTTATTTTGATGTTGATAGTTCAGCATCAGGAGGTCTTTGTCTACAGTAAGCATCATACTTTACCCATCCTCTTTTCTCCAAACTACCACATGTACAGGACTTTAATATCCCATAACAGTGGTAGAGTGTGAGACATCGACAAAAAAGGTTTTGTAGTATTTAGCAGTATGAGATCCAAAGGAACATAGACTGTTTGGCAAGTGTATGAGAAGTTATTCAGAAGATTTAAATTGGTATATTCGGGGGCTACTGCACCGTCTGGGAATACTTTCATTGTCAGCATCTAGTGTTCACACCAGCTGTGTAATTTGGGGAGGCAGTAACATGAGTTCCTGTTCTCGTTTCTTTTGGTGTGCAGCTCTTTGGAGATGTTTGCTACAACTGCAGCCACGTGATCGAGGGAGATGGTAAGATTTGTTCTCTCCTTGTTTTGGGTTGCTGTCCCTGTTCCGTTTGTTAGTGCAGCTGTTGCAGTCCCACAGTTGCAAGGCACCAGTGTTTCTTTTCACATCTGGCCTCATTTGAATTTGGATACAAATCCGAATTCAAATAATTAGTCAGTTCCCTTTAATTTTGTGCTTTTCCTTTTGCAGTGGTATCAGCCCTTAACAAAGCCTGGTGTGTGAATTGCTTCTCCTGCTCCACGTGCAACATCAAGCTTACGCTGAAGTAAGTTGATGTTTATGTTTTGCACCATACAAGGCAGAGTGTATCAGCCTTGGGGAGCCATGAGCCAGTGTCTCTCTGAGCAGCAATAGGCATTTTCGTCTTGGGAGCAGGTGCTTATACTTCCCCTGGTTTCAGAACTAGAAGGGAGCTGAGACTCAGCTTTGTCCCTGGTGTATTTTCTTTCAGTCACCTGTTCTGTAATAACAAGCTCGACATAAGCTGGCAACGTGCACTCACAGCCCAGAACACCGACCATGTCCTGGGCTGCATCCAGAGCAGGGTGAGAGAGGGAATTCTGCCCCTCTGTTCCTCTCTTGTGAGACCTCATATGGAGTATTGTGTCCAGTTCTGGAATCCTAAACATGAGGAGATGGAGCTGTTGGAACGGGTCCAGAAGAGGCTACAAGGATGATCTAAGGGCCAGAGAACCTCCCGTTTGAGGACAGGCTGAGAGAGTTGGGGTTGTTCAGCTTGAAGGAGAGATGGGCTTTGTAGAGACCTTATAGTGACCTTCCAGTACTCGAAGGGGCTACAAGAAAGCTGGGGAGGGACTTTTTACAAAGGCTTGGAGTGATAGGATGAAGGGAAGTGGCTTTAAACTGGAGAGGGGCAGATTTAGACTATACATAAGGAGGAATTTCTTCACGATGAGGGTGGGGAGGGCCTGGCCCAGGTTGCCCAGGGAAGCTGTGGCTGCCCCATCCCTGGAGGGGTTCAAGGTCAGGCTGGATGGGCCTTGGGCACCTGATCCAGTGGGAGGTGTCCCTGCCCATGGCAGGTGGGTGGAACTGGGTGATCTTTCAGGTCCCCTCCAACTGAGACCATTCTAAGTTTCTGTAGGAAGTCTGGATAAAAGGAGAACTCATTCAGCAGTACAGAGGAAAGGCTTTAAACTTGCCTGTTCTGAAATGCCTGCAGCCTCCCTGTCTCCTTAGTCTGGATGCTCCCCTCAATGGCAATATTTATTTTGAAAAGCAATGTTAAGGTACTTACCTCAAATACATACAATAGGGAAAGAAGACAAAGCAATCCTACCTTTTCTTTTCTCATATTCAAACGTTTGTCCTGTGCTGGGTTGGCCCCACTGGCCTTGTATATGGAGCTCTAGTTCATCACAAAGAGAACCTTTGAAGTGACCCTTCCATTCTAGCAGAACAACAAATTCTACAATTGTTACATAAAAATATATAGCAAAGTCCTACTCCTTGTTTAAGTAGCAAATCTAAAGACCTTGGTTCGCTGATAAGAGCCCAATCTCTGTATTTAAGTGACCAGACAAGAAAGTGAATTGTTTTATACATGCAGTAGAACAGAGACAACAGCATTTACAGAGATTTAACAGCTCACTGTTCTTTGTATTAAAGGAATAAGTTTGTGGAGTTTGACATGAAGCCTGTATGCAAGAAGTGTTATGAGAAATTCCCCTTGGAGTTGAAGAAACGCCTGAAGAAGTTGTCAGAGCTGGCATCCAAGAAGGCACATCCCAAAGCTCTGGATTTAAACTCTGCTTAAACAGATCTGTCAGTCTACTCACCTCACTCTTACAGTCATAAACTGCTGCTCACAGCAGCTGTTGATTACAGAGGCAATTAATAAGAACAAGTGAAACAAAAGATAAGTAGTACCTTCCCCTGCTTCTGGTAACGTAGCTTGCATCTTGCTTATCCCTTTTCTCATGCAATTGTCTATTAACACTGGCAGAAAAAGGAACGTGTTTTCCGCTCAAGCAATTTACAGGCTGGTTATTAATTTGCTGATAACAACTTATTCTGCCTTTGTTGGATTGTGCACAGTCTTTCCTTCCTCAGCTGAACTGTAGTTCTCTCTCCATTCCTCTATAGTCTAAGTCATTTGGAAACAGTTGTGGAAGAAATGTGGGGTTTGCTCTTTTTCAGTTGAAGTACCCCCAGTATCTAAAAGGGCTACAAGAGAGCTGGTGAAGGAATTTTTACGAAGGCTCTTAGTGATAGAATGAGGAGAAATGAGCATAAACTCAAGAGGGGAAGATTTAGACTAGACATAAGGAGGAATTTCTTCACCATGAGGGTGGGGAGGCCCTGGCCCAGGTTGCCCAGGGAAGCTGTGGCTGCCCCATCCCTAAAGGGGTTCAAGGGCAGGCTGGATGGGGCTTGGAGCCCCTGATCCAGTGGGAGGTGTCCCTGTCCATGGCAGGGGTGGAACTGGATGGGCTTCAGGTCCCTTCCAGCCCGAACTATTCTGTGAATCTATAATTCTAAGTATAAAAATTTCTCGTCTTACCCTGGGTGAGGATGATTTTTAATTTTTTTACTACATAGGCAAATATTCTGAAAGCTGCCACTCCTTGCTACACACCAGACGTTCTGGTCAGGTGAACACGTGTCGATGCCTCGCAGTCTTGGTTTGCAGATTTACTGGGAGAGCCCAGCAACCTATAATTGTGGCATCTGTACTGCTGCGTGTTCGGCTCAGGAGTAATGGTAAGACAGCAGATGATATGGTACCAACTCAAGTGCTTCAGTTTCAAACCCAGTCCTTCTCACTTTCTTTGAAAGTTGAGCATTCACAGGCCGTACTTCAGAAAGCCCAGTTACATGAAGGGATTTGTAGCAAATGTGGTTTCATGCAGAAAAACCCCCAGGTAGTAATTTTTTAATTCTAAATTAAGAAACCAAAGAAGAGTTTTCCCCTCACATTTCTTCTTACAGCCTGAGAGTACTTAAAGAGAGGACCTCAGACATGAACCTCTTAAGTCTTAAGCATATAGCTCTCTAGTTTTGCCTGTCAACAGTGAGGTTTCACTGGTCCTGCTGCCTCTGCTAATACAACCCAAGGTGCTGAGAAATTTACTGACTTCCAACATTCCTAATAGTTCCTTAGGGGTCAGAGTGCTGTTCTGAAGTTCTCCTGTGTGCTGTATGGTCATGGGGAGCTTCCGAAACCTCTGGAGGTGTTCCCTGTATTTTCTTGTACTGAACTGAGCTGAGCAGCATGAAAATCCCTTTCCATGCACAGAAGGAGAGTGCATCTGCCCTTTTCTGCAAGGTGGACAGGAGGAAAGGCACTGGAAAGCTGCTGTCCCTTGCTTGATTTAAATCTTCTAGGAAGTGGGTGGGGTAGTAGGTCAGAGGAGCACAGCAGCTGGGCCTGGGCACCACCCTGCAACCGCAGGTGAATTAGCGAGCAAGAAGGTAAAGCTTCCTCACTTTTTGTATGTATGAGCAGCAACTGGATCAGGGCAACAATCCACCTCACCATCACGCTGCTCAGAGCAGATCCAAACAAGATAACAGCTGAAGCACTGATAGCTACAGCCAGCGGTGGTGGGAAATCCCAGCTGTGTGCGGAGATGAATCCCTTACACACAACCATCTCTTAGGGACTCACTGGCTTTGCTAATTCAGCTTCCTTCAACTGCTTTGCTTTTTGTTACTAGAAGCTTTTAACTGCATCTATGCTAACACTGAGGAGGGGATAGACCTTAATTTTAACAGTAGAACTTTTCCGTCCTCTTCTGACCTGTATGTGCTGTAGATTACTGGTAGCTGCTTTTGTCACTGCTTTAAGAGGATGAGGCTAGCTGCTATTCTTTCACCAGCCTTTAAGTGACCTTTTAGTTAGGGACACAAATTGCAGCACGTGTTTTGGTGCAGCAGTGTGGCCGCTGCAAAGACCAGTCTCGGAAATCTGTTCCTTGGCGTTGGTTTCACAGCACAAAGCACAAGAACTATAGATCTCGGTGTGGTTCAGTGTGTTATGCAGATGCTTCTCAGCTTGCAGCATCCGGGCCTGTTCCTGTTGTCTTGGTCACAGGCCACATCTGATGCTAAATCTGAGCAGCTTTTGTGTCTTGAGCCTCCTGGGAAGATGGGGAGGAGCACACAGCCACATTGCTACTGCTAAACATGGAAACACTATGTAACTGGCAGGCAATGGGTAATATTCTTCCAGTGGCCACTCTCAGGTTCGGCAATGGAAAATGCACGTGTGTAGAGGGGTATGGAATTACTTGCCATAAGAGATTTAGCATGTGCTTTCATGTTCTTTCCTGTTAGAAAATGAGTAGACCTAGTAAGCTTCAGTGTTCAAATGGCAGTGGATTTCAATTCTCTTTATAAGCTGTTTACTTCTCTAGGATTTGGATTCTGTTCATAGGTTTGGAGCATTTCTGAAAACTAATGGGGGGAAAATCATCATTATCCCTCATTTCTGTATCAGCAGAGGATCACTTTCTCTTAATACCTCTTAAATTATGAGTTTTTCACAGTGGTGAACTGACATATGTTTTGTGGGAGAGCAGGATTGAAGGAGGAGGAGGAGAAATAGCTATAACTAGTTCAAATAAATGCACCTTCCACTACTTCACTTTTTAAAAATGAAGTAGAACGTAATAGAGACATGAATTCACTTAGTGTGTTGATAGGCTGACAGGTTTGGTTTTGGGGGAGTTCTGTTTTTAGATAAAGTCACAGTCTTGGTCAGAAATAAGCTGCATGCTTCTTTCCATTGCTGTAAATAGGCCTGTCAGCCAAATTCATTCAAGGTATCACACCACTGGAGAGCACACGTTTATAGTTTTATATCAAGATTGAACTTATTACAAGTCTACACTTACTAAAAGCTATTGCTTCATTATATACATTATTGTTTACATGCATATTTATATGTACTGAATTAAAATCACTAATATTCACTGAATACACTTGAAAATGGTTTTGCTTTTAGAAACCTTGGTATGTGAAGCTTGCTTATACTCAAAGGGTATGTTAATCACTCACAGTCTTTCTTTATGGCAACCTAATCTGCTCTCTAGGGTTTGCATGCCGGTCTTTGACAGCAGTCTGTGCAACGTAGGCAAATATTGCTCAGCCTCTGTACAGAGAGTGCCTAGGGGTTGCGTGTTTTGTATTAACTGATGTGACTGACTCTTTTTTAATAAGTGGTTGGATGGAGAAGGAATAGATTGCAGCCAGCCATATAAATAAATGCAGTTGTACTAGTCTGTAAAGCACTGTCAAGTGCTGAGGATGGTGTAGACTGAGTAGAAGGATTAGCAGCTGCTCACCTCGGTTCAGGCCTTGGTGAGCAGTATGGATTCTGGGGAGTTCATTTTATCACACGTGGCTTGTGCTGTCTAGATAAATCATGGGATTGTGGATTGCAGTGTTGCAGTACTGTACCTTTTTATGTTCCTGTAATAAAGTTAACCGTAATGCATTTCATGTCTTCATACAAAAAATAAGTTAAAGAGTTGTCTCTTGTACTGTAAAAAACAAAGCAATTCTCATTTGCAATGAGAATTTGCCAGAGAGCATCATGCACTCAGAGGAACCCTGAGGATTGCCCAGATGTGATGCAGTGTTGTGGTGAATCCACGTGTTGGGTCTGTGCTGTTTGTTGATGAGGATGTGCAGAAATGGGTATCCTGCTCGAGGCAGTGCGGGTGTTACAGGCTGCCCAGGGAAGCTGTGGCTGCCCCATCCCTGGAGGGGTTCCAGGCCAGGTTGGATGGGGCTTGGGCAGCCTGATCCAGTGGGAGGTGTCCCTGCTCATGGCAGGATGGGAACTGGATGAACTTTCATGTCCCTTCCAACCCAAACTATTCTGTGACAAGTAGATGGGATGCTACGATCGTTTACAGGCTGTAGTTGATATTTGGTAGGTTTAGGTTACAAGGCTTTAAAGCAAATATTCATATTTTTGGCGTTTTCTTTATTAAAATAGACATCATGGTTGATTTTCTGCAAGGTTTATTGAAAAAAACAGAAACAATACAGTTTGGCTGCAAAATTCCTTTTTTACAGGTGAAGTATCGAATGCTCCTTGCAGCCCATCGGATCAGGCCTAGGGTAACAAAACAACTCCAAGTCATTAGTCTCAGAAGTTTCCATTGCCAGCAATGGACATTAAGAGCAGGCATATCTAATTGCTTGCAAAAGGATCAACTATTCTGACAAGTGTGGCACTCATTTAGATGCACAAAGAGAGTTGGGGCTCTTCCCTGCCACCCATGGACAAAACTCCCATTTGCGTTTGAATTTCACACCCGCCCATCTGAAGGAACAAGGGAACCATTGTGCATATGTTGGCAAATCAAAGTGAGAGATCTAGTAGAGCTGCTTTTCCAGCGCTGCCAGCTCGTGTCTCAAGGAACTTGGTGTAAAAGCTTTAAGACATGTCCACGTTTCACGGTGAGCGAGGGAGGGCTCCTTGCTGAGGAAGGGGAGCGCTTGTGGTCTGAGGGGGTGGTTTGGGCTGATGCTTGGAACATGCTTGGAACATGCTCTGCTTCCTCTAGGGCCAAAGTTATGTATTTACAAAGGTCTGAGGATGAACAAGTGCTGAATTGGATTTTACCACTCCCAGCGCCTGCTAAACAGGAAATGGAAAAGCACAGGAGAAATTAAAGTTATTCTGGTCTCATGAACGAACGTCTGCATAACTCCAGGCTGAGAACATTTTTGTAGAGCAGAAAAATCTCTTTTCAACAGATCTGTTATGCTGATTTGCACTGAATCTATAGCTTGGAATGGAGCAACTGAATAAAAGCAATGGACCCAGACCCATTTCAAGGTTTGCTTATGCTTACTAGAAACCGCATAAGAAAGCAGTTTTTAGTTTCCAAGCGCATTATAAAACACAGAAGGAGGAAAACCATGTAATTTAGCCAGTGCAATGGTTAACCAGTGGGCAGCCCCCAGAGTTAGCAGCGCGCAGGAGTGACAGCTGTATTTGGACAGCAACTGCCTGTCACTGTCTGCTGTAACTTGCAGCACATCACCTACTAGTGATAAAAGGATGAAGCTCATCTTACCTTTTGAGGTGTCCAGTTACCCTACAACTAAAGGGTATTTCTCTACTCATAGAATTTCCAGTAGTAGGAAGAGAAATAATGTTGCCTTTGTTTATAAAGACTCAAGGAGTTTATGCATTTGGTAAGAGCATATGCAACAGGGGGACCTTTTCTTTCCAAAAGGAAGAAAACTGTTAATATGTGGCTCTCTAAGAACGGAGATTTTCAGTATCAGATGAGGCTCTTGTATTAGGGTTCCTCTTCCTTCTGCCCCCATATTATCTTAAGATCCTGCTAAGCTTTCTCTACATCCAAAGTCTGAATGGAATCCTTATCCTACATCTAAGACAGACAAGTGTTACAGATGTTTGAAAGCACATGTGCCCTCGATCTTCTCTTGTGGTTGTACTTCAGCAGCGCAGTTCAGTCAGTGTACAGTCAGAAGACTGATCAAGACTAATGTTTTTTTTAAATGGCATTTCTTCTGGGAGATGAAATTACAGTTAGTTTGGCACAGATAGAGGTTGTGGGTTCTGTTTCCACCCTCCTCAGGCTGCGAGGTTCTTTTGCTTATTTACAGCATTCATTAGCAGGTTTACATAGGATGTTAGCAGGTCGTCCATTTTGTAACCCTGTCAGAAGAGAAGATTCTTAGTCTCTTAAAGAGCTCCAGAAGCAAAAATAACTATAATTTCCTCCCTCTTTCATCTTCTTAGGCTCTCTCCTGCCTGGACATCTCCTCTTTCAACAGCTGTTGCTGTTTTGATAATTGTTTACCTATTCCTTCTTCTACTCTTCCCTCCATAGATTTACAAAACTTTAGAGAGTGTAGCTCCACTGTGTCCTTGTCATTCAAACTACAATTGTATTCTGTACATTGACATCTTTTATTCTGGAATCCAAGCTTTTCTGTGAGAGAAGTCAGCTCTGGAATATTCTTATGTTATCATTACAAAGTTACCTTTCAATACCAATGCAGTGATGCTTGCTCAAGTCTGTGGACAATCTGAAATCAATTTTTTATAAGGTGGTACTGCTCACTGACAAGTGTAAAATCTTACAAGGTGGTGTTACTGCCTAGACGGATCAAACCGTGCAAGACAAAAAGCCTCTTATGTAGCTTTCTGGGTAAAGTGCAATTTTTAATTTGTGCTTCAGACAGATAGAGTTTTGATGTATGGGAAGAACTGGGGAAATTACTATTTTCTCTTGTCCCTGTGGTTTGCTGCTTGGTATCAGATGGCATTATAAAGCACTGAATCAGTTCTAAACTGTGATTTTATTGACCTAGCAGTGAAGGCTTTTTGTATCTGCATTGGTTTTAACATCCGTTCTGGCATGATTGTTCTGCAGCAATTCTGGATGTAAAGGCAAAAGTAGGAGTTTCTTTTGTATAGCTTAACAAAACTCTTCTTACCAGAGACGTCTCGCATAAGATCCGGCTTCCTCGTACTAGGTTCCCTATTGTCATGTGAAAGTACGTGCTCCCACTGCTCCAGTTGGAGATTTTATTGAAGGGGTAGACTGTTAAAATATCCTGGAAGGGGAAACAAACTGAATTATGCAGCATTTCTTGAAAGAAAATGGGCTGAGGATTCTTTTTCTTGCCCATTTAATTGATAAACAGTGGGTCAAGGTAAGTCTTGCATCCAGAGTAGTGGTGGTTTGGATTTTCACCAAGCAGGTGAGTCTTAATCACTCTAATGAGACTTCCTTCCATTCTATGTTGATCTTTGCCTTGGCACACTGCCATTATATTTTCAATAATCTAAAACTCACTGGATGCTTGTTCTCTTAATAGAAGCAAATAGTGATATTTATAATTGCTTTTCCCTGGGTGTTTGTTAAGACCAGTGTGTCTGGGTTAGGGAGGTGGTAAATGCTGTCTTTCAACCTGATCTTTCAAACAGTTTGGGTTTCTCTAAAGGTGTTTTCCTGAAGCAGATTCTCTAGTGCCCTGACTGATCCCACCACTTTGCCCAGGTCCATCGTGATCACCACTTCTTTTCTCAGAGACACTCTGCACTGCTTCCTTCCCAGTGCAGAAACCACAGAGAAGTGATTTGAGGCAATAACACAGAAAGGGGCTACAAGAAAGCTGAGGAGGGACTTTTTACGAAGGCTTGGAGGGATAGGACTGGGGGCAATGGCTACAAACTGGAGAGGGGCAGATTGAGACTAGACATAAGGAGGGATTTTTTCACCATGAGAGTGGGGAGGCCCTGGAACAGGTTGCCCAGGGACAAAGAGGAACTCTTTGATCCTATTGCGCTCTCTAAATTGGAACAGTCAATTAAATCCGTCCTTAGACAGACTCTTAGGAAGCAACTGTTACCTTTGTCTTCTGATGAATTAGTGACACCCCTTGCTTGTTGATTGCAATCAGCACAATGTCAGGGAGATTGGGCTCCGAGGTTTGCTATAAAGAAGGAACAGAGCAAGATAGGCAGAAAATGAAAAAATGATCCATAGTAGGTGCATAGAGACCTCTAAGAGTGTCCAGTGGTGCTTCTTCTCTTTACCAAATAAACACTGAAACATCAAGCTCTTCAGTGTCATGTAACTCTTGTTAGGGACAACCTTCTAGGTAAAAACAGAATTAGGTCCGTTATTTCCTAGGTAATAGGCTTAATGGTTGGTTGCAAACCAGTGAAGAGCCTAATGGGGTGAAATTAAAGGTACCAAGTGGGAAATGATTCCTGGAGCTATCAGCTACAGAGTGAGAGGATTAGTGCAGTTCTGTTCTAAGGGAAGAGTCCGCAGAGATTTTACAGCATTTTGTAGTGGAGAACGATGACAGGGCAGCTAAGTATGCAGCTGAAAGACCTGCTGCATAGTTGTAATATTAAGTATTACAGCTGGAACAACAACATCACCAGAAAATAATAGGAACAGTTCAGAAGGGATTAAAAACCCATCTCCCTACTTTGAAGGAACTGTGTTTTCCTCAGTGGATGATGGGAAGCCAGAATTATAATGCATTCTCTCACAGATATGGAATTGTAGTCAGTCCATATCCCCCAGGGCTGCTCTACTGCCAAAGCTGTTCATACAGGCCTTTAAACCTACCTTCACCTCGAAGAAAGCTGATCCGAATGTCGGCCATCGATATATCATTTTCAAGAAGGCAACTTTGGCCTCATCCACGGTTTTTCCTTCATGTTTGCTGTATGCTGCAATAATGCTCTGTTTAGAAAAAAGAATACAAAGCCTGTTCAGCTGGAGATAGGCAGCTTTCCGAAGCCCAGCATTAGCACTAAAGACAGCGTCAGACCATCACCAGGATCAGGCTGGTGCCCACAGCAGCCGAAGACATCGAAGACATCGAAAATGAAAATAGCCATGGGGCAAAGTGGAGCCAGAACCTCCCCAGTGTTCCTTACTAATGAGTTGGCTGAAGAAAGCCCAGGAGCCCAAGGGAATGGATTTCAGGGCAGAAGGGCAATACGGGATTAAACAACATTGAGAGAGCCAGTGTTCAACAGACACTTAGCACGTTTTCTAGTGACACATTTAGAGTGAATTTTCCCTCTGTATTTGAAACTGTGTGTTGTGTTGTCCTTGGTGACTAAGTGATAAGTACCTGCTGAAACTTCCTTATGTCTAGGTGGAAAAAGGATCCTTTTGCTATGAGTTGCGTGCACGCGGTGCAAGGTGACTTGCCAGCCAAGCTATGAAATATTTAGGACACATCTTAATTTTCTGCTTTTCTACAAGGTCCTCAAATCCCCAGTCCCATCAGTGACTTTCCTATCTAATCTTCTGGGCACTTAAAACAGATTGCTGTCTCCAAGAAAAATGCACGTCTCAAATTAGATGTCCAGAGCTGCAGATATCGTTCAGAGGTTTGATAGAGAGGATGCTAAAGCTGGATTGTAGGAAGCAGAATGGCAACATCCAGCAGCATCTCTTCATGTCTCTCAATGTCTATTTTCTCATAAAGCCCTGTGGAAGCAGTACAATGAATGAAAGGTGATGTTCTTACCTTCTTCCACTCATCTGGTGAGATTACCCGGAGCAGGTTGTCTGGCACCAGCTCCTTCAGGATTTTGGGGATGGTTGCCAGCTGTGAGTGGTCATTGTTGAAGCGCACTTTATAAATCAGCCCTGCCAGCTGGACAGCTTCATCCTTGGAACACTTGTGGTAGCCTCTGAGGTACTTGGGCAGCTCCTGGAAGAGATCAGCTCTGAATCCAGACAGAACAGGCTGAAGCAAGCACTGACTCAAGTACAATATATATGTGAGGTCAGGATGCGAGTCCTGCTAAACACAGTCCAAGGGCATCTCAAGAACTTTTGACGCCTTCTGAAAGTTCTTTGGGTGGTCTTTAAAGGTCTTTCTCTACGCAACCCAGCCTCTGATCCACCATACAATTATGGAACAAGACGAGCACCTCCAGGGAACAATGAGGTAAGAGAGCTGTGCTCTGAACATAAGCAAAATAGGGGGTGAACATTATGAGAATGGAATCTGCCCCTGAGGCTGAGCTGTGTCCTCCAGAGGTGTCCCTTGGGAGGGGCTATACTGCAGGCCCTGGGGAGGGAGACTGCAATGCTCCAGCAGGCTTCATGTCTCAGGAGTGTTTCTTGGATCGCATCGCCTGCCATTATGTTTATGCTTTAAGGAACTGGTTACCTGGTGGTAATGGAAAATGGAGTCAGCTTTCAGGTCCTTCCCAGGAGTTACATTCAGCCACAGCTTTCTCATGAAGTACACCTCGTAAGCCACAGACACCGCAGCCCCTAAGGAAACAACCGCTCGTTAGTGTTCTCTGCCTCGCTGCAGAGTTCTGCCATTTTTTACATGGCTTCTAAGTTTCTTCAGAAAACTCATTCTGGTTTTAATAGTAGCAAACAAAATTACTAATGAAAAAGCACAAAAGGCTGTTTTAGATGACCGAGGCAGTGACCAATTGTGAGTTCCTGGACACAGATCACGCAGTGAACTGAGGTGCCGGCTCTCCAGAAATGTCGGAAGAAGCTGAGGATGCCAGCACTGTGAGTGTTTGTTACTGCTCGTGGCAGCTGCCCTCAGTGTGCAGCACACCTCGATCCTGTTATACTGATGCAGGTGCATCCCCTGATGGCTGCGCTTACAGAAATGAATCGTGATTTAGCACACCCACATCTTCATGCTGTGATTTTTCAGAGCTCCCAGCAGCATCAGCTGTGGGGAGACGA
Source organism: Coccyzus lansbergi (assembly GCA_033558105.1). Lineage (NCBI taxonomy): Eukaryota > Metazoa > Chordata > Aves > Cuculiformes > Coccyzidae > Coccyzus > Coccyzus lansbergi. Next base: position 190,243 of record JAUMJK010001730.1, on the reverse strand, counting down.
GAGGAGTTGAGAAGTCTCAGATACATAAATAGTGCTTCACAAAGCTGAACCTCCAAAGGTCAAGATAAAGAATATGTAATCTGAGTTGAGTTTGAGTTTGATGTAGATTTCAAAACATGTTATACATGAGGGTGAAGTGCAAAGAATTGCTGTGATTAGTGTTGTATTTTATTCTAACAAGTGTTCCCCTGGGAATACAACTTATGTATGTATGTATGTATGAAAAAGAGTGATATAAGGTGGCTCTGCCACATGCTTCCCAAGATGGAATAAATCCTATTGCATAAATTTGCTGTTTCATCAGTTCACGCAGCTTATTGTCATGCTGGCATTCTCCTTACCGTCTTTCACTGGTTTGTTTCTTCTGTTCCAGTCTGTCACCTGCCTTAGTGAGTCGAAGAAGTAGTCTGCTTCGTTCTGACTGATCACCTGGAAGAGGCCAAGCAGTGAGGGGTGGAAAGGAGGGATCAGCAGGTAATCTACAATACTGCCTGTGCCATTATACCCAAGCCTCAGGCTGAATTTTCTTTCCTTGTCTGTGGCAAGAGAGCACGACTACAGCAGGAAAGAAGCAAAAGGAAAGAGGTAGAGAAATAGGAGGAGGAAGGTTCAAATGATCTACAATCCATATGGGGATTTTTATTGCACCTTCTTTTGTTTTTTTTCTTTCCAGCTTGCTTATTGAAGTCAAGCTGAAGATGCCTACCTTATTCTTAGCCACCTCCTCTTTGTAAAAGACTGGTACGTGCTGTGTTCCTCCTTTCAGGAATGCCACACATCAGAAAATCCCTGTGCTTGGACTCAGTGCTGCTTTTGCCTTTATTACAGTTCTGGAGAGAAGGCATCTCTTGGCAAGGCAGCCAGCCTAAGCCTCAGCTCAGGCAGGGCAAGCTCGGAGAAACTAGAGCGCAATCAAATGGTGCTGGTTAGCACTGCTCTCCTAACTCCAGCAGGTTACTGGAGTGGCACTAAACCACTTGGTGTGACTGCAGACTGATCAAACCCCTGTGTCTCCACCCAGGCCCTTGAAGAGACTCAAAAAATTGTCAGGTGCTAAAAATTCCAGTCTAGGTTGTATCGCCTTGGTAAAACAGAAGCAGTAATGAGCTGCTCTGTTGATTGACTTTAGATATGGTTGTTTAGGTGGTTGGGTAAGTAAGAGAGGAGGGGAGAGTCTGGCTGCCCTGCAATAGTTGAGAGTAGTTACCTTGTCTGCAATCTTGACAAAGAGGCTGAAACCTTCCCAGGAGCTCAGCTGCAGTTTGGCAGCGATGTTCTGACACAGAGTCCGGATTTTGGTGTTTGTTCCCACATCAAATGTCTGTGAAATAACAAGACGTGTTACACAGAGGAGAGGAAGAAACGTGAACACTGAATGTCTTGAAATGTGCTCCTGCATGAACACATCATGGCTGGGAAAACAAGTAAGTTCTCACCTGTTCTGTTTCATTGGGGAAGCAAATCTTGTGCGAGATCTTAGTGTTGTTCTGTAAGATGGCCTCAACCTCCACAGGATGAGGTGCCCACTTCCTGGAGCCACTCCTGGAAAATGCCACCACCATGATAACACATCAGTGCTGGATGTTTAGTCTTTGAGGAGCTGAACAACAGGACTCCAATCAAACAACAGATTCCATCCCAAGTGCTAGTACTGTGCGATGGGGCAGGACCTTCACCCCAGCGCAAATTCTGTGTTTGAATAGCAAGAAACTGTGGGTGGTAATGGTGTGGATATTATAAGTCTGTTCTGCTCTGCAAGGAGGCTGCATGAATAAAACCTCTTCCTGGCCACTACCCCTTCTATGTATTCAGCAACATTTTTCCTTCATGAGGTGTGAAGATAGAGGCCACAAGGAGAAATACTTATTTTTAATACTTACATCAGAAAAAAATGGTATACATTCAGATAAAAAATGAGTTATGGCTCAGGAGGCAAGTACCAGAAGGGTTTGGAGGGCAGCTAGAAGCACTGTGTTTTATAAAGGAGCTGGCACACAATCACTGATTCGAGAGGCACTTGAGCTGTACAATCCTTCCTTGAAATTATCTCTTGGAGCAGAGCTGCCTTTTAGAGCAAAGGAACTGGCCTTGAAGTCTGAGTCATGCAGGAACCTTGAGGAAGTTAAAGTGAGCACAAGTCTAACAAATCACCTTCAGGGCTGGCATTTTCCTGCCCTCAGTGGCACAGAGCAGGTTGAAGCTCACAGGCCAAACATTAGTGCCCTGCAGTTGTCAGTGACTTCAGTGACCTAGTATTTTTAGCAGCTCTGAGCTTCTAAGACTCAACAAACCCAAGACTAATCCTCAGGCACAAGTGAGGGCGATAAGGATGTGTTGCCTCACCAAAGGAAAGCAAGGTCAGGACCGCATCAATGACAACACAGGATTTCATTTCAAGCTGCCTGCCCTGTAAGATGTTGGAAATACCCAGCTCTGGGCATCGAGTGATTATGTGCGATACTGAACTTTTTAAAATGTTGCTAACTCTATGAAAGAAACCAGTGATGCTGTGACACAGACCTCTCTTTGTGGTTCAGAGTCCATCAGAGAATTAAAAATAATGATCGCTTAATTAAAAAAAAGGATGTGAAGAGAGAAAGGCAAATAAGTGCCTCAACATTTTAGCACACGTGCTTTCTGGTGCCTGATTTTTAACACCTTGGGCTGGCTACATGCCGGAATGTTTACCTCATCACTCTCTGAATCCTCCGACCACAGTCCAGGGCCAGTGTCTCTTTCTGACGTGTCTCGATGAACTTCTGGGCATGTTTCAGCAGCGACTTGCTGGGTGGGAACAGGCCAGTGCAGAGCCAGAGGAGTTGCCAGCCCTTGGTGACACTGTACCTGTCAACACCAAACAGTTCTGCTACAGCTACATATAATTCTTTGACCCCACACCAGCTACAGAGGAGAGAAACAGGCTTCCGTTATGCATGCTGTGCCATTTGCAGGGAGCTGCAAATCAACAAAATGCCTTCGCACGGGATCTGGCAGCTGCTTTCTGTGCAATGACTGCAGCCCACATGCAAAGACAATGCTAAATCCTGGCTGATAAATATTTATGACAGTTGCAAAACTCATGAATAAATATAAGCTTCAGTTTAACAGTCATTTTGGCAGCTGTGACCCTGCTGCCATCCTCTCGGAAAGCCGCTGCCAGTTTGCTGGCACTTGAGTTGTGCTTTATCAGCTGCTGCTATTCATTCACCTGTGCTCCTGCTCTGAAAAAACAAGTGGATGATGTTGTGTAATCACAGAATCACAGAATAGTTTGGGTTGGAAGGGATGTTAAACATCATCTAATTCCAACCCCTGCCATGGGCAGCGACACCTCCCACTGGATCAGGGGCTCCAAGCCCCATCCAGCCTGGCCTTGAACCCCTCCAGGGATGGGGCAGTCACAGCTTCCTTGGGCAATGAGGGCCAGGGCCTCGCCACCCTTGTGGTAAAGAAATTACTCCTTATGTCTCAATCTGCCCCTCTCCAGTTTATATCCATTGCCCCTAGTCCTATCACTCTAAGCCTTTTTATAAAGTCCCTCTTCAGCTTTCTTGTAGCCCCTTCAGGTAATAAGGTAGTTCAGTTTTTCAAAACCCCAGGTCACGTTTCTAGAATTTTCATGCAGCAAGCCAGTTCCTCCAGCCTCTGGACATGTGGAATTTGCCAGTGGAAGCTCTCGTGGCATCTTGCTGTCACCGTAAGAAAGGTTGTACAGCCACAAACTGGTCAGTTGTTCTACCTTTGAAGCCAGGAGCAGAACACACGTGAGCTGTGTCCCAAGGATTCCTCTCAAAGCTTAATGGTGTGAAGTGGTTTTGATTGGGGAAATCAGCATGTCTCCCTTTGAACAGGCACCAGGCTCTGCTGAATAGAGACGTCCCAGCTTCTTTATTCCCATTTACTGTTCTAATTTTGCAGATGAAGGCACGCTATTTTAATTCTGTTTATACTCTCTAGATCAGTGGTGTTTGTGTGAAAGCACGACACGGTCCACAGGGCAGTAGCCTGGGAAGGCTGAAAGATTTGTTGCTTTGGCTGTTTGAATGAAAATATATGGAAATAGGCACCTTTCAGGCGTTGTTTTTTCCACATCAGCGATCTCTCTCAAACCAGGGAATGGCTGCCAGGACTAAATTGGTGGAGTACATCAGGCATGGCACTGTGGCTACAGACCACGTATTCAATAGCCTGTGAGATTTACTGCACCAAAGGGATTTACCATTAAGAGTTAGACCCATGGTAAAAGTTTCACTAAGTTTAGTATTTGTGGAACAGTAAGAAAGAAATAAACAACTAGAACCTCCTTCTCTACTTTTTTTTTTTTTGCAGTGACACTAGGCATCTAGAAACAGGCAAATTATCTTGTTAATAATTAGTATTATTTTAAGCTGCTTCTTGCAGTTCAGTTGCCCTGGAATGAGGTCAAATTTTACAAGTGGGAAAGCAAAGCCTTGGCCTGTTTCAGAGCCTTCTGCATGGGCAGGAGCCTCTGTAACCAACCTGTCCTGCAAGCCAGTTGGGTAACCTCATTGATGTAACTCCTAAAAAGGATTAACAGGTAGTAAAAGATGTAGTGTGAGCTATGTGCTGATAGGAGGGAAATATTGGGAAACTCAAACAAAGGGAGTGCTGGCAGCACAGTCCTGAATGCATGCAAGTGCTCTGTTTTCCTCCACAGATTGCCCTGGGGCTAAGGGAGCTCCAGTAACACTTTTCCTGCCTCGCACCGTGAGGGTTGAGCGTTGGATGCTGGTGGAGCACAGCAGCACCTCAAGGAGGCAAGTAATGGTCCTGCTCTGACCTTGTGGTCCTGAGTGCTCTGCAAAGGGGAAGGTGTCACTCCAACATCTGGCTGTCCTTGCCTTCTGTCCCCACTCCAGCAGGGGTGTAGCAGGGACTCCTGATCGCTACCCGCACCCCAGCTCTGCAGGCTCGTTGCACCCAGGCCAGTACCTGTTTCTGTTCTCAGTCAGTTGCTTCATGATCTGACAGTAAATCTCATCCCGCAGGACCTCCTCCTGGATAGCTGCTACAAATATCTGGTCAGTGACTTCCACAGAGGAGTGTGTCTGTTTGGAGGGATAGTCCCCCATGAATTTCATGATGGGTGGATGTGCTGTTAAGGACAAAAGCAGGACTGTTTCGGAAGGTAACTTTGGTCTTGTCTGGATCCCGATGTGTCTGTGACTCTGATGATGTCTAAGTGGCAAATACTGGGAGGAGGGGCTGGAACATGTTCTCTGGTGTCCCCTACCCCCTCCCCTAAGCAGCCATTGCTGCTTGGCTGCGATTTGTACTCTATTAGCTGCTTGCTTTGGGCACATGCAGGAAATGGGAAATGTCATTGTTCCCAAAGCCACGTTCTCAGTGGGGGCTTGTGGAGCCCTGGGAGGGAACGGCACCTTTCCTCTGCAGGCAAGGGAAAGACCAGAGTCACACAGAGGTGATACCCTGACCTTGACGTAAATGCATCCCCTGTAACACAGGCAGGGTCTTATCTCAGTGGAGGGAGCTCCTCCTTCCCCTGAGTCCCAAAGCACAAGAGGGAAAGGATATCAATGAAGGCCTGACAAGCCAGGTCCCGAAGATCAGGGTCTGTGCACGCTGCCTTCAGCAAAGGCTGTTTCAAGGGTTCTTTAGAGTGTGCCCACAGCTGACTGCGCCCACGGGATTTCTGGAGAACAGCTTTGCTGATGGATTCCTTCTCGGGAGCCCTGAATGAAGACAAGTGCAGGCAATAAAACATTACTGGATTAGTACTGCCATGAACACAGGAGATTGCTATCACAAAGACTTATCTCTAGGCATATTCTTTCCTAAGACAGTGATCGTGTATCTCCTATGATTTTACAGGTCAACAAAACCAGAAAAATGTCGCTTCTTGAAGATGCAGAAGGGAGAAGGCTTACAAAAAGAAGAGTGGTTTCAGAAGGTTAATTTTTCCCTTGCTCTCCAAGGCCTGAGATGTTCTTTAGCTTGCAAGTGGCTAAAGAATGGGTGAGAAGTAAGAAAGCCTGCTGGAAAGAAGTAAGTCCAGCTGGGGTTATTCTACCCTTTGCTTTGCATTTCTGCAGGCAAAAGATACAAGTGGGCCATTTTCGAGGACTTCTGCACGTCCAAAGTCAAACTTAGTTACAGGGAACAAAGAGAAGGAGCCCAAACAGAAATGGGAGATACCGCTAACATCCTAGGATTTAAGGCTCGCTCAAGATCAACAAGAACTTTCCTAGGGTGCACACTACATAGAGCTTCACCTGAAATGTTCATAGGAGAACTCCTCCAAGGTGTAAGGCTTCACTTTGAGGTCCTCTTCATCGGGTTCCTCCGCATAGGAGTTCTGTGAAGCTGTCCTCCTCTGGTCTGGAGACATCATCAGCAAGCTCTGGAATGACAGGGCCATGTAGAGATGTCACAAGAACGCAGGTCTGTGCACATATTGTCAGGTGTCACACAGCATCTACTGCAGATGGTGGATACTGAGCTCGAGTGCTCTGTGCTGCAGGAGATCTGTCCCCTAAGCAGCATCTTTCAGATACTCAAGAAAGACTTGGGAGTAGGAGGCTCAAGGAAGTAATTTCCATAGACACGAGAGTGGTGGCCATGGGAATGTAGGTGATTATCCAAAGCTGAACGCTTGTCAAAAGGAGACCTGCTAACCACAGGTGTGTTTTTCCACAACTTTTTCAGCTTTTTACTTGTTATCACAGCATCCAATATACTGAGTCTCCAAAACCAAAGACAAAATTGTTAGCAGATTCATCAGTAGGAAACCTTGTGTTGACTCCCTTGGAGACTACACTCTTTCAAAGGTACCTACTGCACCTAGGGCTTCCCTTTACACCTGATGTGTGATCAGCAATCAAGCCTAGTGGGTATGCAGGAAAATTCAACTGCACACCCATTCCTAGTGATTGCTACCAGTGCCAGGTACTGAAATCCCTAATGGTGAACAGACTGTTCTTTTGAAAGTCATTGCTTTTGTGCAACTGCAGTCATCTTAAAATCTGGGCTTGGTTTAGTTTTGTTTTCAGACAGGACAGAAGAGAAATGCTTTGCTTCAATGGGAGGTAATAGAACTGGTCTGACTTTGGCGGAACAATCAACTTCCAGTTATAAATTCAATCATATTTAACACTGTCATTATCATTTATCTTCCAGTCTCCTCAAAGAGAGTGCTCAGCTTTTCTTACCAGCACTTGACTAGAGGGTTTTGTGAGAGAAGGAATGATGTAGATGTCTTCCAAAAATACATTCCCTGTTTTGCCTGTCCTTTCATTCTGGGCATTGATCCAACCAGCGTCTGCATCCAGCCTTTTGTCTTCAGTGAAGATTAGCAAGTCTCCCTTCTTGAAGGAGAGGATGGCAGGGTCTTCTGCAAAACAGAATAAAAGAGTGCTGTTCAGGCTCGACGGTCCAAGAAAATGCAAGGGGACTGCAGTGTGAAAGACAGGGGAATTGTAGTTTTGAAGGCTTGATTTCAATTAGCAATAAAAAGTGTTCATCCAGTAACACTTTGGAGAAATCACGTACGTCTCACCTTGCAGCCTGGTTTTGATCCCCTGAGAGCAATGGCAGAATGGATTCAAATGGATTTCTGTCTACAACTGGCAGCAAATCATGGGAAGAAACTCACTAGCTCTAGTAGTAAGTGGGTAAGTACATTCTAAACCCCTCCTGTCTGTTCCAGCCAACTATATAGCACAGAAACTTCCAGTTTATCACCTCTATGAAACTCTTCTGGGACAGATTTCAGGGGAGTCCAAATCCAGCTCTGCGCTTTAAGCAGGTTGAGCTGTTGGACTAAATAACTACATAAAAAACACAAAACATATAAGCGAGAAGGAAGGGTAGTTTGCATGCAAAGGTATTGAATCGTGTTGTCTTATGCTCTTGTATGGCTGAGCCAATCGCTGTGCCTCGACTCTTGCTGAATTTCTCCCACTTCCCTTTGAGCTCTCTGTGGGTTTCAGCATTTCTTCCCTCCCCTGTAGTGACGGTACAGGACTTACCTGGGGATTTTCTCTCATGCATTGCCACAGCAAATCGTGATCTCTTCTTCAGCCCTTCCAGGAACATGACCACCAGCTCAGCAATGACAACGCTGTTGACAGACGTCAGGACAAACTCCTCGGCACGAAGTGTGATGAGAGTGCAACTCTGTCCAAACGACTTCACTGCCCTGTGAAATATTCAACAGTTACCAAGAGCATCTGAAAAACTTACAGGCACCTACGCCTCCTCGCAGACAGATCCCTTACAGTGAGTATTGGTGGTCCTTGATTTGCCTTCTCGGTAGGTGTGAAGGACTGGAGTGGTTCACATTCACTCTGGACTCCACCATGTTTTGGACAAAAGTGCTTCATTGCAGACAAAAGCACAACCATCTTTTGGAGTAACTGGGCAACAAGTAAATCTGTCACAGCCCTCACAGAGGAATTTTTTGTGTATGTAAGGCCCTGTTCTCTGAGCCATCTGATGCAAGGTTGTGTGCCCTGAGCAAGCCAACAGTTACCCTTTCTCTCAGTTCTCCTGTTCAGGTCCATCACACCTGAGAAGTATATGCACTCCCAGTGTGCTGATGACATGATGGCTTTACTATGTCATTTATACAGGCTGTTCTTGTCTTGGTGAGTGTCTAAGCTTTCTTACACTTTTCAGACAGAGCATGATCATTTCTCCTTCCACCAGCTGGTGGAATTCAGATATTAGTATTTCCTCAACAGGCTGCTCAGAACTTGTCCCCTTCTGCTTCCCAGACCTGGGCTGAACTGCATTTCCAGGCTCAGATCCCAGGGAGACAGTAGAGAAGGTACAGCTGCCTCCTACATAGAAAACCCTTTCTGGATATGGCAGAGATGCCTTTGTTGTTTCTTGTCTTTCTGGGGCACTCACCTGTTGGTGTGGATGCCAGTTATCTCTGGGAAAGTCAGCTCAAAGAGCCGCTTTTCTGATTCATCCAAGAAGCAGATACCTTTCCAATTTACAGCCACAATAAAGTGGTTCTTGGGCAAACTGGGACCTGAAAATGCAGAATAAACTCTTTGTAAGTGCTATACAAGCCCTCCTCTATTGCTCTTATATCTGTCCTCTACTGCCAGACTCCGGCATTACCTGAAAACTTAGTGACTTCAAAGAATCGCGAAAAAAGCAAAGGCCACTGAAAGCGAGCAAAATCTACAAGTTGTTCCTTCACAGTCTGTTGGGAGAGACGGTCCTGCGTGTACGGGGCCTGCAATATAAAAAGATCCCCAAGGTTTTCTTAGTAAAAGCTGGTTTGTGTGATCTGCAAACAAGAAAGAGCAGCCTGCTGACATAATTGGGGTCAAGGGTCCCTGGAGAAAGTCAGATCAGAAACAGCCTCCCGGCAACTGAGCAGCCGAGGGAATTCCAGTCCTCCCTCAAACCCCCCTGACTGATCTTTTCAGAGTCTAACACCCTGCGGGTGCCATGGAAATGGTAACTCATCCAGATCATTCCATCCCATCCTGACTCGGTTGTCAGATATAGCCTTAAAAATGCTCTATCCAGAGATTTTAACATACTTTTTTTTTGATTTGTTCCCCTGCTGAGTCATACAAGGAAGAGTGAGTGGAAAAGTTCTTTGCTCTCCTAGACTTAATTAACTATTTGGTACACTCAAACAGATATTTTTCCTTCTTCTCTCAACAGACTATTCATAAAAGGAAAGGTGAAAGAAGCAGAAGCTGTTGCTTGATAGTGTTTATCCAGCAGTGCCAGACAAACCTCTTACCTTAGCATGTGCGTAGGTTATCAGGCTCACCCACTTCTCCAGGGGCTTAGACTTGAGCTGTTTCACTGGGATACAGTCGTGAAGCACCTTCTGCACAAGCTCGTTGTGGATGGAATCTCCAAACTGGATGTAACAATATTTTGCCCCTATCTCCACCAAATCCTCCTCCTGAAATGATTAATCCATTAAAAGAGGCATAGAAAGGTGTCATGAAGTCCAACTAAGCTCATTCAACATCAAAGCCAGTTTAGGAATGGGGCTTTCCCCATTTTTGTCTGGATAAATCTTGACAGCATAGTGAGAGATGAACTTTGCACAATGACAGCATCAAAGAGATTATTAGCAAAGATATTTTAAAATGACCTGAACTCGGTCACCCCTCCAGCTGCTACATGAACTGGTGGCTGCAGAAGAAAATGTATGAATTACAGGTGGTACAATGCATGGACAGGAACTGTCAGGAAGGGAAGTGTTGTTCACAGCCACTGGGAACTTCACTCATCTTCCTGTTCCTTAGTGTAAGAAATGTTAATGTAGTTTCATCTCTTCAGGAGGACGAATAAGGAGACCAACCTTCTCACAGCGGTACTCTCCAAACCGGATGCCGCGGATGACCTGGTGGTAAATAAGATCAGTGCTGATGGGATCCTCCTGGCAGTTGTGCCAGGGGGTGAAGATTTCCTTCCGGAAGTACAGACGCCAGGGTGCATTGCGCTCGTGTGTGCCCCGCTCTTTCGCCAGCTGTTCACACTGGGAGATGGCATCCAGGACGTGATCTCGTCCCCCACCCAGTGACCAGACCTAGAGCGAAGGGACATGGCAGTTACTGGCCTGCCTGCTTTGGACCTGAGCTCATGCAGGCAACAAACCCAAAGCTCCTCATCTCCTGATGGCAAGAAAACCTCTGAAAAGGTAAGCAGAAGGATGCATAAGTCATACTTTAGTAAATGCGTGTGCTCTCACGTGCAGGGATGCTATCAGGAAAAATAAGTTGGAAGTTAAGTCAAAGCAGCTGCTTTGTCTCCTTGTACTTTGTTTGTCCCCTGTATATGCCCTTAAGTGCACATGCAAGCGGTGCTGTAATCTAAAGAAAAACACCACCTCTGAATTAATTTCTTTGCTATCAGTGCCTGACTGAGAACCAAGAGCTCATCCTGCTGTGTACGTCTGTTTTACAGCATCACTATGAAAACAAGGCAAAAGGAAAGAGGCTGGAATGGCAGCAGGTGAGCAAACAGGAGCAGCTCTGGCAGGGACCTTGGCTTTTGGTGCCACCTGCACCCTGACTTCTATCAGAAACAGCCTGGCCAGCACAAATGGTCCCTCACCACAAGGAGGACATTGAGGAGCTGGCACGTGTCCAGAGAAGGGAAAGGAGCTGGAGCTCAGGGGTTCTGGGAACAGCAGAGAGACCTGGGGCTGTTCAGTCTGGAGAAGAGGAGGCTGAGGGGAGACCTCATTGCTCTCTGCAGTTCCTGAGAGGTTGTGGTGAAGTGGGTGTTGGTCTCTTCTCCCAAGGAACATGGGATAGGACAGAGGGAACAGCCTCAAGTTGCACCAGGGGATGTTCAGATTAGATATTAGGAAACGTCATTTTACTGAAAGAGTGGTGAAGTACTGGTCAGGCTGTCCAGGGAAGTGAAGTGAAGTCCCAGTCCCTGGAGATGTTAAAAAATGTGTAGCTGTGGCCCTTTGGGACATGGCTCATTTGTCATGGTGGACTGAGACAGGGGTGCTTCTAGAAGGCAGAGGGAGTCCTCCATGAGGCTGCGTGGACAGCAGCAAGCAGCACCAATGCCTCAGAAAGAAAAAAAAAGAGCTTTAATTATATTTTTTCTATACTTTACCTTATCAAACACAGCGATGTAGAGCGAAAAACCAAAAACATCCTTCAGTTTAGTTTTATCTGCTATGAACTGGCAGATCTCTTTGGCAATGGAGGCAGAGTCTGCAGGGACAGTGATGCTTTGGCCATTCATCAGGGTGACGTTAAACATAATGGGTTTCTTCTGCTTTGTTGCCTGTAAGTCAGAGTTAAATGAGAGAAACAAATTATGGGCAACCCTTACTTTTCTGTGAAGAATGAAGAAGGCATTTAGGTCGAAGAGTTCCACACGCTGCACGTCCCAGTCAGCAATTTTCAAGTACATCTCCAACACCCACACAGTTTCTTCAATGATGAGTCTTAAATATAAATTACATCCCTGGAGCAGCACCACAATCAAACTCCCTCCTTTCCACAGCTCAGAGGAGCTAATTATCACATAACTGTGGACTGACAGGCTTTCTGTGAGCCCTCTTTGGCCTGATGACTTTTGGGTACAGCCTTACAAGCATCAGTGGAGACGTGGCCTGCGGCAAGTGTTTTGAGGTGCATATTAGCATCACTCACATTTAGGAAGGAAGCCCCTTGTGCAATTGCTTTCTGTTATTGGACTCAGGAAGATCTGTTAGCACAGGTTAGCAAATGCAACTCAGCATAAAATGTCACAGATCAATATAATTAAGCGAAAAGGGAGTTGGTACCTGAAGTTCCAGCCAGCTCGGGGGTTCAGTCCGTGCTCCATTGACATAGGTGCGTCTCAGGCGTTCAGCACAATATGGTGCGTAGCCTGCCGGCCCGTGGTGGATGAAATTCAAGAGGTACTATAGACACAGGGCATAAGAAAGAGTTAGGAAGCACCAATCCTCATAAAATACAAGGAATCTGCTGCAGCTGCTAGACTAGATTAGAGCGCTCAGCTCACCAGAAACTGTTGAAGGGTTGGGGTTGGGATTTGTATTTCGGGAAAGGAGGTTTGAGACACCAAGTTTTCTCTTGTTCCACAGAGCTTTTAGACTGAAGAGGAAGGCTTGAGTCAGTCTATTTGTTGTGTGTGACTACATGATGAATATTAGACAGTGGAGACTTTATTCTTAAGAGTTAGTTTACAGCAAGGGTTAGCGTTTCCAGCTGAAGAGCCTGAAGTCTTGTGAGATTCTATATGAACCAAAGTGCTGGGATGAAGGCTAATTGCAGGTTTGGTCTGCGGATTAAAGCTTCTTCTAGTTTTACAAAGTTCTTGGCAATGTCAATAGTTGAAGTCCGTGATTAAGATGGGATGTTGGAAGAGAAGGATTGGATAAACTGAGCTTTTAGAGTTTGTTGCCTGTTACCTTGGATCATGAGGTGTAAGCAAGAGCCTTGTATTTCCATACTTGAATGTAGTGCAAGTATGGGTCAGTCACGTGCCTATTTTAACAATTAAAATATTCTAGGAGTAGAGTATGGATGTGAGGAAAGAGAAATAAAGGAAGTCAGATCTTCTGTGAATTCTGCATGGTTCACACACTTTGGATTGAGCCTGGTGTCAAAATATGTCTCTATCTTGTGCCTGGTTTGTTCCAAGTAGCGGCCACTTGGCAGAATTTATGATTAGCTTAATCATTTGAGCTGGAGCATCAATAAAGCAAGGCTGAAGGCTGAGGGGTATCTAGGGATTCTGTTTGCCTCTGAGACCTAGGAGGAAGGCTGGCTTAAAGTGAGAGCCACAGGCTGTTTTGGAAGAGGGGGGTGTGTGTGGAACTGGATGGGCTTTAAGGTCCTTTCCAACCCAAACTGTTCTATGATTCTATGAGAGAGCTTCTGCTGAAGTCATGGCTTCAGCTGCTGTGTCAGCCAAACATTTCTGTGACTATTTGTATCAAAACATCAGAATACACAAGAAACCAGATCAGCCAAGGGCCTGAAGCTGCAGTAGGAAGGGTTAGTAACATTACCTTCACAAACGTGTCTGAGGGAGGAAAGCAACCAAGGCAAAGTGACAGAAGGATCCAGCCTCGAGCATAGCTGCTCCTGTTGCTATTTTCAGTGAGTTGTTTGCAAATCTGGCAATATATCTCATCCCTGTAATAAAACACGTGAAAACAACAGATAGTGATTCAATCTGAACTGCCTTTGGTTATGTTTGCACTGCCAGCTTGGCGTGACTGCAGAGTGATGAGGTGGCCTGAGTGATGCACCCAGGAAAGAACTGCCACTGGCTTTGGCAGGGAAAGGCACGAGGTGTTCTTCATGCCCTTTGCATCCCTTGTTTCTCAACACAGCTCTACATGACTAACTTGGGCTTTCAGTCAGGAATCCCAAGAGATAAATGTGAGTCATTTCCAGCATTTGGATGGAAGGGATGCTGAATTTCCTTGAGGTAATGAGTGCCTGACCCTAGAAGGGAGGTGCAAATGTCCTACCTGATGGCAGGGCGCAGGATTGCATTGCCGATAATGAAGTGCACTTTTTCTAGGTTGGACATAGGTCTCTCAGAGATCGAGCTGTCCTCCTGGAAAGCCTCTTCTCCACCTCTCAGCTGCTCTGTCACCTGAAAGAAACCAAGCAGAAAATTTCCCTCTTGCCAGGCAGCTCCCCCTGAAATGAGAGATCTTTCCTCTCCATCTTTCTGGCTAAAACACTTTCTGCTCAGGGCAGGAGCAGTTAAGGACGGGCTGTCCTTGTCCCCGCCCTGCCCAAGCTAACTCATGAAATGCAGTCTAAGGGAACTGTTTTTACTGACTAGAAGAACCTCCTTGTGCTCTCCTGTACAGCCCCAGCACACTGTTCTCAGTCTGTTCAAGGCTTTGGGCAAGCTGGTCTGTAATACCAACAATTCTCACTATTCAGTTGTTCCCTGTGTCCAGGGGTCACTCTTCTTCAGGAAGGGATGAAACAAATCTCTCAATTCCCGGCTGGGAGGCTGCTGCCACACGACATCTGACAGAAAGTGAAGACAGGAGTCCAGATAAAAAGATTGTGGGGAAGCAATTTATTTCTACTTCTTACCTTCCCAGTCAACTTGGATGAGCGTTTCAGCTTCAGGGAAGAGATCCCCTTGGAAAACTTGTTATCCTTTCTGATTTCTCTCTACAACAGACATTAACATTATAAAAAAATAGTTTCATGCACAGCAAGGATAATTCATTATGGAAGGGCAGATAGAATTGTAGAATCATAGATGCTCAAATGGAGATGGTTTTGTTTCATCTCCTCCTGCCAGGAGACACAGAAAGCAAAGGAAGATACAAACACAGCTTGCTCCTCTCACCATATTTGGGCTGTCGTTCCTGAACTGGACCTGGTTCTTCCTGCCAAGTGTGTCATATATCTGTGTCATTACGGAGCTGCTCTTGGTGGTGGCGTTCTTGGCAAATACTGCTGGCTCTGGCAGGTCCCCCATGAACCTCAGGATGATGACCCACACGACTAGAGAAGCCTGTAGTGGCGGAAAACACAGTCAGACATTGCCAAGAGAACCCACGGACTCATGCTGTTTCTTCCTGCTCAGATGAGAGTGTTTTCTTCCTTTACCCCCCTCCTCCCACTATTTACACCAGGAGTTTACTTTTATCTCAAACATGACGGCAACATTCATAACACTCTTGTGCTAAAAAAGGAGAGTGCAGCTCTAGTGGGGGTATCAGCTTTGCTCTGTGGGTGCTGAGCCCCAGTTCCCTGTGCTGGCACCTGGCAGAGAGGCTGAGAGAACTTGGCTGACCTGCACTCCACCTTTAAACCACCTGGACAGACAAGCAGTGGAACAAGCTCTTCCAGGAGCTCTCACATTGAGTAATAATGAAGCTTGTGGATCCTCCATTCTGCAGTGCAGCTTAACGTCATAAAAAACTCCCCTCCTCGATGGCTCAACAGGAAAACTGGAGGCCTGGACTCCCCCTTCTGTCCTAACTCACAGCCCAGCAGCCCTTAGATGAGCAGAGCAATAAATGAGCTCTGATGCTTCTCTCCAGTCTGTTTTTGCCCCCAAAGGGTATCTGGAGAAGTCAAAACAAGCCTCTCTTTAGCAGACTAAAGGTGACCAGAGATCTTGTGTTGGGCAGTTATCTCTGTGAAGTGCCTGCCTGCAAAGTGCCAAAAAAAAAAAAAAAAAGCCGATGGGAACATTCATGCGTGTGCTTCCAACTGTTTGCTCGGTTCTAAAACCTCTGGTTCCCTGGGCTGTGCCAGTGGGGGCAGGACCCAAGGAGAAGGGAAGCTGTAGAAGCCAGGGCTGCAGAGGGAGCTGGTTCGATAACAAAGAACAAGATACCAGGACGTTGTCCTTGTCATCGTGGTAGAGCAGTGGGTGCCGCAGCTGTTTGCGGATGTGGGTATGTGTAGATGAGCCCTGGAAATAAGTAGCGGCAAACTTCGGGAAGGTGAACTCTTCTAAGTCAT
Organism: Coccyzus lansbergi; assembly: GCA_033558105.1. Lineage (NCBI taxonomy): Eukaryota > Metazoa > Chordata > Aves > Cuculiformes > Coccyzidae > Coccyzus > Coccyzus lansbergi. The sequence goes on along the minus strand of JAUMJK010001730.1, from coordinate 174,290 downwards.
CTGCTTCCTCTTCTAGCTCCACACTCATGGGAACCATGTCCAGGTCCACCTCGTCCAGCTTGTTAGGCTTTGTTTCTAAGTCCTGTGCATAATATGAAGAAGAAGCATATTTTCTTTCCCTGCACTCTGAAATCCTTATTTTATGTTATTTTCTTTTTTTTCCCTCTTTTTTTTTCCTATTCTTGGCTATAGATCCTCTGTAATTTTGCTTTCCAGCTGACCCCAAAGCCATTTTCAGCTGCTACCAAAAGAGATGCATCCACTCCATATGGCTTTCCTCTCCTGGAAATCTGCATGAACACTGCTGGTGAGAAATCCAGGTGCTTACATCCTGCACTGAAAGACCATTTCACTTTACCTACTCCATTCCACAGCTGTCAGGACCAGTATATCTCAAATTTTGCTTTTAAGAACATGAGGCAACTTGGGGCATGAATTTAGAGCTTGGGTCAGCCAGAAAATCATTGAGAGCACTCTCAGCAGCCCATGCAGTTGGTGCTGAAATGCAGACAACAGTGCTACTTGGGGAGGGTTTTCTGGGCCAAAGAAACAAACATGCAGTAGCTTCTGAAGACACAGTCCCTGAACTGCATGTCACCCAAACCATTTGGGAGCTGACCTCTGAAAGCAGATCCTGAAGAGACTGTCTGGATGACTAATTTGGGTGATTTTTTTTGCTCTAGAGAGGCTTTCTGAACACAATTGACCACTTCATTGGACTTCTACAGGGGGTGACCGTGACCCATTACCAGTCTGCAGCTCTGTACCTCAAACCCCAGAGGAGCCTGTCCTTCTTGGCCTCCAATCATGGCAGGTAAGAATCCAAAAATTTTGTCCACCATTTCTTGGTCACTGATAATGTCGTCATTCATGGGACTGTTGGCAGGAGCGTTCCTCCTCTGGATTGGTGCTGCCTCTTCTCTCTCCAGAGTAGCCAGGTGTGCCTTTAAACACAGAAATTGGTTAGGCACTATGGGGATCTCGCTCTGCTGGAACGAATGGGTGTGAGGATTACACGCTATTATATGGTGTTTTGAGAGCCAAGTTGGAATGTGAAGTCAAACATTGCTTGTGCTAAGCAGTCACAGAGATGCAGCACTTCAGCAGGAGGGCCTTGCCCTTCCAGCTGTCCTCATAGACTATTGGTTTGTTATGAATGATGTGCAATTTACCAAGAACTACATTGCCAAGAGATAATACAGGAAAAAAACAGAATTCCTAACAGCAGAAATTCCCACATTAGTTAGCACTTTAACACGTATTCTATCAGGGGCTGTAATAGTCATAAAATGGGTTGGGTTGGAAGGGACAATGATCATCCAGTCCAACCCCCTTGAAGTGAGCAGGGACATCTTCAACTTGATCAGGTTGCTCAGGGGCTCACCCAGCCTGGCCTTGAATATTTCCAGGGCAGCTACCACCTCTCTGGGCAACCTGGGCCAGTGATAGCATTGTGCATGTTTGGTTAAAGCACACTTGAAGCTGATACTGCAAACAGAAATGTCCACGTGTCCCATTTCTAAATCATCATTAGAAATAGGTTTACAACAGTGTCTGTTAATTATACTGAATTGTAGCTTAGGTCTTTAAGCAAGTCTGCAGGTGTGAGCTGGGCAAGCCATCTTGTTAGCCAAGGAAGGTGGCATTCAGGATCGTTCCACCAACCTACCTACCTTTTCTAACCTCATAGCTTCTTCCCTTGCTTTCACTGGTCCAAGGACTTGGACGAGACGTTTCTCTTCTTCCAAGCAGATGTTCTTGCACTGGTTCTGTGGACAACAGGACCATTCTGTGACTGTTGGCTCCCTCTGCCATTACCAAGCTGTTCACTTCACTCTAACAGGGAGTCACTTCTAGATTCAGCATTTTAGGGAACAGGCCACAGGCAAAGAAGTGCAAAATAGCTCAGTGATTTAAGAGGTCATTTCCAACCTAGTGATTCTGTGATTCTACAATGACTCTATGAAAGGCCTTCCACGTGCTACTGACAGCCCAGGTGATAGGTGCAGGTTTTGCTCTGGCAGCACATGCCAAGACACATTGCATGAGGATTCCCTTTGGAATATCAGGCCTTGCTGCAGGAACTGATCTTCCCTTGCAGCAGTGACTGACACACCCTCCCTCCTTATATTTTCTCCTCCCTTCTGTCATAAACCTTTCAGGTCTGTCAATTAAGTTTGGATCTGTGATAAGAAACACAAAAAGCAAATTGAAACAAGATCAGTCTGCTTAAAACTCTGTTTTCATACTTGACAAGAGCTCAAAATAAGGTATCCTACACTAAATATCCACATCCAGTGCCAGCACTTCCTGGTCATTAAATCTGAGTCAGAACGTCGTAGAAACAACATGTTTGTAAGGTGAGCTTACCTCCTTCTTCATCCTCTGGTAGATTCGGCGAGCAAACATGCCCCTGGCATAGGCCTGTATGACACAGACAGCTCTCTTCTGCTCTGCTACCTTTTGACGCATTAGATAACCACGGCACATGGCTTGGAGCCTGATGATGTGAGCCCGGGTTGCTTCGTACTGTTTCACAAGTTGCCGGCTGCGGTAGAGGGCCTGCAGGCGCCCGAAACCCAGCATCAGCTGGAGGAGATGGGGGAAAAACAAGTGATTATGGGTCAGGGCCACTGAGACTGAGATAATGATTCTTCTCGTATTTTTTTTTACAGATTCCTAGTTTTCCTATAGAAGTTGCGGAAGACATTTTGCTCATGGCGTGGTGATGATGGACGAACGCTAGGCTTGGACTACTGACTAGAAGTGTGGGATCACACACACATTAGGTCACTGGAGCCAGGCCTGTCACAGGTTAGTTGGGTTACTCTTTCTCCAGAATGCAGAAATGTCACAGGCCCAGCAAGCCCTGAGAGGTCCCAGAACCCTCCCTGGACTCTAAACTCTGCTGTCTTGCCTCTCTTCTCTTCAGTTGTGAATATCTTCAGTCCTAACACACCACTCAGTCTATCAGGGCATAGTATATAAAAGCACACACACAAATACATATGTATTAAAAAATGAATATTTATATAAATAGCCCTGCATCTTACCATTCTGAAGTCCTTCCGGCAGCAGTAGCCTCGCCAGGCCGACTGAATGGCTACAGCCGACTTCCTTTGTTTCAGAAATTGCTTCCTAAGCAAACAGAGGTGACAAGCAACAGATTATTTCTGCTGTTTCTTATGATAATACGAAAGAGTAAGGTCATGGGGTATTTCTCCCTTTTATGGGATCTCAGCCTTGTCTGCTCTCTGGGCACACTAGAGCCAGGAAAACTATCGTTAAACTAACCACCTGAATTATTAGTAGATATCTTGTCAGGGCAAGTTAGAAGCTCAGCGAGGACTTTTCCTCCTGCTTCTAAGTAGCTCAAGAACAGATTGATCCATTTCATACTCAAAAATGCTTTATGGACTGTGTTAAACCTCACCACAAAGATTCCTGCTTCAAACCAAACCAAATTCCCTTCTGTAAGATCACTAACCTGTCCTTCAGTCCTCTCATCACCTTCTGGATAAGAAGAACCTTATCTGTGAGTATACTCTGGCGTTGCAGCTCCAACACCGTGTCGTGATGATCCTGTTGATAGAAAGCGTGGAGATGCCAGCTGAGCAGACACCCCCACAACTTCTGAAAACTGGAGATGTGGTCTGAAATAGCACCCGAATCACCACCTGACCACACCAGGTCTGGCTGCAGCCAGAATCAAGAAGGGGATCTGCCTGCACTAAGACTTTTTACCTGGGAGAACGCTCCAGGCAAGGAAGTCCTCTGCAACCCTGTGCTGGTGTCCAGTTCTTTTTTATGCTCATGGCTGGAGTGCTCAAGGCACTGTGTTGTTTTAGCTGCAGTGCAGGACCAGGATCAGCCTCTCCTGCACCAAGCTGTGTCATTAAAAGACTTGGCCTTCAGCTACAAAGATCCAGCCTCAGATTCAAGAGCGACTTTTTAGAAGAGAACCCAGTCCTTCTGGGTCACCATTCTTGCACAAGCAGGTCAAACATTACTGTAAAGTACCCAGTTTTTCAGGAGAAGGGACAATAAATTGTCCTTTTTACTTACTTTAAGGAAAATCTTGGTCTTTCCAGCTTGCCAGCTTTCATCCTTGCCCAGCACTGCTTCAGAGATGCTGATACAGCTCTGCCGAGCATCGTTCCTCAGCTGATGTGCAAAAGCATGGTCAGGTTAGGGCTTGGTTGGAAACACAGCACACTAGGTAAGGTTGGGTAAAACCTTACCTAGTTTATTTTTTAAAGCAGGTATTGCCCTGCTTTTCAAAGGGCGAAGAGCACAAACAGATGAGGTCTTATAGACCTCTAGGCTGACACGATAATGAGCGAAAGTGGTTCAGCTCACGTGGTCAAGAAAAGGAGGAACATGAGCGCATGGGCAAGCATTCCAGAGTTCAAGTGCAAGGAGGATCTTAGAGACCTCAGAGGAGTGTGATTATAGAAAAGAAGCATCTGAGGGCAATGGGAATGCCCCCCTGCCTGGGATGTCTGTGTGGAGTGGGTGAAGGACAGATGGACCTAAAAGCACTTGTACAATTTCAGCTAAGGTCCCAGTGAGTATGTAGGTGTTTAGCTACTGTGGTGACAGCTCTACTCGTTAAGAGGAATTAATTAGCCTTAGACCAACTTCGTGCTAACACACCTGTTCTCGCAGAGACCACGGTAGGAGAATTCTGTATCTCTCAAAGAACTCCTCGAAGCTGTAGCGAATGGGGTAGCCAGCTTTCCTGATCCGGATGGTCTCCATCATCCCGGAATATCGCAGCTGTTTAATGCACAGCTCCCGGTCGAACAACTGAAAGGGGAAGCAAACAAGGAGGAGGCTAAGCGCTGAAAGAAGCTACACAGGCAGCATTCCTCAGAACATATCTATTAACCTCTAACCTCAGAGTCCCTGCAGAATGGCCTACTGTGCTTTTTTAAATTGCACTTATTTCTTTAGTGCCCTAAATTAATTCACCGCAGGCATAAATGAGTTACCCCAAAAGGGTCTTCAATTCTGTGTTTATTGGCAGTGGAAATAGTCCATTAGCTCCAGTCTGCCTTGAGCAACTGTTTTCAACTCTAGAACTGCAACTTCAGATGAACAACGTATTGTTGGTATAAATTTTCCCATTTGAATAAGGAGGCCCTTTGGGCACAGCCACTGGAAACACAGCACGAGTGCTGCTACCTTCTTGTCATGCAGGTCAGAAACAGGCTCATGAAACCACACGCAGCACTTTAAAAACGAGTAAGTCACTTGACCAACAGCATACAAGGTTTTAAAGTACAACTGGGTTGTGATCTCATGAGTTCCAGCCAAGCATCTCCATGACAAACTCACTTCTTCTGTAGTGTCAAACTAGGCTCCCTCACTCCTCTCAAACACCAACACATCTACTATTCTCCATCAGGCTGTTTCATAGGATGGTTGTTGTTGGATCCTAATGTTTTGTCCCCCTGTTGAGGGCCTAGAAACTCTCCAGTTTTGTCTTTATTTTACAAGAAAGGCTTTTCCTGGGAATCACACCTGTGTGCTTCTTGCCCCCTGTTACCCTGCAGGATATAGCCTCGTTAATTTATAAAAACAGCTCTAAAAGCATCGCAGATGCTTTTAGAGCTGTTTTTATAAATTAACGAGGCTATATCCTGCCTCCCTTTTCATTCTAGCAATAGCCTGTGTGCCAGCTCTTCTTGGCCGAAGCAGACAGATACCCAACAGCTTCTTCTCGTTAAAAGTTTCCAGCAGAGCAGATCTTATCTTGCTAAACCATTACCAGGGGTTTCTTGTAGTCATTCGGTTTGATGCAGCGGATGAAGTACGGCTGGCACTGCTCCAGGATTTTCATGAGTTTTTCCAGGGATTGCTTGAACTGTCCTCCCAGAGTTGAGAGCCGTTTGGTGGTATCCGTGCCCTGGGAAGAGGAAGACACGCTGACTGCGACATCATTCACTATCAGAGGGACGGTTAATAAATCTATTTTTGTACCATGTAACGGTATCACGCAACTGCCAGAAAAAAATTATTTATCTACATGGGAGCTGAATCTGTAAATCTGTATCTTATTCATTTGGGGTTATTCTTGCAGAGAAGCCCCACTGAGCTCCTTCACCTACTTTGGCACCAGGTTCTAGCAGTGGGGGTGGCTGCAATAGAGCAAAGTCTACCCTTAGGAGCCCGCGTAGGCCTGACTCTTCCACCAAGGCTGTGTTGAGCGTAGGGCCTTGGTGACAAGCTGTTATTCATGGTGAGAAACAGCCACTCCCAAAGCAATAACTTCCAGACCAGACCTTTTGCTGCCATCTCATATCTGACTGGGAATGCTGAAGATCCAGAACAGCTCATTTCTTCCTGATTAGCATGACCTGCTCATTAATACTACAGTAAATAGTAGGCCTATTTATGGCTGTAAGTAAGTATAAGGTCTATTTATGGCTGTGTGCTTCATGTCTCAACACTCCTAGGTTGAATTTTGACCCCAGTTGCAGGACTGTAACGCCAGAGGGACCGCCCTTGGCTCCAGTTATCTCCTGCCTTCCCCATCTTCTCTGAAAATTTCACCTATTTCTTTTTGACACAGATCATCACAAGGCCCTATGAGGAGCGGCTGAGAGAGCTGGGGTTGTTTAGCCTGGAGAAGAGGAGGCTGAGAGGAGACCTCATTACTCTCTACAACTACCTGAGGGGAGGTTGTGGAGAGGAGGGAGCTGGGCTCTTCTCCCAAGTGACAGGGGACAGGACAAGAGGGAATGGCCTCAAGCTCCGCCAGGGGAGATTTAGGCTGGAGATTAGGAGGAGGTTTTTCACAGAAAGGGTCATTGGACATTGGAATAGGCTGCCCAGGGAGGGGGTTGATTCACCTTCCCTGGAGGTGTTTAAGGGACGGGTAGATGAGGTGCTGAGGGAGATGGTTTAGTGTTTGATAGGAATGGTTGGACTGGATGATCCGATGGGTCCCTTCCAACCTGGTTGTTCTATGATTCTATGATTCTACCTCCTAGTACTTTTTAAGGGCACCTTAAATTACTGTGACAAAAGTGCAGATTCCAAGTCATAAAAGGACTACGCTGGCCTTTTGTATCCAGGCCTGGAGCTAACTATCGCAGCACAGTATAGCTATTCAGTTTTTTGGGGGGGTTATAGCCACTTGGGGGGTTTTTAACCAAGTAATTTGAAATCAAGTGGTTCTCCTCACTTTCATGGACATTACAGTACCTCATTCCGCTGGTTCTTACATTTAAAGTGGCTTCACCAACACTCAAGTTGCCACCTTCTGCTTTATCTACAGGGCAATGCTGCCCTCCAGCGAGCAAACTCGCCTTTGGAAAACATCCTGGGATTGTCTTAGCAGCTCTGATGCATTTTAGGGCTACAAAGCATCTGTTCACAGCAGATATTGTAGCAGAATACACATATTTAAGCTGTCTAAGAATTAAAAGGAATTTGTTTTCCAGATCTTGGAGGTCTTTCTGCTGTACCAGTAAATCACTGAGGTGGCCACACAAGCCTGTGAAGATCACAAAGCTGATGCCCTCATGATCTCACACATAAAACACAGTTAAAGCTGAATTTATTGTTGAGATGGTGGTGACCTTTCTCCCCTGGTGAGTCAGGAGAGCAAGTCTGAGACCTCAGCACAGTTTACTGTGGCACTTCATTCACTCCTTTTCCATAACCTGCTTCTTAGGCTTCCCAAAAGCAGCCCAACCTATTTGAAATTAATAGAATCATTGAATCCCTAGATTGGAGAAGACTTTTGAGATCATCAGGTCCAATCGTATTGGGCATTGCAGCTAATTTCTATGCATTTTGTATCTCTCACATTTAGTATTTCATTTCTTGACATGCTGCTGCACTTTCTATAAGTAAAGAAAGGTTTTTTTTTAATAACACAACCTTATTCATAGAGAGAAAAAATAGAGCAATGTAGATAGACCTGCTATTTAATCTGAAAGCATTCACAGCATTTAAGAGATGCTAAGCCAGTTTTCTGTTGCTGCTTGTACCACTTCTGACATTCTTCTCCCCCAGGATGTTTACCTGTCCATGGCCAGATGATCTGGACAGCAGGAAGCCGCATTGAGATAGAGACTGAGGAAGAAAGGAGATGATCAGAAAAGAGTGCCAGGAGAAGAGACAGATAACAGGTAAGACAGCAAGCTGACTGCTTGTTCTCTACCCTGACAAGAAACCTCAAAGATGTAAAGCTAAATGCAAACATCCCATCATACCATGCTCACGCTGCACAGGTAAATACTCAGAAATCCCAGTATGTGAAAGCAGAGTCGGGCAGAGAATTTGAACCCTGCCCCACGCTGTTTCCAGTCCACTGCTTTTTGGTGCAGTAAACCAACCTTGTAGGTCTGGTCAGCTCCAAGATGCCGGATGGTCCCACGTCCCAGACTAGGTGGGGTCGTTTCCACCTGGAAAATCTCTCTCAGGAATTTGTTTTTTGAGGAATGAACCACTCGCATTACATTAGCGCTCAGTGTGTCCCGATTTTTCTCCAGGAAATCTGTACGATGGAAACAAAACGAGTTTGTCATCTCTGCAGTTTGCTGGCTCTAGCTCCACTCTGTCTAGCTAAAATCCACTTCGTTTACAGTAACTTGCAGATTAGTTTAAAGTAATCCTCCTGACCTCCTGATCTGACTTTGGATCAACACTACCCTGGAGTGCCACACAGTCAAGGCAGGTCTCGCCCTTCTCTTCACCCTCCATATCCAGCAGAGAGAGGCTCACCTTTCGATTCATAAAAGACAACCCCAGCAAAGTGGTTGATGCCAAACTTGGTGTCATGGACACTCCTAGGTGGGATGTAGATGTTACTTTTGCCATGAAGGGAATTGATTTTGACGAGCATGGTGGCATCTGTGCCCTAGAAACAAATACAGGCCAAAAAAAAGGACAATTAGGTCATTCCAGGGATGTCTGAGAACAGGGACGTCTGCTACATTCATCTCTGCCCTTCTGATCAAGGCGCCTGGCCTTGCAGAATAACGTTTCCTTACAACAGTAAGTCATCCAGGAGAAGAAAGAGCAAGCTGCAGCCCAGACCAATAGCACAACAATACTCAAACAGTATGGGAATTCAAGGATTTCCTGAGAAGCCCTTGTAAAATGAGATGGATTCCTTCCCTCTCTGTCTCTGTTAAGAGTTTCAACAGTGAGATACCAGCAAGAGCACATTCTACCAGAGAGGGATGCACTTATATGGTGAGATAACTTAAAAGGAACATACCCGCAGGGAAGATATTGCCTCTCACAATGTATCCAAAAGCCACCTTTGCACTTTTCCATGTGTAAAGCCAAGCACTACCTGTAAGCTGTGCACAGCCAAACATTACAGGTGAAACCAGGAATTTACCTTTGGGAACTTGCTCTCTTCATCAATAAGGGAGATGATATTCATAGGCTTGAGTGCGATGACATCCAGAGTCTGGCGGTTATCCGTAAAGTCAATGTTATTCCAGGCAATATTCTCCGCACGGTATTCCTCCTGCTCCAGCTTGAAGACGTGGCGCACGAAGAACTGCTGGAGGTGCTCGTTGGCAATGTTAATGCAGAGCTGCTCAAAGCTGGGGGAGAACGAGAGAATAAACAAATATGCCCTTTCCTAGTGGCTGCCTGCTCGTAGCAGCTTCACAGCCATCTCCTCTGAGAAATTACTGAGGTTTCAGGATAGACACGTGCAATGGCCGCACCAAAGTGAAGGCTGGGGGAGGAGGCAGAAATACGACCAAGACTGAAGAAAACTGGGATCCGTGCACGGTCATTATTGGGAAAATTCAGTGCTGGAAATGTCACTGCTCTTCTGAGAATCAGGATGATAATGGAAGAGTATGTGTCTGCCTGATTTTTTCATTCTTTCCCTTTATATCAGCTGCTTTTCAGCTTTCCAGTGGAAATGAATCTAGAGCCTCCTACCTGTTGTTGCTGAAGTTTTCAAACCCAAATATGTCCAACAGCCCAATGGACTGACGTCTGCCTTTAGGTTTCTGAGAAGACGGGTTGAAAATGGCCGAGTTGATTTTATTCACTATCCACAGAAAAATCCGCCCATATATACCCTAAGAAAAAAGATTAAGGAGGAATTAGGACCCATCATTACAGTTTTTGGGAACAGCTTACTGCTTGCTATCATGCTGCTGAGAAAGGTGCCTGAAAAAGATAAGGGACTGGAGTCCACTGGGTGAATCTTTGCCACCTAAAGCTTCTCATCCAGTAAGATTTCCAGCTCAGAAACCATCCCTGATCTTTAAAAAGAGAAGAATTAAGCAGCAGTACCTTCACAAAGGCATCCCTCCCATCTGCAGCTTGAACTATGTTCAGAGGCCTGGACACGCTTTCTCCTCGGATAATGATGGAGAGGTTTGTGAGGCTGTTCTGGAGTTCACTGGAGTCCACCTGGAGGAACAGTCACGGCAACCTGGTCATTCCAGGTAGATAAAAAGAGATCCAGCAAAGTCTGTCTCAGGAGAAGGGCCATGACAAACTGCCTGTCCAACTGCATTCACTAGCGGCCCAGTCCAAGTTCTCCTGGCTTGGAGAGACAGCTGCAACAGCTGAGTGTTAGCAGGAAGGAAGGGCAAGGGAAGGCACGGGAAGGGCCCATGCATCCATCCACACCTAGACACTCCTCAAAGACACGCTCAGGGAGCAAGGGTGAAGGAGGAAACTCATAGGAGAAGATGAGAGAGTCCGTTACCTCAAGCAATTTGCTTGCGATTGAAAAATGTGGCGAGTCCATCACGTCAGAGCAGTCCAAGTTGTCGTACACGGCCGCTACAATGAGGAAACAGTCAATCTCAAGGTGAGTAATTTCTGCTACTTTGAGGGGGGCTGCGCTGTTATTGCAGCCGTATTTCTGTATCCCTGTAGCTCTGGGAATGTGGCAAGGCAGTGAGTTTCCTTTTGAAACTCCCAGGTTCTGACTAAGGAGGGTCCTGATTTCACTCAGGGATCCCAAGGCGTACGGGGCCCTCGCAACTCCAGAACATCAGGCTGAAAATATAGCAGAACTGACAAGGTTATTCATTTTAAATAGTAGCTACTGGGGGTCTGGGGCAGAGGTATCTCACTTCAAAAAAAACGTGTTTCAGAAAATATTTTTTTTTCTGTATCTGGCTTGTGGGAAAATCAAACAACAAAAGGGAATGAAGGAAATCCCTCATTTTAGCAGCCAGCATCAATCCAAAGAATTCAGCTGGCATCACTGTACCGGTGCCCGCTGTATCACAAAGTGAAGACGAGTCCTTTTCTAAACCGTGAGAGCTTCTGGCACCTCTGCTTGGTGTCTCGGGCTGTGTCATATCCAAAGAGCCCTTATGCAGGTAAGTGTTCACCAGACCCAGGCAGGAGAATCGACTGCAATCATCTCCACAGCAATCATCCCTCGATTGCCCCTGTGCCCTCTGCCTTGTGTAGCACAACAATCAGCAAATGTAACATGGCATTAGATCATCTCTTGTTTCAGTTTGCATGACAAGGGCCTGTTTATAACCATAGAAACCTGACAGCATAACAACATAATAATAATAATAATAATATGTTTTGCAAAACATTAGGCAGTGGAGCCACGAATCAGAATTTCACGGTGCTTATCTGCCTGCCCTTCCAATACTGTCCACCCAGAGCAGCACAACCTAATCTGTACAGGTGGAAGGGGCAGCATTTTAGGCCATTAAACCTGGAAAAAGGGCAAGAACAGACAATGCTGAGTTTACCTTCGAACTCTACGTTGCCCAGGTGCAGGATGGCAGCCAGCAGCTTGCTGATGTCCCAGTGTTCAGAGTCGGAGAACATGAGGATCTTCATCGCCGAGCGGATGTGGGCATAATCCTTGGCGTCATTGCGGCCGTCGCAGGACATGCAGTTGCCCTGCAGGACACCACATCCACAGGTAAGGAAAATCCTCCCAGGACTCATGAAAGAAAGAAAGGATCTGCAGGCTCAATAACCCTTGTACACAGTGTGGATGCCCTGTGAGCCACTTGCCACAAGACACAAATGAAAAACCTACTTAGACATTCTATATGCACTTCCTACAGCCGTTTCTTCCCTCATCTCTTCTCTCAAGAGGAGATTAGTGGAGAGCTACAGAATGTATTTCTCCAGGGCAACCTCAATCCTGGAGAAGCCGAAAGGAAAAGCTGAGGGGATGGCTGCTCTGGAGCATAGAAAGACAGGAAACTTTGACAATGTTACCTACACTTACAAGCCCAAGTCTGTTTCTTTGGTTTCCTCTCTCTGCCTTATCAATGGACAAGTACGAGCCCTGATCCCAAGTAAAAACAAGCAGAATTAGATCAGTACCAGAAAGCAAATCTCAAAATAAGAATACTAGAATATAGTGGAAAGCAGGTGGAAGCATCCAAGGCAGCATTAGAACCATCAAAAAGCCTGCACAGTCTGTCCTAGGATGCTACTCCTGATAGAAACTATTTTCAGCCCTAACAGAGGTGAGAAAATGCCTTTTTATCCCTGCCATTCCTGACAATATAGCGTGAGGATTACAAAAGTGAAGTATTGCTGTTCTGTTTCCAGCATGTAAACATGCCAGCTTGTGCCAGGAGCTAACCTGAACAAACCCGTGGCTAAGTTCTCCTTTAATCTAATCCTCCTGTCTCAGTATTACACTGCCCTGCTGCTGACCCAGGGCACTCTTTATGGAACGGACAATGTGATCTTGTACTCATCAGCTCTTGCTGCAAGATCACTTCTCTTTTGAAAACATCACCTTTGAAAAATTCTCCAGCAACTTTAATGGTTTTACTTTTCAGACTCTAGAAGCAGCTTTATAGGCTATTTTCTAGTTTCCTGTGAAAAGAGATACCCAGTTCCCATTAGCTTCATCAGAGGCAGGACTTTGCTCATTTTTTCCACAGCTGTAGAACAGCCCAACTCAAGCCAACTGACAAGGTATATGCACAGGCTAAGGAACGTGATAGCTTTCATGTCCCAAACTAACTGATTAGCTAATATCCAACCTAACCCCCTTCTGGCACATCTTTCTGCCATTCCCTTGGCTCCTATCATTGGTCACTAGAGAGAAGAACTGAGTTCCTGCTCCTCCTCCCCTTGTGAGGAAGCTGTAAACTGTGATGAAGCCTCCCCTCAGTCTCCTCTTCTCCAAGCTGAATAGACCAAGTGGCTTTAGCTTCTCTTCATGTGGCTTCCCCTCTAGACCCTCCACCAGCTTCGTGGCCCTCCTCACATTTCCTAAAGCTGACTTTGATAGAAAGCTTTGAACTGCCAATTGCTGCTGGTGGACATTACAATCAATCACTGAAACCAAGGCTTGCAGCACTTTCAGTGTTACTGCTTTTGGTATTCTAAGAAAAGGACTGTTCATATTCAGTAACTACCCATCTGCAGCTCCTATTGATTGAAATCGCTCACAGGGAGAAGGAAGTGGCAGAGGCATAATGGAGAAGAAAGCAGAGACTATTACCATAGTGAGATAAGTGTACTCTGAAGCAGTGCCCAGATTCAGCATCTTCTTCTGCTCTGTATTCATCCCCATTAGCATGCAGTAGAAGATGTGATAGTTTCTCTCCTCTGGAGCCTAAAAGAAAGAAAGAGGCAAACGGGCAGCCTCGTCAGCACATGCTTGTAACACAGCAGTAGGCAGGATGAACACCTGCCAGTGCCCTCACCTGCCGGCAAACCCGGGACTTCTCCAGAAGAAACTGTTCAATCCGGGCTCCTTCTATCACACCATTTTGGTTGAAGTGGATATCAATGTATTTCCCAAAGCGGCTGGAATTGTCATTTCGAATTGTCTTGGCATTTCCAAAAGCTGATAAGCAAGGGACAGAGATAGTGTCTGGATTACTGCAGTTAATGAACATCAGGTCAACTTTTTATGCCCTTCTTTTTATTGCTGCCTGTATTTCCCATGTTGTGTTCCAAATGATGGTGCTGAGAAGTCTGACCTCACACTGCCTCTAAAAGAGAGGGGCAGCAGTACTGTGGATCTAGATAACTGGGTCCTAAAAGACCTATTCAGATGATCTAAACATGCCCTATATGTGACCAGCTAAGAGGTCTGTGAAGACCTCTCAAAGGATGTGCTGGGAACACACTCGATCCCTCTACCGAGAAAGCTGGGGGTGTCAGGGAGCTGCCCTACGGATATGCCTGTGCTTGGCCTCTCACTCTGCCACGACCTGGTGCAAATGCTAAACCAGGGGTCGTTACTCTGGGCTTTGCACCCCAAAGGGCTCTTGTGCTCCTGGCAGTTCCAGGTGACGCAGGACAGTGGGAGCAGCACAGGAGCTGCTGTCAACTTGATGGGACATGGCAGAAAAGCAGAGAGAACTTCTGCCCCACATCGCCAGCATTTCAAGAGTTTCAGCAGTTACACAAACACACTGGTTCGAAGATCTGTTTCAGAATGTTTTTTCCCAATGCAAAAGTCCTGAGATATAGGTGATAAATCAGGCATGTTTGCTAAATAACTCACCTTCTAGAATGGGGTTGGCCTCCAGGATTTGCTGCTCTATCCAGGAATGCTGACCACTGACTGCTGCCAGAAACTGGAGTATTAGCTTTGTGCTTTCAGTCTTCCCAGCTCCTGATTCTCCACTGCAGCAAGAAACAAGATCATTACAGGTTTCCTTAGCACAGCAAGTGAGTTGCCTCAGCTACAATCAGATATCACAGCGATGAGACTCTTTGCTTCTTCATACTGATGTCTAAGAGAAAATGGATCTATGTTATGTGTTTACAGGATGAAGAAACCTTCGGGTTAGCAGATGCTGTTTCTCTCTGGGAAATCTCTATTCTCATTAAACACACGGTAAGTAAGTGTTTATGCTCTACCTACTGCTATGGGCATAAAAGATTCCAGTATTGCGTGTCCGCTAGGGCAAGCGGCCGCTTGCCCTAGCGGACACGCAATACTGGAATCTTTTATGCCTGCATTCTCCAGCCCTAACTGAAAATGAAGTAGCAAAGGAGAAAATATTTCCTTCCTGTTGTCTCTACTCTTATCTGTGCCTACAAAGGTGCCCCAAACCCACACCAGGCTTTCTTTCTGCTCTTCATCCTCTCCCGAGTCCAGTCACCTGATGACACAGCACTGGTCTCTCTTGTTCCTCTTCATATTGAAATAACAATTGTCGGCGATGGCGAAGACGTGAGGTGGCAGCTCTCCGATCCTCCTGTTACAGTACAGCCTGATCTGATCCACGGTGTAGAGGGGCAGCAGCTGGTACGGATTCACTGCTACCAAGATCGATCCTGTGTAAGTCTGGAAAACAGTTTAGGAATGTTACCTCTAGCAGCAAACCTGCAAACCAGAACACAACCAAAGCCACTTGTGTAAATCTTAACGGGGGCAGGAAAGAAGCTGGGGAGATCCATAATGGAGGTGAGGCTGGGAGTCTAGTTCCAGACAGGTTCAGAGGAGGCTACAAGGGTGATCTGAGCCCTGGAGCAGATATGAAGACAGGCTGAGAGAGTTGGAGTTGTTCAGCCTGGAGAAGAGAAGGCTTCAAGGAGAACTTAGAGCAACTTTGCAATACCTGAAAGGGCTACAAGAAAGCTGGGGAGGGACTGTTCACAAAAGTTTGTAGTGATAGGATGAGGGACAATGGGTATAAACTGGAGACGGGCAGAGTTAGACTAGACATAAGGAGGAATTTCTTCACCACAAGGGTGGGGAGGCCATCTCCAAACTTGCTGAGGGTGCCCTCAATCTCACTGTCTATATCATTGATGAATATACTAAACGGCACTGGTCCCAGTACCCCTGAGGGACACCACTTGTCACAGATCTCCAACTGGCCATCGAGCCATTGAATTAAAACTGTGTTGTGCCTCCTTGGCACCCTCAGTCAGTAAAGGAAGCAGAGAGCCCCAGGTGTGAGAGGCTTACAGGCTGCTCAGGTCCCTGTGCTCTACGTGTACGAGAAGGCATTGCTCAAAATGCTCTGCCTGGGGACCCTGGCACTCACATAGATTTTGTGCTCCTGGTGGCGGATGAGGAGGTTGTGCACCATGCCTGCTTCGTGGAGATCCCCAAGGCGGATCATGTCTTCCACTCCATGGACAGAAGTGGGGTGCATCAGGCGCACCATGTGCATGTTCCGAGCCGTGATCCAGTGCTCCTGAAAAAGGAAAGGCATCAGCTTTCCAACCTGGTGATTCTATGATTCTATGATTCTATGATTCTATGCTCAGAGGCAAACAAAGGAGAGCCAAGTCAGACCAGAGTGAGCTTCAGTATAATCCATGCTCAAACCAGCATATTCTAACCAACAGTTGACTGAACTACAGAAATTAACTGGCTTGCTGCTCCCCAGGACCAGATGATTTAAGATACTGGGTGAAGCCATCCAGGTGAGTTCTGGACATCATCAATTTCAGCATTATTCAAAGTGCAGCTCTGTCAGGTCACCACAGCCACAGCACTGTATGAAGTAGGGATGAAACTGTAACTGACTTCAGTAGGATCATGATTTCACCTAAGCCTCCACAGAATTTAGGGAATGGAGTCTGTCCATTTTCTTTTCTTAACCATGTAGACATAAATTCTGTCTCGGGAAGCTCTAAATCTTCGTAGTGCTGGGACCTGGAGATACTAGGGTATCACCTTATACCCTATCAGATGTTCAAAGTCACACCATCTGGCTGGATGGGGCTTTGATCTGATGCAACAGAGCTGTTCTTTTCTACTTTGTACTTTTATGTTCATCTTTTACAGAAAGTTATAGCATAGCCCACCTTGCCTTCGTCATCCTCCAGCAAGATCCGTCCCGAGTCAGAATCCTTCACAACTGCCCCAATAGGGACATTAAATTCCCTGTTTGGTTGAGTGTCCAGCCACACATGATCACCCTGGGGAGAAGAAAAACTTGTCATCAAGTACGGTGACAAACGTGAAAGATCAAACTTGTTCTTTTGGTCTTAACTTTTTTAGTGATTTGATTTCTTTAGCAGTGTTTGACTGGATAAGTTCTTACTGCTCACAGGCCGTACAGTCTACTAGTTATAATATTGGGAGCTCTGAGTTCCGCTCCCAGCTCTACAGCTGACCTGGAACATGACTTTGGACAAGTCGTCAAGGTCAACTGCCTCATAAGAGGAAATAAGGCAACACCTTTCACAAGGACAGTAATTACTGAGTTCTACTACCCCCCAGAGACCGGCAAGGGGCACAATAAATGCTGAAGTGCCTTGGCAGCCTCACATTAGCTATGTTATTCTCTCAGAAGAGATGCTTGAAAACATAGACGTTACCAGGAAATAAGAAAACCAAGCAGATGTACAGACTAGATGCTTGGAAATGAAGAGGGCTCTGTTGCAAGAGTGTTTAGATCTATATTCATCCTGCTATAGCAGAAATCAATTAGAAATGTGAGTGTACCCATGATCTCTCATAAAAAAAACCAATTCTTCAATCAGCCTAGCTCCCCTCATCACGTTTGCAGAGGGACGGCATCATCCTGCCTCTCTGCAGAGCAAGCAAGCAAGAAGAACTGCTCTGCTGTCGCAGGAGGAGAGGTGTGAGCTATGAACACACCTTCCTAGGCACGAGCACCATCTTGGTGTCACCTGCACCACTGTCCTGCTTAGAGCCCCCAACTCCGAGCCCTCAGGAACAGCTTCCTTTGCTCCAGGCAATAATCTAGATTCAAACAGAAAGCTCTACTGTACTGCCTGGAATGAAGAGGAAACAAAAGTGTAGCTGAGGTCTTCGATAGGTAGTTCATACTTACACCTGCTGAGGAACCGGCTTTCCAGCCGAGTGTCTTGTCGTATACAACTTCTGTTGCATAGTGTAGCATTTACTGCCAAAGTTTCAAGTTTTAAGCTGAAAAAATATTTCTTTTTCCTCTCAATGTACTCTATGGGCTTAGATACGTTTAAAACCAAGCAACTGTAGTGTAAAGCATCTTAAACATTGCACATGGTTCTGAAAAACATTCCAGATTAACAGCTACTGGGTAGAGCTGCAGAGATAATCGGCATAGATTCAGAGCCGCGCCTTGTACAGAGGTCACCAGCCCAGCAGGAGCACAGCCGGGCTTGGCAAGGCACCTCAGCATCTCCAGTCCCCATGGGTATTATTCTGTACCCTGCCGATACCGGCTGATTGCTAGTTTCTTCCTGAGAGGGACCATGATGTTGAGGTAATTTTCTCATCTCTGGGCCTCTGGCTAGTCAGTAAGTCACAGCGAATAATAAGACTTACCTTTCTGAAAACCACCATTATGTTTCAGATCACTGTATGTAACCTGCAGTGCCAAGAAGAACATGACATTAGGCCAGAAACAGGCTCAGGCTTTGATCAGGACAGTGGGGTGGAGATGTTTCCTTGTCAAAATAACAGCAAGATGCCCTAGAATATTTATATTTACAGATTTCATCAAAGCAAAAGAGATGATCATAAGCTACACCCAATGTAGAAACAAAAAAACCATCTACCTCAAGCAAAGATCTGCTTGAGGGGTGATGATCTGCTCCAGGTTCTACCACAGAACCCAGGAGATGCTCTCAGCACTGAAGAAGTCACTGTGCACATTTTCACAGCTCCCTCAATCAAATGCTAGGCAAACTTATTGGCTAAACTTCAAGTTTGGCTCCCAAATAAAAAGATCCCACAATTCAATGTAATTCAACGCACAGCGGAGTTACCTTTGGCTGCAGTTGGGTTCCTACAAGTGCCTCACCCAGTCACACAAGTGGAATTCAAATTGTCCTAAGATGCTCAGTTCCCTCAGATTCTCACACCTTGAACCTACCACCAGATATAAATTCAGATCTGGAGTTCAGTCTCATTCTAAGTGGAAGGAGCAGGACACCAATGTCCTAACCATAAGGGTTAGGGTGTTATTAGGGTAGCAGAATGGAAACTGGGGATCACTCAACCAGCTACAAGATCTTTGAGCCCAATTTGTGCCTAGTAAAGCTACAGAGCAGCATGGATTGAAGAGCCTTTCTAATGACTTAAGTCGCCATAAGATATGCTGAAAATAACTAATTATCAAAATTACAAAATATATTGTCATCCCAAAGTGAAAAATAAAGAGAAACGTCAAGAGATGACAGACTGCTGATGTAGAAGACCAATGCTACAACACCTTTAAAGCAGGAATTCCAAGTACAGTTTTCACAAACCAATAACAAGAATAGAATTGGAATGTCACACTTAATAACAAAATGTGGCACATGGAGAGAGTACAAGTGCTGTGTCCCCAACATAACACTTGTTGATTATACTAGGAATCGATTCTCTTTGTGAGACTCCAGCAACCTCGAGCGCTCATCTCTAAGATAATTCTCAATTTTGTAGCAAAATAGCTATGAAAATTTAGCAGTGCAACACACAATGTGTTCTTTCTGGGTGTTTGGGGGTTTTCCTGTTGTTTTTTTACACTCTCTCAAGAAGGAACTTCTGTCTTTCACAGTTGGTTATTGTTATGGCGAAGTCCTTATGTTGTTATTCAGGACTCAAGAACCGGATCTGAGTATTAACTTTAATAGGGGGATGAATCATAGAAATGCTAGGTTGGAAAAGATCTTTGAGATCATCAGTCCCAACTGTACTTGTCCCCTACTAAATCATATCATAGAATCATAGAATCATAGAATCATAGAGCAACCAGGTGGGAAGAGACCCACCAGATCATTGAGTCCAACCATTCCTTATCAAACACTAACCCGTGTCCCTCAGCACCTTGTCCACCCACACCTTAAACCCCTCCAGGGAAGGTGACTCAAGCCCCTCCCTGGGCAGCCTATGCCAGTGCCCAATGACCCTTTCTGAGAAAAACTTTTTCCTAATGTCTCCCCTCAGCCTCCTCTTCTCCAGGCTAAACGCTTCAGCAGGACACCCATTTTCAACATTTAAAATGCGCATTCCCAGCTAAGTTATAAGAGGCCAGCCCCCCACCTGCTTGACTGGCCACTCTCTGACAACACCCATCTCTCTCTATTGCTTCTCTTTCCAAAGTAATGAAGCCCTGAACACCAAACTGTACCCTACAGGATGGGAAATTACCTCTCCAGAAGAAATCTTCACTGTCTGGCTTATGCAGCTTTACACCCTCTTTTTTGTAAGTGTTGAAGTAAGGAGGAAAAGAAAGATGAAACTGGTACTGGTGCCATTAAGAGCTCCCTCACTGAGTGCCAGTTTTCCACTGCACAAAGGAGGAAATGGCTGAAGTACGGTTATTTATTACAGGACTTTGCTCCCAGTTCAGCATATATGTCATTTCCAAGTCAGGTGTTCCAGTAAGCAGGAAGGCTGGTTCTTGCCTGAGTGAACATTAAACTTCAATCCCTCCACTGTGCCTGAATCCTTCTAGATTTCTGGAACAAGCTCCAAGAAGAAAACCCTTTAGCATCTCCTCTTATGCTGCTCCATTACCACTGACCTCTCTGGGAGTCATCCTGTCAGAAAAGAGAAGAATCAACCCCTTATCTGCAAGGACAGAAATGCCCATGTCTATGCCCTGTATGGACCATGTTTGACAGTATCCGGAGCAGAAGGCAAAGTAGACTCGTGACACGTAACCGAAACAGATAGTCACATGTACACACGAAGGGACTGGGATTTCTAGTCCATCGGTTTGAAACTTCCTGATATTGTCATCAATTTATCTCCCGACAAACATTCTGTCCCTGTCTTCCAGTATCCACCACGTTAAGTCCCTATCTGCCCACTTTTCTCTTTCCAAACTAGGGCAGGAAGGCCAAGAGCCTCTTGGTGTTTGCTCCACGTGTGCTCTCAGTAACCTGTGTCCTTCTTGCCTATCCCATTAAATTCCAGCACTAGATGCAATGTCTGGGGAAGAAACAGAAGTGCAGGATGCCTGTAGAGGGGCAAATTCAGGGTTTCTCCAGCCAGAACATAGACCTGGGAGTCAGGGGTGTTTCAATCCTTGAGGTGAGCCCCAACAGTAAGGATGAGTTTTTTTCCCCATCTCCCTTAGCCCAGCTGTGTAACCTCCCTCCAGCGAGGCCTGGCTACGAGCTCTTTCCTGTGCCCTTTATCGACCATGCACATGAAAATTTACTATTAACGTAAACACGGGCTAGCACACCTAATACCTTAACTCTTTTCTTGTCTCCCAGGTCCAGTGTAGTTGCACTGTCCAATGGGAAAGACAACAAAAAGCCTCCTTGCCTTGGGGCTCCTGCTATAGTTCCATATCCAAACCAGAGGTAAGTGTTCAAGCAGAGTGATAAATAGTTGGGAGTAATGTCTGTTTATCCACATTACATACTGGTGTTTTGATAACAGCCTCCTTACCTGAGGTTTTGGGTTAAGTTTTATAGCAGAAACAAAGACATAGGTGTAGAAATAGACCAAAGGCCTTCCAGGGCTTGGAGACTTTGAGGGAAGGCAGAAAACCACAAGCAGAGAGAGAAGAGCTTCCTTTGAGTTTCTAACTGCAAATCACTCTTACCCAAGGGTTTTGCCACAAAGTAGTTCTTGAGCAGACTTTTATTTCTGATACAAGTATTTTAGAAGAAGTCTATATGCTGTGTGTAATTAACAAAATTTCACGTGTTTTATCAGGTGAAGGTCAAATATTTACCTTTTTTTAATTTCAAGATTTAAATAAAATAAATGAAGGTACATACCTTTATAGTACCAAGGCAAATACCTAATCCCTAAGCATTTTGTGTAATTAGACTGCAAGGAAAAAGCAACTCTGCTGCTGAAGACAGAGTTTGGGGAGGGCTGGGGTAATTTGTAGTATGGTTTTTACCACTGAGAAATGCAACAAACTAGAATTGTATAACGCGTGGTGGATTTGACGCTGCTGTTGTTCAGGGCAATAGGTGTGTCCAGACAGACACGGGTTAACAAAACTGCGTCTTACTGACAGCTTCCTAATTAAGAGATTGATGTCAGGATCGAAGGGGTTTATTTGCACATGGCACTACCCCTCCCATTTCCTCTCCAGATAAATCGAAGTGGCCTTGTCATTTCTGCACCACCAAGTCCTAGGTGACAAGCATAATTTTATGTTAAACTAGTTTTTCTGAAGGTTTCTGAAAGGAGGTGGATCGGGTGTAACAATCTGCAATTTAAGCTGTTCATTCAGAAGCCTTCCTGCCTACACTAACCTCCTTCCCATCCTCTAAGCAGATTTGTAGCTTTAAGTCACCGATGTCTTTTACCTCTGAAAGGCGTCCTGCAGGGAACAAAGCCAACTAAATAAGAAGTACATACCGGTAAAAGTTTTCCAAGCGCATCCCTTCGTTGTCTGGAGCATTCTGTCCCTCAGGGAAAAGTTTATTTCATTCCAGCCAGTTCGTGATGTTGTACAGAAGCAGCCTGGTGGGGCTCTGGGATCTGTGTCATGACACAGCTTCACACACGCCAAGTGGGCGCTGCTTACTCTGCTTGCTGGAAGGCAGGTCGTTCTCCCCCACTGTGCAATCCCATTACGGTCTGAGTGTCCCTCCATCCTCCTTCCTTTTGGGAGGCAGCCAAGGTGGTATTACAAGAGTCCATTACAGTAAGCGCCACGTTCTGGCTCAGGAGGGACAAACCATGTGCACGCTAGTGCACACACACACACACTGCCCACGGGAGAGCTGTCAGAATCGATGCCCCATTAGTCAGCACCCTCTACTGTGTGGTGCGTGTGGGATGTCACATTAGGCTCAGGATTAGGAGGGAGCATTTCAGAAAAGTGGGAATTCTTAACTGTTCAGGAAGAACCTCTACACCTCCTTCCACTGTCAGTAACTGCAGGAATTCTCTGTTCTTTCATCAACACATGGTGGTTTGGGAGTCACTCCAGAATATGATTCATGTTTATAAATGCATAATTTCCAAGGAAGGCCAGCATCACACTCTGATTCTGCTTGGAACTTTAGTATCTGATAATCTTCTGTGTTTCCTATGCACCTTGGTAGTGATTTCAGGTACCTTAGAACACACAGCTCAAATTCTTTTTTTCACAGAATCATAGAACAACCAGATTGGAAGAGACCCCCCCCGCGATCATCGAGTCCAACCATTCCCATCAATCACTAACCCACGTCCCTCAGCACCTTGTCCACCCACCCCTTAAACCCCTCCAGGGAAAGTGAATCAACCCCCTCCCTGGGCAACCTCTGCCACTGCCCAATGACCCTTTCTGTGAAATTTTTTTTTGTTGTTCATTATGTTTTCCCTTGTCCATTATTCTCTGCTACATCACTCTCAACATGTTATTTCCTATCTTGGTGCTTAGTCTGCAGAGAACTTTCTTTGCTCTGTTAGAGAACTTTATTTGCTGCGCTGTAATGAGTGACATTCAATTTATCATACTGCCAGTTGTAAGAATTGAATTTCTGTACGGAAAAGCCTTTGAATTTCTTTATAGAAGTCAGATAAGGGAAGCAAAGGGTGCCTCCCATCATATACTGACACACGTGTTATTGCTTCTAGAAAAGAACCAAGTGAAACCACACAGTGCAAAGAGCTAAAAGCAGTGAAAATCATACAGGAGCAGGAAAAAAGGACATGATGCCATTAAAAATGTGGTCCTGAAGGTCACTAAGGAAAAGGCATGTAAGGCTGTAAACAGAAATTCTCTGAATGTTTTCTGTATGCTGCTTCAGGGCAGGGGGGGAAAGATTTTCTGTGTTTTTGCTAAGAATATGGGATTGTATCTGAGAAATATCTGACTCCACTGCCCATTTCTTCTTCTAAGTAAACCTCCGTAGAAGACAGTGAGTTCTGACTCAATTGAGAGTGTTCAGCTGTATTTAAGAGGGCACAGTGAATGCTCCGCAGCGTAACTCTGCTTGCTGCTGGAGTGTCAGTGTTAGTTAATAACAGCTTTACCTCTCTGCCATCTATTCTGAAGCACCTCTAGCCCAGAATCAATAATGACTCATTTGGCTCAGGGTTCTCCACTCGCTAAATTTTTATGTCCCTGAACAAGATTATAAAAATCATGGTTGTTTGCAAATATCCCAAACGACACTGCCTCAACAGCTCTCTATTTGTCACCCATTAACCTGAGCCCTCTTAGAAAATCAAGATGTTATGTTGGCCACAGAAGAAGAGAGGCAGGAGACAAGCACGGTGTTCATTTACTAGGCTTTGCATTCGAAAATGACGCATCAATGACAAAGCCATCCCTAGTAATCCCCTACTGACACATTGTAGGCGTGACAAATAATTGAATAATGCAGCTGCTCAGAGGATGGAGGTTACTAAAACAGAACACAACAGTGCCTGAAAAAGACAGGGATCGTGTTTACTCCGGAAGTCAGCAATTATATGGGAGAGTTCAAGGCTAACTTTCAGTTGATTCTGAAAGCTAAATCTGGAGAGGCCGCCTCCACATGAACTAGATTGAACTGCAGCTTCAGCAAGGATGCTGAGACCTAAATTCCCTGAGACAACTAGCCCTCTGTTTCCAGCAGCACCGTAAAACCTGTTGGCTCCTATCGCAGCATCCACAGCCTGCGTGTGTACCTGCCCCTCAACTCCTGTTTTGCTCTGCTGCCTCCCAGTAGGGATTCACATTACTTCTTGCTCATTTGATTTGTAGGGAGCAGATAAATTCAGCTCTCACTTAGATGGGAAAATATTTTCTATTCAAGGTGGTAGATGAAACTTTAGATTTCCCATCCTTTACCAGTACTGGAAGTGTTTTTGTGACATGCCTTTGGCTGAAGGGAGATGTCGGGTAACTCATGCAGGTCTGGGATCTGGGTTTAAGCAGCCATTTAACATTCTCTGGGTAGCCTCTGCCAGTGCCTACTGACCCTTTCTGTGATTTTTTTTCCTAATGTCCAGCCTGAACCTCCTCTGGTGGAGCTTGAGGCCATTCCCTCTCATCCTGTCCCCTGTCCCTTGGGAGAAGAGCCCAGCTCCCTCCTCTCCACAACCTCCTTTCAGGTAGTTGTAGAGAGCAATGAGGTCTCCCCTCAGCCTCCTCTTCTCCAGGATAAACAGCCCCAGTTCTATCAGCCATTCCTCATAAGGCCTGTTCCCCAGCTTTGTTGCTCTTCTCTGGACTCTCTCCAGAGCCTCAACATCCTTCTTGTGGTGAGGGGTCCACAACTGAACACAGGATTCGAGTCCAGAGGGAGAAGAACCTCCCTGGCCCTGCTGGTCACACCCTTCCTGATCCAAGCCAAGATGCCATTAGCCTTCTTGGCCACCTGGGCACACTGCTGGCTCACGTTCAGTCGCTGCCAAGATCTGACTCTTATTCCTTCCTCCACTAAGAAGGAGGTGGGGGGCAGGCTGAGAGAGTTGGGGTTGTTCAGCCTGGAGAAGAGGAGGCTGCGGGGAGACATTCCATGACTGGATTGGGGAGTGGGAAACAGGAAGCACTGCGGCTCCACCGTCTCGCGAGATGTGTGGTTGCGCGCCTGCGCCGTTAGCCCCGCCCCCCGAGCGCGCGCGAACGCGCGCGCTCGGGGGCGGGGCTAACGGCGCAGGCGCAGGCGCGGGGCGGCCGTGAGGGGAGGCGCCATCTTGGGCCACTGCGAGGCGGGCGGCGGCGGCTCCGGGGGCTTCCGTGGGGAGGCGGGGCCGCCCGCCATGGAGGCCGAGTACTACGGAGGGGACCAGTCAGGTAGCGGCGCGGGGAGGGAAGGAGGGAAGCTGGGAATGGGCCCTCCCGGCGCCCGCTCCCCGTGAGGCGGCGGAGCCGGGCCTGGCCCCCACAAGGGGGTATGAGCTCGGGGGTCTGACGGGTAGCGGGCACTGACAGCCTACCAGGAGGGTCTTGTGGTCTCTGGGTGTGTCTGGAGGGTTTGCTACCTGCCTTGGGAGTGTGGTGGTCGCTCTGGAGAGTTTGCTGCCTAGAATGAGAGTGTAGTGACCTCTGGCTGGCTGGAGGGTTTGCTGCCTGCCTTGAGAGTGTGGTGGTCTCTCTGGAGGGTTTGCTGCCTGCCGGGAAAGTTTGGAGGTCTCTCTGGATGTGTCTGAAGGATTTACTGCCTGCCATGAGAGTGTGGTGGTCTCTCTCAGGCTGTCTGGAGGGTTTGCTGCCTGCCACGAGAGTGTGATGGTCTCTCTGGATGTATCTGGAGGGTTTGCTGCCTGCCAGGAGTGTTTGGTGATGTCTGTGTATGTATCTTAAGGGTTTGCTGCCTGTCATGAGAGTGTGGTGGTCTCTCTGGGGTGTCTGGAGGGTTTACTGCCTGCCAGGAGAGCATAGTGGTTTCTCTGAGGCTGTCTGGAGGGTTTGCTGCTTGTGGTGTGAGTATGGTGGTCTCTCTGAGGCCGTCTGAGGGGTTTGCTGTCTGTCATGAGAGTGTGCTGGTCTCTATGTGTGTCTGGAGTGTTTGCTGTCTGCCAGGAGTGTTTGGTGGTCTCTCTAGGTGTGTCTGGAGGGTTTGCTGCTTGTCATGAGAGTGTGGTGATTTCTGTGGCTGTCTGGAGAGTTTGCTGCCTGCCACGAGAGTGTGGTGGTCTCTCTCAGGCTGTCTGGAAGTTTTGCTGCCTGCCATGAGAGTGTGATGGTCTCTCTGGATGTATCTGAAGGGTTTGGTGCCTGTCATGAGAGTGTGGTGGTCTCTGAAGCCATCTGGAGAGTTTGTTGCTTGCCGGGAGAGCATAGTGGTTTCTCTGGGGGTGTCTGAAGGGCTTGCTGCCTGCCATGAGAGTGTGGTGGTTTCTCTGTGGTGCCTGAAACCTTTGCTGCCTGCTAGGAGAGTGTGGTGGTCTTTAAGTGTGTTTGAAGAGTTTACTGCCTGCTAGGATAGTTTGGTGGTCTCTCTGGGTGTGTCTAGCAGGTTTGCTGCCTGCCGTGAGGCTCTTGCTGTCTCTGGAGGTTTCTGACAGGCTTGCTTGAATCCCCCGTTTTCCTCTGTGTGAGTGCTCGGTGAGAAGGGGTCTGATCTTGTCTCCCTCAGCGCTGCGGTCAGGGTGCTTTTCACACTGTGAACCATCACTCAGTTTTATTTTTCTTTCCTTAATGGGATAGATGATGGTGGAGCTACGCCTGTGCAAGACGAGCGAGATTCAGGATCTGATGTGGAAGATGAAGGAAATGAGCAGCGTTCCGGATCTGAGAATGGAAGCGTAGGGCATCATTCAGAGGTACTGCTGGAACCTCACCTACAGAAAGATTACTCTCCTGCAAATCTTTTGTTTGTTTGAAGAGGCATTTTCTCTTGGAATTGGATAACACATAGTTTTAATACAGTAATGAATATGAAATCATTTTTATAGTGTTTGTACAAGTCAGGCTCCTATGGAAATCTTTACTGACTTGGATTCACCAAGTCGCTGATGTCTTCCTGAATTAAGTGCTGATTTGACTGTGACTGTTAACAGATGTATACAAATATCTTAAGTGTTTATTCAGTTTCTTAAGGGTCCTGTCACAAAACCTTCCTCCCACAAAGCAGTGTTTTATATGATCTCTCAAACGTCGCATGGAATCTCTTTTATTTTTCTGCTTAATTGTTATGACAGTCACTGTTTTCCACTGGAAAACGTTTAATATTGTTGAACTCAATTGCAAGACGATAAATGCTCTGGGCTTGAAATTCTAATCAATGGATTATGAGGAATTTGGAATTTTAACTCAAATTCTGCATGTTATGAAGATGTAGATTTCCTCACCAAAGAGTAAATACTCGCCCATCTTCTACCTTTCCTCTCATATGTGAGCATTGACTCTCATGTCTGTTTCGTGCTGTGTATTTCACCTTGCCATTCACAAAGAAAGAGATCTCCATATGTCACAGGAGCAAGCTAAGGTTCCTAAATGTCATCTGTTCTTCCTCTGAAGATTTTTTTGCTTGGAGAAGCCTAGACCATGAAAAAGGTACTAGTGTTTTGATCCAGCATTATATCTGGCAGAGAGTCACTTCTCAATTGACTGTTACAGCTAAAAAGATATTCTGGTAAAAATAAAGGTTCCCTTTATAGGACCGATTTGGAGTTAATACGAATTTTGAGGATTATTTTGTGACTTGAAATAGATTCAGGTGTTGTTGCTAGGAAGGAAACTGCAAAGTTATGTTAGGGAGAGCTTCTTGATACCCATAAAATCTGCACTCAGACCGATTTCATTTTGTTCTGCATGTTTTGATGCATTTCATGTAAGGATTAGGATTGGCTCTGACTGGGTTTTCAGTAGTTATACCTTCAGAAAATTGCTTAAAATGCATGATGTGATGTTCTGCAGCCGGAGGCTGCAGCTGTATCAGAAGGGTCAGCTCTGCTGTGGTGTAACTGGCTACCCTTTGGTTCTTTATCCTCTGTCCTTTCATGGAATTCATACTTCCCTCAGCATTAGGAAGTAGATGAAGATTTTATATTTTTATAAAATGAAAATTCTTCCTGTGTAATTGAATACAAGCGTAAAGCAGATTTGAGTCTTTTTTATTTTATTTTAAGGTGTTGCTATTTACAGTGAAAGAGAAGGATTTGGTACAAGACAGCATCTCTTACTGTGCCAATCACGATTTTAGTGTGGGAGAAAATATGTATTTCAGCAAGGGAGAAATAACTGTCTCCCTTGTGAAATAAATAAGTGTGAAATAAAGAGATTTCACACATTAGTTTTAATGAAAAAAAAGGATGATGACTGCATGGAGGGAGGGCTGTGTTGGTGCTACGCTAATATTGAGCTTTTTCTGCTCTGGGTGAAAACTTGGGTTATTTTGTTCTGTCTCTTCCTGTGGGATTTTAATTTTACTGTGCAAAGTAGTTGGAAATCTGGTCTAAAGAGCGGGCAGTTGATCTTTACACCTTCAGCATCTCTTTTTTCAGATTTAAATAACCAGAAAGTACTAGGACCTGTCATTTGTTAACTGATCCCCTTCATGTGGCTGCTTTATTTCAAGGGCTTTGTTATGTGATGGCTGTTGGATATTCCTCTGTATGGAAGATACTTTACAAAGTCCATTAAGGTGGGAGAAAACAAACAAACAAACAAACAAACAAAATTAATTAAAAGCCCTTTCTATCCAATATAAGCGTGAACCTTCTGGCTGTAGTTCTCTATTTGATTTGATTCAGAACAGAAATAGTTGAGTATTTTGCTTTGTTGTGGAGTCTTGAATCCTTAGTTTTCCCTACATCAGATTCAGAACGCAACTCATAATGCCCTATAGTGCAGCTGTCTCTTCAGTGATTTATCATATTATTTACCCTAAATTTTTTCTTACCATCTTATTTCCTTCATCTTTAGGAATATGTGGGAGGAATGACACTCAAAGGTAATAAAACCTTTGAGACAGCTTAATCAGTTAAGTCTATTTAATTACTATTTCGTCTCTAACTTAGAACTCAGATGCAGAGAGCTGAAGTTTTAAACTTTCAAACTTTTTTTTCAGGTTCTTAACTTTAAAGACAAGGGGAATCCTGAGGAATTACTTATGTAGGTCTCAGGTATGTGGGTTTTTCTTTTCCACAATTCTTTTCTGACTTTCCTTCCCCCAATCCCACTTTATCTATAAATGTTTTCCTTGATGTCCTTATCAGTTCTGTTTTAGATGACTAGAATTAGATAACACATAGTTTTAGTACAGTAATGAATATGAAATCATGTTTACAGTGTTTGTACAAGTCAGGCTCATATGGAAATCCTTCATGACTTAGATCTTTATACTTGCACCAAGTCGCTGCTGTCTTCACGAATTAAGTGGTGGTTTGACTGTTAACAACAGTGGTTTTGATGGTTAACAAACATACACAAATATCTTACATTTCTGGAAAAAAAAGAGAAGCTTGTTGATCTACCTGTGGTGGTTACGGATGCCTTAGTTTAATACTTGTCATTCATGAGATTATAGTGGATAGATCAATTTTGTTGAATTTATAAATATCAGTTCTTCTTAAAAGTGGCTGCATGTTGATCCAATGAACGACTTGCTAACTGATGGGTTTAGGTAGAAGGATAACACTGTAAATTTGATTTTGACATATTCCTTGTTTTATACTGTACTAAAGCCTCATGTTATAGAATTCTTTCAGTTAAAAAAAAATTAAGGACATCTCAATTAAAATATTTATAGATAAAGAGGAGGAAGAAAAGAAAGCAAAGGAATTAGAGAAAAATGCAGTAGCAATTACCTGAGACCTACTTGTTTTTGAGGATGTCTGATCTTTCATTAAGTATTTGGAAAAGGAAAAATAGAAAACTTTAAAATTACATACATGATTTCTTTGAAAGCATCTGTTTAGAGACGAACTAGTAACAAAAAAAAAAAAAAAAGGAAAAAAAAGAAGAGGTGGATGGGGGAATGTCCAATGGAGTTTAGTGATCTTATTGCACTTTTTCTATCAAGTCTATTTATGGATTCATTAGTGGTATTTGGAAGACCCTTGCACTGAAGGCTGCAGACAGGGTTTGTCTGTTCCTATAACTCTGAGCCAGTCGGCTCTGTTTCAGCTCTGCTTTAGAACGTGCTGAGTTACGTTCACGTGCCGAGTCTGTGGTGGCCTGGGTCACCTCTCTGCAAGGTTCCTGCCTTGTGCTTTGTTGGGAAGCTCAGGATGAGCTTCCTGGCCTTCTGACCAGAGCAGGTGGTGCCAGCTGCCTAGTCTGTGTAGGGGCACCTGTATTACTGCAGCGGTTCCGCTGTAGGTGATTGTATCACCGTGGTGTTTGCTGCCTCGAGCACCAGGATTCTGTAGTGCAGAGTGCTGGATAAATGAGTCTCAGCTCCATAGGATGCACGTCTGCTCTCTCTGCCCAGACATCTCCCAGCTCTAGAGTGACTGGCAGTTTGCAGTAACAGAGATTCAGTGTATTGTCAAGTGCTTCAGTAATAATGCAGTGTAACTGTAGTCACTTCTTAACAAGTTTTTTGTGTACAAAGTTTCTTGAAATATAGTAATATATTCTGAATAGGTGGTTATATAACTTGCGGCCACACTTCTGACCTTAGAACCATTTAAGAAACCTTTTAGATTCCAGTTGTTTTTTAGTTTTGTTTCATAATTCATCAAGGACTTTGTAGACTGGTAATCAAGAAGGTGATGAGCCTGAAAGTTTAAGCAGAAGTACTTGTATTGTTTCTTTTGGTTTTGTTTAATGAAGTCCTGTGTTACTGCTGACATAATTAACAGTACCTATTCAGCATTAGCTATAAAATCCAGAGAAGATATATCCCCTACATATGTTGTTAGTGTATGTGAAAGTTACTGAGCAGGAGAGAGCAATCAAATTTTTTTTTTTTTTGTAAGAAAAAGCATGACGTAAGTAAAATCCTGTAACAAGCTGATAGCAGCTGACTGTGTTTGGTCTTCCTCAGCTGTGCATCCTCAGTTCTGTAACTTCTTAACCTTCTTATTCAATTCCTTAAAATTCCAGATCAGGTTTTTACAGAACTGTCTTTCCTTTCTGTAGTGGGGAATGAGAAATGCCTAATATTGCTACCACCGTGATTAAAATTACTAGCGTTGCTGTAGAGACACGGGCAAGCAGCAGAGAGAAAACTCTTTACTTTGATACTGACAGTTATTTTTTAGCTAGATTTAAATAACAGGGAAATAGTGAAGTTATATTTGAAGTGCTTGTTTTAAATTTAGAGAGTCCTGATTTTTTTTTTTTCCCCCCATTGTACAGTAACTTTCTTAGTGATTCCACAGTAATTTGGAAGTAGTTATTCTGTCAGGTGCTAACCAAGGGAATAAGTATGTAAGGTCCAAGGTCTTAAAAAGTAGTGTTATTTACTACTTTGTATAGTTCTGGAGTGAGTGATTCCTAAAAACAATTATAAGTTTAATTTTATTTAAAATTTCTTTGTAATCATAGGTTTTAAAGTTTAATGGTATTGGATTTTGTAGGTGTAGGGCAAATACCTTCTCATTATTGTATATGGCTTTGAATGTGGGAGTAGAATGATTACAGAAAATAAAAATACATGGAAAGTCTGTCTTTCCAAGGAAGTTAAAAGCGCTGACAACAAAAATTTGGAAGCTCCAAGACATGTAGATCTTAAAGTATCTTCTCAGGCAATAAATACTCACTTTGCAAATGTGCTAAAGGAAGGACAGAGTCCCCCAGAGGACAACCTGGCTGAAGAGCGGAACTGAGTATGTAGGAAAAGTTCTTTTTTCAGTACTGTTCTTTACAGTCGAAAACAAGGTTATTGTGACTGTGAGAGGCACACTGAGTTAATGAAGTGGGTATTCAAGGGTCTAATTTTGTTTTCTCAGGTAAATGCCATCAAGATTCCTTTTTTCCAAGTAAAATCAGATATTGTGGGAAAGATAAAAGCAGTTGTTGCAAGCAGTGATATTGATGGGTGGCTTGTGAAAGTTTTTTTCTAAAAATGGAGCATGTGGCTCAGTATCTTCTGCTGTATAGAAAACGACCTGACGGATTGTGTTTCACTTCTGAAGTTTTGAGGAGATGGGTTTATTTCTGCACAGATTATCTCATGTTTCTGGAGAGGTGTGGGAGCTATCAGCTTAAGGGAGAGAAGTGTTGAGCCTGTTCTTATGTTCTTACACGTCAGAACACAAAACTGGTCAATAGCAATATTCTGAAAGGTGTGACTGAAACGTCATTCCTATTTTTTAGTAGGCTTTGGGGTTTGACATGTTCTTAAATAAATTTCCTTGGCAAAGAAGGAAAGGGAGCAAATTCTTGAGCTTAAATTGGAAAGTAGTGCAATGCATTTCCAGTATAATTTATTTCTCACAAAAAGGATTTGCTTGAGATCTGAAGAAAAAGACAATGACTAGTGTGAGATACTGTTTCTTGCCTTATTACTGGGGATTTGAGCACTTAGGAGACCTGCCTTCTTAAAAACTACATCCTCCGCAGACGTATTTGAGTGTTTTTTACATTCTGTTAGCATTTCCAGAATCTGATTGAGCCTTGGAGTGAACAGACTTCCATTAATCTCCGTATTTTTCTTGATCTGAAGTATTTGATAGTCCTTTGATGCAAATGATCTGATAATTATTTCTGTATAGAAAGTATTTCAGTTTGCGGTAGCTTGAGTAATCAGATTGGAGAAAGGACAAGCAGGAATTCAGGACATGTTTTTGTTTACTCTTTAGGCTGTTTTTGCTTAGTTGCCTGAGATTATTCTTCTCTTTCAGAATGAACACAGTGATGGAGAAGATGATGGGCAAATGGGAGAGCCTCATATGACAGACTCTGAAAATGAAGACATCCCAAGGCAAAAAGACAGTGACTCAGATAATGAGGAGCCTCCAAATCACAGTGTAAGTGATTCGGACAATGAAGCAGCTCATGGAGGGAAAGACAGTGATTCTGATACTGAAGATCGTCCAAATCGACATGTAAGTGACTCTGAAAATGAAGATGCCTTAAATCATCGAGCGAGTGACTCTGAAAATGGAGAACCTCAAAGGGATCACAGTAGTGATTTTGAAAATGAGGAATCACACAAGCAGCCGGCCAGTGACTCAGAGAGCGAGGAGCCCCAAAAGCAGCCGGCCAGCGACTCGGAGAGCGAGGAGCTGCACAAGCAGCCAGCTAGTGACTCGGAGAGTGAGGAACTCCGCAAACCACCCGCTAGTGACTCTGAGGGCGAGAATGTTTCCAGGCACAAACAAGAAATAGAGTCTGAGGATAGTGATACGGAGGACAGGAAGGAGGCAGTGCAGAATGATTCTCGTAATTCACATAATGAACACATAAAGGAAGGATTTCAGGGCTCTGACAGTGAAGAGGAAGCTCCTAAGAGGCGAAAAATATCGGACAGCGATGAAGAAGAGAAAGAAGAGGAAAAGACAGTGAAGAGGAAAACAGCAATCCTTTCTGACAGTGAGGATGACAGTGAGAAAACACGTAAGGAACTGTAGTGTGAAAATAAGTGTGATCAATGTGACACAGGGTGTTAAGAGTTAAATCATTGTTTGTGTGAAGAGGCTTCTAAAAGAAATATGAAACCGTAAAGCAAATTTGGTTTTAGAGCACAACTGCATTTGTAGTGGCAATTGTTCTAACTGCATGTCTGTGTTCATGCGAATCTAATTACTTTTGAGTAATTAGTAGACCTAGTAGAAGTAAAAGGGAAGACTGCGGCAATCTTGCTTTATACTGGCATCTGTTGTCATGTTGATTATTCCTGTCAGTTATTTCCCTCCTTTGTTGTTATTTCTCTTGTAATTTTTTCATGGTTTTTTTCATGTACTCAGGGTGAGAGTTTGAAAATTACAAGATTTTATGGATAAGAGTGGCATATGGAAACTTCAATTACTGATTGAGTAAAACTGGGTTTGGAATGGGCGTGCTTTTTAAGAAGTGGCAATGATTTTGGGTAGGAAGGGTAGTCACCTTCCCTCTTGTCCAAATGGGATTTGAGAATAGTTTTTTTTGACCAGTTGTTAGCAGGGCATGTAGTAACACAGTGCTCTTTTGTGTTGGCAGCTGCCAAAAAAGTACGAATCCTTTCTGATGTCGAAGAATCAGATAGTGATGCTGCTTCAGAGAAGTCTGACAAAAGGAAGAAAAATATTGTGTCAGATAGCGAGGAAGAAGACGATGAAAGAAAAGAGAATGCTGGGAAGAAAAAAGAAGAGAAAGATCTGTTTGGCAGTGACAGTGAATCTGGAAATGAACAAGAGTAAGTGCTTCAGGGAATATGAATTCCTTCAGGGTTGCGGATAGTGAGACTGATCGTGCATGGAGAATGGATGAATCCCAGCCAGGGAATGATTATCCACCTTCGCTGGTGGTGTGAAGAGGAAGGTCAGTAGTAGGTGGCAGAATGCAAGGTGGAGCTCCATGCAGTCATGAGAAATTTTGCAGAAAATGTTCTTTTCACTGCTGCAGTCTAATAGATAAATGTTACTATTACCTTCACAGGAACCTGATTGCCGATATATTTGGAGAGTCTGGTGATGAGGAAGAGGAGGAATTTACAGTAAGTGTTACTGTAGGAGATGTCTTTGTTCATATGCTTCATCTTATGTTCATGGGAAGGTACTACAGGCTGACTGCTTGAGTTTGAGCTCATGTTTCCAGATGAGCTATATCAGGAGGGAAGCTGTGGCTGCCCCATCCCTGGAGGTGTTCAAGGCCAGGCTGGATGATGCCTTGAGCAGCCTGACCCAGTGGGAGGTGTCCCTGCCCATGGCAGGAGTTTGGAAATGGGTGATCTTTAAGGTCCCTTCTAGCTCAAACCATCTGCTGGGCTCACTGAGCTAGTCTTTCAGATAGATAACCTTTACGGCTCTTTTGTTGGGAGAGTCATTGGTGTGAAAGTCACAGGTGGAATTAGGAAGCTTTTGATCCTCTTCCTTCTCTGCAGACTTACCTGAAGCTTTTTTTGAGTACCAGTGTCAGGTGCCCAAATAGATGTTTGAACTTAATCTGTGCACTGATTCACACTGTTTTCACCCTTCAGGGTTTTAACCAGGAAGATTTGGAGGAAGAGAAAGGTGATGCGGACACGAAGGAGACAGCAGATGAATCAGACTCCGATGATAACATCAAAAGAGGGAAGCAGTAAGTTAATGTGTCACTTATTCCTTTGTTAATAGCAAATGTGAGATCAACATTAGCACATTTTGAGCCCTGGATATTGTACGTTTTCACATCTCTGGCTATTTCAGCAATTAACAAAGGGTTTCGATGGCTCTGAGGTGCCATTCAGTGGCACCTCAGAGCCATCGAAACCCTTTGTTAATTGCCCAGTTTGTATACTGGGGGTAACTAATCATCCTGCAGTGACATTGAGACACTTGTAAATCGATTGGGGAGTTTTTGGAAGATTATGCTACAGAAATACAAAATAATTTCCTGCAAAGACATCAGGATCAACCCTTTTCTCACCATTAGCACTCTTTTTCTTGAATTTCAGCATGGACTTCATGTCAGATTTTGACATGATGCTGCAGCGAAAAAAGAGTATGAGTGGGAAGCGTAGACGGAACCGCGATGGTGGAACTTTTATTAGTGATGCAGACGATGTGGTCAGCGCTATGATTGTGAAGATGAATGAAGCTGCTGAGGTGAGTTTCCTAGGTTCCAAAGACACCTTAAAATCCAATTCCATTCTATGGGGAAATCGTGCAGTGCAGAAATCTATTATCTGGTTATGCTCTTAGCTGAAGTGAATAAGCATTTTGTCGCTTCCCATTGTTTTGGGTAGCTCAGGTGAGATTTTACTAACAAACTTTCTAGGCTAGCTATGTGTGGCTAGCATGGAGGACTCTGCAGTCTCTCTTGCAATCAACCTAGTTCATGAAGCAGAAAAAAAATGGAATTTTAGAGAGAATAGTTGCTAAGGTGGGGACCTTTTTAAAGAGAAGACATTGTATAATGTGTTTTGGGGCTCTAGCTAGATGGAGCAGGGTACACCGTTAGTATAATCCTGCCAAAGTGTGTTTCTCATTTAATAGACTAACCTCTTTCCTGTGAAAATAAAGGATGAGAGTTGCTTATTTCTTTGTTTAATTAACTCGCACTGATTCTTCAACTCCTTACAGGAGGACCGACAGCTGAATACACAAAAGAAACCAGCACTAAAAAAACTAACTTTGCTACCAACTGTCGTGATGCATCTTAAAAAGTGAGTTATCATTCTCCCAATGAGTTGTTATCTTGGGGAATAAGGGGAATTTGGTAGATTTCATGGAGTGATTTTACACTCTTTCTGAGTATACAGTGAAACGCTTTCTTCCAAGTAAATGCAGGAGCCTGGTGGCCTCAAAACCCTGAAATTCTGCATGGTTTTACCTGTTAGTTTAAAATGAAACAAACTCATGTGCACTATTGTGCTGAAAGAACTTCACATCTTAAGATTTTGATGAGTTATATGACTTTGTGGCTTCTCTTTACTTTGAACTTTCTAGGCAGGACCTCAAAGAAACTTTCATCGATAGTGGTGTTATGTCTGCCATCAAAGAGTGGCTTTCTCCTCTTCCAGACCGAAGTCTGCCAGCACTAAAGATACGAGAGGAGCTTCTGAAGATCTTGCAAGAGGTTTGAAACTGACTTTTAACCATATTCGATTTGTGGCTTTTCCATGGTTTTACCCTCACGTGCTTTAGGGAAATGTTTGGTGATGGATGTTCTGCAGCTTTCAGGCTTATGTGCAAAGTTCAGTGAAGAGTCATTTGCTATGTATCCCTCAGTTTTTCTCTTTCATGGTCCCTTCTCTTTTCCAACCTATCAAAGTGTACAGTGCACCAGGGAGGGCATCGTACTCTGGCCTGTCAGCTTTTGTAGCTCAGCTGATTACTTGAATGTTTTTCCCATCCAAGTTATCTTTATAAAATGAATGCTTCGATGGGAATAACTCTGGTTTTCAGCCTCTTCAGTAAACATCTATGGAGACTTACTTAATTTCATGTATAAAATCCAAGAATGTTAAGTAAGGTGTTTGGTATTTTAGCCAGTCCCTAGTGGGACGACGAAAAATGCTAATTTTTTCAAGCTTATTGTGAAAGGTGAGTTTTGGTCTTTTTATAAAATTCAATGACTCCATTAGTGTTCAGACTTAATTTCTTGCTGTTTTCTGACTTTTCCTTTACACTGCAGCTGCCCAGTGTGAGCCAGGAGACTCTGAAGCACAGCGGCATTGGACGAGCTGTGATGTACCTCTACAAGCATCCCAAAGAGTCGCGACCTAACAAGGATATGGCAGGGAAGCTAATCAGTATGTAAACCTCCTTTAGCCTTGCATCACTAAGATTTCACTTATAATGTCATTTCTGCGTCACTTGGTTGCATGTTTTTTCTATTGTGTGTAGTAGAATCGGTTACGGAATGCAGGAATCTCGCTCAATGATTTGTGTTTATTAGCTTGCTTTGTAGAACTCAACAAACACTGGTACATTAAATTCTGCATCACCTTTCCCTGTTTCTTTCATCCTTGTTCCAAACCTGAAGATGACATTTATTTTGCCCAGATTATCTCTTGACTGGTTGTCCAGACCTCACGTAGGTGCTACAAAGGCAGGAAAGTGCTGCCAGAAGACTAATTCTGTGTGTCCAAATTCCATCGTAAATGACTGCAAACTTAAACTTAAATCTTTAGGAACTACTTGAGGTATTTCTAGAACAATGTTCACTGTGTTGTGCAGGAGTTCTTGACATAAAGTATTCTTGGAGCTTGGAGAGATTTTAAACTAGCAGGCAACAGCAAGAGACTTTATGGATGAAAGGGCTTTCTTATTGTCTACAAGGATAGATTTCGGTGAAATCCAGGGCTGAGAAGTCATTTATTTTGTTGAAAGGAAATGTAAATACTTGCCATAAACTTTAAAGGCTGTGTTTGGTCACCAGTGTGGTTTGGAGGTGAACTTCAGAGTCTCAGTGTTTGTTAACCAAATTGTTTTTGTTTTTTAAAGATGAATGGTCTCGACCCATCTTTGGCCTTACCTCAAACTACAAAGGCATGACAAGAGAAGAGAGGGAACAGAGAGATTTGGAACAGATGCCTCAGCGAAGGAGATTGAGCAGGTAGGAGCAGCAGGCACAAATGTGAAATCCTTTCTTTCTAAGACTCCATTGAGAAAATGTGGTGTGTAAATGTTCAGGGAGTAAAAGGCAGTAAAGTAACCTGTTAAGTTTATGATCTCTCTATTCTTTTACCACACTTGATTGTCTTTTTCTCTGTGCAAAGATGCCTATTCAGTTTTATTTTTCCTGCAGCTCTGGTGGTCAGACCCCTCGCAGGGACCTGGAGAAGGTGTTAACTGGAGAGGAAAAGTAAGTTGGATTTTTTTTTTTAAATTTGGTTAGGAAAGTATTTTGTTGGTACTAGCAATTTGCAGTTTGCTTTGAGGTTTTAGAGGCAGTGTTGATGCAGTGTGTTTCAGAGGCAGGACATCCTACATTGCCTGTACTTATATCTATGTAAGATTTGTTTCAAACAGCTCTTTTTGTTTTTTTTTTTTTTTTTTTTCTGCAGGGCTCTTAGACCAGGCGACCCTGGCTTCTGTGCCCGTGCGAGGGTGCCAATGCCATCCAACAAGGACTATGTGGTCAGGCCAAAGTGGAACGTGGAGATGGAGTCCTCACGGGTAAGCACTGCAGTGGGGATAGCTGAGCCTCCCCTAGGGACTCTGTACCCAAGCTGGCTCAGATTCAGCCTGGGAACGTGTCGCTTCCTTGCCATGGTTACCGTACAGTACAGTGGTTACTTTCAAGTGCCTTTTCTAATCTGAATTCTACCAAGTGGGCTGGTTGCAGCTCATCACATACTTTCACTGAAGTATGATTGCTTCTCTAACCAAATAGATTTTTATCTTAACTGTTCCGCAGCTTTTATTAAGGATGAGAATCAAATTACAGGCCTCTTATTTCAGAGCATTTTGACCTAAAGCTGCAATTCAGTACAAGGGTCACTGATATTTTTATACCACCCCTAGCTTTTGTATCATGTTCTTCTGATAATATTCCAGTTTGTGAAAATGTTGAGGTTTTGGTAAACATTAACAGCGTCAGTAGAGGCCTTTGCTTTGGGTTGTTTGTTTCATCCATCTACCTTGTACAGTTTAATTAAGAAATGGAGTACATAGTAGAACACTTGTAAATGGAAGAAGTAATAACTGTGCTTTCTGCTCTTATCTCTGCTGTGCATTAATTGAGATGTTGTTTCTAGCCCGGGACTATTAAGAGAGGTATTAGTCGCTTGGAAAAACACAAGAGACGGTTTGCTGAACAGAAACGACTCAGCAAAGTGCATCGGGCCATCAAGTTCAGCATTGAAGGCAACAGGATGCCCCTGTAGCCATGGCACTGCCTTCCCCAAGTTGGAGAGGTATCCCTCGAGGGAGGTGTGAACAGTGCATGTGCTTCAGCTGTTGGCAGTTTGCACACACAGCAAAGGAGTGTGTCCACTCTAACTTAAACCTGGGAAACTCTCACATTCTCTTGTGTCTGTACTGTGACCTAAGAGGTAACTCGTACAGGAGGAGCAAGCTGTAGAACTTAAACATCTGCCTCCATACCTGCATTGACAGGCAGTACATGAAAATACCTGTACTCAAAACCAACTTTCCACAACCTCTGGTTTCAAATGATGTTCTGACATAGGTTCTCTGGGTTTACCTGAACTGACACCTGGGAATGCTTAGCCCTTCATATAGGACCTCGTGTCACTGCACGCCAGTGTTGGTGGCTGGCATTTTACTGGCCCAGAGGAAGCTATTTTTCACAGCTCCTCGTTCGGGGAAGGTGGGCGGTGAGAGGCGCCGGGGTGGTTGACGGGAGGAGGAGCATGAGGCCTCCACAGAGCAGGGTGGAGGGAGATCCCCCAATGCCATATGTTAGTGTGGGGATGGTTGTGACAAGTTCTAGTTGACGTCTCAGCTATGTGAGCAGGGCGGCCACAAACTGAGAGTGGCAGCAAGAGGCTAGCACAAATGGTAGGGAACTGTTGAGTTTAAGCTTCATATTTATTTGTTAAAAAAAAAAAAACACCTATTTTTTTAAAAATCACTGTGAGAGTGCAGCTATAAATGTCAGTGAATGATGGACAAGCTTATGAATAATGTTAATTACAAATTAGTGGACCAGGAGCACCTTCCTTCCATGATGGGAACAAGAGGTTCAGTTTCTAGTAAATGTTTTCTGTCAGATATTAAGTAGCATGTTCTGGATATCTTCCTCCCAAACTTAAAAGGTGTGAAGTTTTCATCATCTACTATTTCTGTTGCCTAGTTAGGGACATTATTTTCTAGGAAGTAAGGGCTATGGATTAGAAAGTCCTTGCTGTTTGTCAGTGGTGTTTCTTTACAGAATCACTCTGTTTAATCTGTGCAAAATAACTGCTGCGTCACCACTTTTTCCTTTCCAGTTAATATAGATGAAATGCAATAACTCTTCTAATAACTCGTATGGTCAGCTGAGGTATTTCTATTGCTTTCCCCTACACCTCTTTATTTTTTCCTCTTGCTTTATAAGTACCAATTGGTGACCTTTAAAATAAATTGCAGTTTGGAATTGACGTGTCGGCTTGGTCTGCCTCAGTTACCGTGTATTCCTGCCTGGAAACCCTCCCCACCCTAGGGAGCCTGATGCTGGAACGCAGCGTTCCTGACCCTTAACCCCAGCCCATACAGACACGCAGCTTCCAAACTGTACATTCCGCTGGCATGTGAACACTTAACGTGGCTCTGAATCCCTGTAACATGAAAGCTTTACTGTGTGATGTTTGTGAGTGTGACTGCCGCTATCTATGCGATGCATACATTGGAAGAACCATTTTAGCCACTCTGCAGGGAGAGAATCCACGTGTGTGTGCACGCACATACACACACAACAAAAAAAAAACCAGTTGGAACCAGTGGCTGCATCACCTCCTCCTGGCAGGTTTAACCGTGCATGCATCGCTTTTCTCAAACATCTGGGACGTCTGCTTTTTTTCAGTGATAATTACTAGTTTTATTTTCTAAGTTCCAGGGGACCTCTAAGAAAGGGGTGAGTCGACTGGACAAACAGATGCGGAAATTCACAGATATCAGGAAAAAAAGCAGATCAGCTCATGCAGTGAAAATCAGCATTGAGGGTAATAAGATGCCATTGTGACCCTTCACCCCATGAGCTCTGCTGTAAGACAATGCACCCACAGACTCTTTGGAGACCTTTACATTTTTTAAACAGCCTGTTTGGTTATTTTTTGTTTTTTGTTTTGTTTTGTTTTTTTTTTTTAGCGAGTCTTTAAATTGTTGGTTCAAATTCTGGTAGAAAATGTTATTCTGAGGACTGTGAATACGGGGACTTCTTTCTCCTGATTGTATTTAAACTTGCTTTCTTGTGTCCTTTGTACAGATCATGTATTTGTTGTATTACAACACTTTAGACAATAAAACATCTTCTGTTTTTTGGGGGGGCCTGTCTGTTGATTGCTTAAGAGAATGTAAGTACACACCAGCTGCTTTGTGGAAAAGCTGTGGGTTTAATTTTGTGTTTACCATTGTCGATTTCCTCTTTACTTGGTGCTTTATTAATCAGTTGTTCTGTCTTTGGATATGCCACCTGACTGAAACCACAACAGGAGATCTGTGTGATTGGATTTGATTAGCGATATTGACCATCTTTACTCAAAGGTTTTAATTTGTCATGAGAGACAGCAGACCCTGACTGTAAAGATTCAAGGGGGGCTTCCAGCTAAAGTGGTTGATGTGAGACAGCACTAACTGACTGCTATTGGTCTTGTGCACAGCAAAGCTTTTCGTGGTGACTGCTGTTGGAGCTGAAGGGTTTTATTTTTTAAATAAACCAGACTTTGTTTGGAATCAAGATTAAGGAGGCTGCTGAAGCAGGCTGGGCATAGCCTACTGGATGCTTGGGGTTTTGGGTGCTTTTTGCAGTACTTAGGCTGGCTGGGCAGAGCCTTTTCTGCAGGGTTTGATGTTCTGAGACTATATTCTGTAGATCCGAAAGCCTTGTTAGTTTTTATCTTCTCTCTGGGTTTGGTATTTGAGTACCTCAAATGTGTGTGGCTCTGTAGCCCACTAGGGACTTTCTGAAATGGTTGGACTAGAAGATCCGATGGGTCCCTTCCAACCTGGTTGGTCTATGATTCTATGAAAGGTTTACTCACCAGTGGTGAGGAGAAGTT
This sequence comes from Coccyzus lansbergi, assembly GCA_033558105.1. Classification (NCBI taxonomy): domain Eukaryota; kingdom Metazoa; phylum Chordata; class Aves; order Cuculiformes; family Coccyzidae; genus Coccyzus; species Coccyzus lansbergi. The sequence goes on along the minus strand of JAUMJK010001730.1, from coordinate 131,849 downwards.
TCCTGTGTCTGTGCTTGAGGGATAATGCTGCCATTTCTGTGTCCCTGGCGCTACAGCAAAATAGAATATTGTGCCTCTATTTCTTCACCTCTGCCTCTGAAAATAACTTTGCTACTCCCTACACAGGTAATTGGCAGTTGGTATTTCAGTCAGCAGGTCACCTTCATTCCAGAAAAGCACAGCCACTTGCTGTAACATGTGCTCATTTTGGGAGTTCTGGCCAGGGCTGACGTGGAGGCGCTTTGTACCTCTGGCATCTGCTGTCACCAGGAACGGAGAGGGCTGCAAGTACATGGGTGGCACATTTTAAATATGCTCTTGTGAGACAAGGGGATGGTGACAGTGAAACAAAGTTATATACTGGGTCAGGAACTTGAAGCAAAAACTAATGAAGGAAGACCCTGTGCTCTGCATGGAGCCTATTAATGGAATGCTGCTTGTCAGGCTGCCTCGTCTGCTCTCGCCAGGTAAGGCTTATGGCCTCAGGTGTGTGGATTTAGCATTTAGTTTCAGGGCATTGGGTTTTTTTTCTCCCCAGTTATATTTAAGAATTGATTGAAATATTGGGAATTCCAAACTGCCATATTGGCTGGGGCACCTGAATAAAACCAAAAGCAGTGTAGAGCTATTTATAGCCAGGTTGGTTTGGCCCCAAAGTTCTGTGGGGGAGGATGGGCTCGTACTTGGTGACAAACCCTCAGAGCTGCCCAGTGCTACCACAAAGACGCTTTCCTAGGCCAGTAATTCCCGCAGAGGACCATTCACCTGAGTATGAGAGAAGTGTGTAGGCTGGAGAAAGGAAGAGCTTTTTCTTTCTCTAAAACAACCCCCCTGCTGTTGGGAATTTACATCAAGAAAAGTTGCAGTTGTCTCCTTTGTTATTTGCAGAATTGTTCTTTATTATATGCAAGTATTTTACTCAGGAAAACCTGAATGAACGATTTAACCATTTCTGGTAAACAGAGAAACAAAATTTAGGTGAGATCTTGGGAAGAAATGTTTTCCTGTGAGGTTGGGGAGGCCCTGGCCCAGGCTGCCCAGGGAAGCTGTGGCTGCCCCATCCCTGGAGGGGTTCAAAGACAGGCTGGATGGGGCCCTGAGCAACCGGCTTCATGGCAAGGGGGTTGGAACTGGATGGGCTTTGAGGCTCCTTCTGTACCAAACCAGTTTGTGATTCTATTTCTTTGACAATAATCTTGATTTTATACTGTTCAGGACAGGAACTGAATAGTGTCCTAGACTGGAGCACTGTTAAGAGAGAATTGTCGCTGCTTTTTAAAGAACATACTAAGAAAAGTTAACGGAAAAGTTTCCTGAATCTGCTACGCTTTCCACAACCTCTTTAATCCAGGATATGTAGTTGGATACTCTGGTGTAGACGCCGTATTTTCCTCGCTGCGCACAGCCCTCGCCCCAGCTCACAACCCCCAGGAGAAACCGCGTGTTGTGGTATGACACAGTGAAAGGGCCCCCGCTGTCCCCTTTGCAGGCGTCTGCCACCTCCGTGCTGTACCCCGCGCAGAACATGTTGTCGGTGATCAGCCTGTCTGTGGAGCGCTGGCAGGTCTCCATGTTCACAATCGGAAGCTGGACTTTCATGAGGAAGCGCAGCGTGGAACCTCGGTCGTGAGTGGCACCCCAGCCGCTTACCATTCCTACTCGTCCCTCTTCAGACAGCAGCCTGGCGAGGCTGGGGCTTGGGAGGCAGATGGGAATCGCGTACTCGTTAAAGACAACGTCGCTGCTCAGGTACAACAAGGCGATGTCACTGTTGTAGTCATTGGAATCATAATGTGGATGCGTCCAGCTCTGTTCCACAGCGATTTTCTGTTCCTTGAATTCTCTTTGGTATTTGTCAAAGTCTCCTGTAGTCACGACAAGATAAAATGTTAAGCAAGCCTGGAGTGTGGTGGTGGAGATCAGGGAGGACAACGAATCGGTGCTTTGGCATTTCATCCCAGGGAGGCACAGGCCACTTTATGCTCTGTAACAATAATTCCTTACGCTGCAGATATGATCCTGCAAATCGGGCTTCCCTGTGTGTCCTTTGCAGCTGTTGGCTGGATGAGCAGATACTTAAAGAGATGATGGCCTCCAGGGTAGGGATTTTACCATAAACACTAATAAGAAAACTCATCCTAAGGCTGATTAAAAACCAAAATGGACTTGAGAGCAGCCCATTCCCTACAGGAGTCCTTCCTTCTGCAGTGTACCCTGAGATCTGCTCAGTCTCCATGGCCAAAGGGGGAGACAGAAGATCGATCTGTGCCTTGTGCTTCCAGCTTCTCCATGAAAACCAGAGGGACCATCTGGACCCCCTGTGCTGCCGAGAAAACCAAAGGGACTGTAACTCTGAGTCAGGTTGGCTGTGTCGATCTGTCTCTCAGCCATCCCTCGATGTGTTCACAAGTACCCTGCGAGGCACGTTTCAAGTATGAGAAATACATGAGTTTATTCAATACACAAATGGACTCACCTACAGTGACATGGTGTGGTCGGACGAGGTCAAGGCAGTGAGCAGCAGTGACCACCCAGCGACTGCTGATTAAACTCCCACCACAGAAACCAATGTCCTTACTGTTCCGGATCAAAACCTGGATGAAAGATGAGGAAGATGAAAGATGAGGAAGGCCACGTCACCAGGCTGTGTCAGGTATGTATGATTGTAATTTTTTTTCATGTTGCTTCACATTTTTGGAGTGTTACATTGTACTCGAGTTAAAAAGAACGTGTGTTTGTTAAGGTGAGCAAGGGATAGAAAAGAGCTTTTCGCTTTTCAAGTGTCAAGCGAAGGTGCAGGTAAGAGTGGAGATTCAGAAACTGTTATATTTTTGTATTTTCATTTCATTTCATAACATCTGGAATGAGCTAGAGCAGAAAATGGAGACATGTGACATGCTGCTCAGTGCTGGATATTTGTCTTGTCTGCTTGGAATGATTGATAGGTGCCACTGGTACCTCAGCATCTCTGCAGTTACACTTCTCCCCAAACCTGGTGTTAAACTGAAGGAAAAGCTTAAATTCTGCTACTCTGCCATTTCAGTGAAGTGAATAATCACACAGTGGGAAAAGGTGTGACACCCTCTGGCCTCCTGCCTTGGTTTGATGTCATGTTTTACAGAAGCCATTTTGACTGAATTCTATGTGTTATTGATGCTTTTAGTTCTCTTTATCTAGAACTTCTGCCTTAGGTTAGGAGGGACTGGAAGGGAAAGGGTTTGCAAATGCCTTTTTTTAGAAAAAGAAAATACATAATACAAGATTCAGTTACTAATTGCTTAATGAAAATCTAAACTGCTTTGATGGTAACACTTAATTTTAAGGAGAAACTGTACAGGTTTGGCAGTGTTCAGACTGCATTCCCTTCTTGCAACCCAAAATCAGGTCTTGCTTGATCCAGAGGAAAGCTGGTCCTCCTGGAAGAAAATGATGGCAGTTAAACCCCTGTGAGTTAGAGTGGTGACGTCTCAGCTGGCATGAGTGCTCACTCACTGCATTGTCCGTGATTGCTGCTTAGGGGTTTTCCACCTGTAAACCACCTCCCAGGGTGTGGAATGGGAAAACCCTTGTGTATGGCAGCAGTAAAACAGGCTGACAGAAACCTGAGTGCCCAGAAACAAGAGTTCACTGACAAACCACAGACGATATCAATAAGGGAAAATAAATAACAAATAAGGATGGTGGCAGGAGAAAGGCAAGATAGTGGAAATAAAACCATTTGGGTGAAGTTCCCTTTGCCACTTGCCTTTATGTTTCAGCCCTCTCAGTTTTACCTTCCTTATCGTAACAAGTATGAAAAGCTCTGCATTGTAATGAAGAATCGCATTTGGTCATAGAAAACCTCATGTGAACAATTCCCAAAGGAGGGGGAAGCACAGCTTTTCACCAGGAACAACTGGAAACAGAGAACATGAGTAACAGAACAGGGCAAGATCCAAGCTATATATGTAAGAGAGAAAGTATTAAGCTGAGATGCCAGATGGGACAAAATGTATTACCTGCCAGGGGCAATGGCCACGGTGACACAGTGTTCCCCCTGTTATCCTGGAGTCCTTCTGCTCTAAAGCAGCGCTGGTGTTTATGTGGATGAACTGATGTGTGTCAGAATCGCTTCCCTGGGCCCTGCTCTGCCCAAGCCCATCATTCATGGTTTGTGTTGTTTCTTTTTCGTTCTGGCGAGTGCTTTCCCCTGTTGTGTTTTGCCCGGCAGCATTTTCCATGGTTCCTTGCGGCCCTGCAGGATCCTGGGTCGGCTCACCCCAGGGCTTGTCAGGCCTGGCGGTCCCCTCTCTTGCCTCTTGCTGCGCAGGGACATCCCCCCACTGCCCCCCAGCACCACCCCTCTGCGGATTCCGGGTCACAGAGCCCACCCCGCTCTTGTTCCAGCTGGAAGCATCTTCGGCCACCTCAGCTGGTCCAGCGTCCTGCTCCATGAGCAGACTTTGTCCAAGGGCATCCTGTAAGGTCTCGTTTTCCCCAGCCCTTTGCTCCAGCCTGGTTTGTCTGACTGTGTCCTCTATGCTCTCATTCTGCTTGGACACATCATCCCATGGCTCCAACACTCTCCTCGGCAGCCTCACCTCACTCAGAGCCTGCCTGGTTTTAATCAGGCCACAAGGAAACGGTGCTGGAGGGAGGACAGAGAAACAGCTTTGAGTTTAGGGTGCAGAGTGTAGCATCAAACTCAAAAGCAGCACTTGTGCTGTCCAAGAACGAGCTTCTGTGCTGCTGTGAACTGCTGCCTCTTTGCCCAGCAATTAGAGAGACACGTGACTCAGAGGCACCTTAACATTTAAAGCAAACAGAGAAAACAATCATAGAATCACCAGGTTGGAAGAGACCCATCGGATCATTGAGTCCAACCACTCCGATCAAACACTAACCCATGTCCCTCAGCACCTCGTCCACCCACACCTTAAACACCTCCAGGGAAGGTGAATCAACCACCTCCCTGGGCAGCCTATTCCAATGCCCAGTGACCCTTTCCATGAAAAACTTCCTCCTAATCTCTAGCCTAAATCTCCCCTGGTGGAGCTTGAGGCCATTCCCTCTTGTCCTGTCCCCTGTCACTTGGGAGAAGAGCCCAGCTCCCTCCTCTCCACACCCTCCTTTCAGGGAGTTGGACGGATCTTTCCTATCCACTAAGCGAAAAGTGCAGTAGCTACAGCAGCTCTAGCTCTTCTGCAACCAGAGAAGAGGAAGAGATGGTGCCTGCCACTCTGCTCTTTACCTGAGGTATCCAAGCTGACAGGCATTACCTGCTTGCACGCATCGCTTCCCGTCTTCATGCAGCCTGTAATCCCTGGCGCAGGAGCAGACCACGTGGAAGGCGCTGCTGTCACGGCAGTACTGCCAGCACCCACCGTTCTTGTACCAGCACTCCAGCTGCTCTGCCATGGGAACACAGGCACATTGGCAGCTCATTTGCAAACCCAATACCGCATTCCAAAGGACCAAAACTCTGATAAGAGAGAGGCAGCTTATCCCCTGCATTACTTATCACTCGCATGTGAGAGCATAAATACAGCTTGGGGTTTGTGTTTATGCTAAGCTTTGGCTGGTCTGTCCACGCAGTCATTCAATAAGATAGGAAAGAGAACAGGGACTCACCCTGAAAGATCAGTGGTGGAATCATAGAAATCATTATCAAGTTGGAAAAGGCCTCTTGGATCATCAACTCCAACCGTTCTTATCTGTCCCTAAACCATGTCCCTGAGCACCTCATCCACCCGTCTTCTAAACCCCTCCAGGGATGGTGACTCAATCACTTCCCTGGGCAGCCTCTGCCAGTGCCCAATGGCCCTTTCTGTGAAAGTTTTTTTCCTGAGAGCCAGTCTGAACCTTCCCTGGTGGAGCTGGAAGCCATTCCCTCTCATCCTGTCACTTGGGAGAAGAGGCCAGCTCCTTCCTCTCCACAAACTCCCCTCAGGTAATTGGAGAGAGCAATGAGGTCTCCCCTCAGCCTCCTCTTCACCAAGATAAACACCCCCAGCTCTCTCAGCCGCTCCTCATCAGGCCTGTTCTCCAGCCCCTTCACCAGCTTCGTTGCTCTTCTCTGGACTCTCTCCAGAGCCTCAACATCCTTCTTGTGCTGAGGGGCCCAGAACTGAACTGAGGATTCGAGGCATCTGCCGCAGGAGTTACCAGATCTATTGTCACTCCCAAGGGATAATAAGAGGTAAAATGTGAACTCACCTTTTTCACAGTTGTGTCCCCCAAACCTGGGGGGGCAGATGCAGAAGTAATTGTAGTGTCTTATCTTGCACACTCCACCATTGCTACAGGGATTGGAACTACATGGATTTAAACCTAAGAAGAAGAAACAAGGCCTAGGTTAATTCCTGGAATTGAGAGAAGCTGGGCTCAAATGCCACAAAATTCTTGGTACATGGAAGGGACACAAGAAATAGATTTTTTTAAAAAAATGCCTTTCTTTCTTACCTCTGTAATTGAACCAGAACTCCATCTGCAAAAGTCACAAACAGCCTCTAGTTACTTGTAAGGAATTGCTTTTAACATTTACATAAGAAGCTGAGCCCTCACTTAGAACATGAAGCTCTCACAAAGTGCCGTTCACCTCCTCTACTGCCTCTGCAGTCATTTCTTACTGTTTTCTCCTGCGAATGGAAGATCTCCTTAGCCTCCTCAAACGAGCACTTCTCCTCGTTGCATTCTCTCTCCAGGTTCCCTGGACGAATCTCTTCTAAAAAATAGTTTGCGCGTTTATGGACTTTCAGCACCTCATGTGCTTCATCTTTTCTCATGAACACTAGAAAAATAAAATTGAAGAGTTAAGGATACTGGAAGACACCAAAGTGGCCTCTTTACAGTGGTGTGTTTTCACCCGGATAAACAATATAATGAAATGGGGGAGAATCCTGTTGGGAAGCTCTTGTGAGACCTCAGCTAGAGCATTGAGTCCCGTTCTGGAATTCTCAACATAAGGGGATGGAGCTGTTGGAACAGGCCCAGGGGAGGCTACAAGGATGATCCGAGGGCTGGAGCACCTCCCATATGGGGACAGGCTGAGAGAGTTGGGCTTGTTCAGCCTGGAGAAAAGAAGGGTCCGAGGAGACCTTAGGGCGATAAGGAAGCTGGAGAGGGACTGTTCACAAAGGTGATTGGACGAGAGGTAATGGGGATAAACTGGAAAGGGGCAGATTTAGGCTTGATATAAAGAAGAATTTCTTCACTATGAGGGTGGGGAGGCCCTGGCCCAGGTTGCCCAGGGAAGCTGTGGCTGCCCCATCCCTGGAGGGGTTCAAGGCCAGGCTGGAGGGGCCTGGGGCACCTGATCCAGTGGGAGGTGTTCCTGGGGGTTGAAACTGGACAGGCTTTAAGGTCACTTCCAACCCAAACTATTCCAAGATTGTCTCAATAAGAAAATTAAGTTAAAAGCGTAATTCAGAAGTACCCACCTGAACATGAAGCCAGAGGGCTGCTGTGGAGGGAGCACAGCAGCAGGAGAATCAGCACCTGCGAGGACCTGCTCTCCATTTCAGCGAGCGTCCAGAATCCTCTGGCTTCCTGCTGATTTCCTTCAGAGAGAAAACAAGAATGAAATTTGTATATTGTTACAAAAACGACAGAGGCAAATCAGTTTGCAAAAAAGGCAACTAGAAGCAAAAGAACAAAAGTAGAGAGCAAGCAAGGCAAATTCTACTGAGCTTATTTTGATCTGATCGCTGTCTTTTCTCCAAGTCACTGTGCTGCCACAGGGATCCAGCAGTTCATGAGGTGCAGAGTGAGCTGCGGCCCAGGGTCTGAAGCCCCAAGAAGCCACAGGCACGATGGAGACAGGAACCTTGCATCAGGCCCAGGCTGAGCAGGAGCCATGTCCAGAGACGCCAGCTTTTTGCTGCCAAGGACCCAGGCCTGCAGGGAGCTGCACGTGCCAGCCAGCGCTTGTTAACGATGGCAGCTGCTAATTACTGATTGGCTTGGCAAGTAAGACCCCCACCTGAGGAAACCACACACCTGGCATTAAAAGTTAGAACAGAGAAGTTGATATTTCTCCAGGTTACCTGCTCAGGCTAAATAACTGACCAGGATGTGGCAGCACATACCTCTCTGCTCTCTGTGCCTTTGTCCAAAAACACAGGATCCAGAACGCAGTCCCTTTACACGGAACCATGCAATTATACTCACTTTTGGCTTTATTTTTTTTAGAGGAAGACAGGAGAGAGATTTGGATGCGCACCAGGAACAGCCATGAGGTCAAGAGGTTGATTATTAACCAGTCACAAATATTGACAGAGGGAAAAAGAACCTTCAGCATCCTATGAAACACATTTGGAATCCAAAATCTGAAGAAACTTGTGCTCCTACACACTTGTGGATTTTTTTTTTTAAAAGGTCCTTAAAAACACCTTCTATCAATAAAAGCCACTCATTGTTCTAAGCAGATTTCTGACGCTTTGTCGTCTCGCAGGAAAACAGACAATCTGCTCTGCAAACATCTGTTGAAATCTCCATGTGGGAGGAGGAGGATCCCAGCAGCCACCTGTGGGAAGGCAAATACAGGAGCAGCCGCAGCTCCGCATCGACATTCCCACTGCTGCCGCCTTTTAAACCCAGTTTTTTCCTGGCTTGGAACATGACATTTGCCCTCGTAACTCTGACAACCTCAGCCCTCTCAGAAGCCCATCTTGGTGCAGGTCCTGCTTCTTAAAGCACTGTTCTTTAACACTCATCCAGCCATAAATCCACTCCCAAATCAAATTAGAGGGGAGGGGAAAGACAAGGGGGGAAAAAAAAAGAATGGCTGCTTCAGCCTCAGCTCATCTCCAGCAGGAAGCCCTCAGGTTGCTAAGAGAACCTGCAGCTGGTTGCATTCACTAGAATAAGAATGAACAGAAGCATTTGCTTAACTTGCTGATCAGAATTGATTTGCCAACCATAGGATGAAAAGTGCATGTGAAAGCTTGGGATTAAACCTGTGGAATTAAACCTCCTGGTTTTAATAGCATCAGAATTTCCACTGGCTTTTAAAGAAGCCTGGAGGGGGGAAATCAGGCATCAAGTGTGCAAGGAATAGAAAATAGAGCGGTTCTAGTGACCTGCTGAATCCACTCTGTCTGTGAGCAGTGGAGCAAGATGTGAACGAGTGGAGGCTGTGACGATATTATTAACATTTCACCTCATTGAAATGAAAACTATACAAATACAGAGCAAACCGAATCAGTTCTCGTGGATAATGTGTTAAAGGGAAGCTGAAATGACAGAATGGTACCTCTGGGTTGATTTTTTTCTTTTCCCCCGGCCACTCCTGGCCCTCAGTCATTTTACACCTCAAAGAGGGAATCCTCTGACCACAAGGTGTCTTGTTTTCTGCAACACTGTACAGCATCTCTCACCTGCAAGGTCTAAGTAGGACCGTGCTACAAATGAACAATGTAATCGGGAAACCATCCAGTGCGAACAGTGTCACACCAACAACAAAAATAAAAGGCACGGGGGAACCAAGGAAAACAGCACACAAGGTTACCTTACACTCAATATTTAATACTGAAGATCTGACAGTGCGTCAGGCTGTCACTAGCACGTTGCCACAACCTTCCAGCTGCTCGGTATCGGAATCAGCCCTTCCGAGAAGTTGACATCTCTTCTATGTGGCGCTGGATCCACTCGAGGTACTGACTAACTTTGGTGTAGACTCCAAACTTCTCCTTCCTTCCGCAGCCTTCGCCCCAGCTCACCAGGCCGACCAAAAACCACGTATCCCGATGTTTGGTGATCATAGGGCCCCCGCTGTCCCCGCTGCAGGAATCTTTCCTGTCTTCTAAGCTCCCAGCGCACAGCATGTTGTCAGAGATGGGATGTCTCATTACCTGGGCACACTCATTCCGGGAAACTATGGGGATTTCGATGTAGCTGAGGAAAGTCGAGTAGTTGTTTTTAACATCACTCGTGCTGCCCCAGCCGGTTACCACCACCCGCCTCCCGCTCCGTGTCAGCTCCTGCTCGGCCAGGTCGCGGCTGGGAAGGCAGATGGGGAGCGCGTATTTGTTATACATCACGGGCTCGGCCAGGTGCAGCATGGCTATGTCATTATCCGACGTCTCCTTGCTGTAATTTTCGTGGGTCACAGCTTTATCTACCCAAATGGTTTGCTCATTGGCCTCAGTGCGGAGACGGTGGTATTTACCTGGAAGAGCAAACAAGAAGATGACAGATGCTACTGAACCTTCCTTCACCTTGAGCACCAAGGCGTCTGGGTCGCACTGGGCTTTAGCCCTGTACATCATCTTTTTCTGTCCCTTGTAGTACAGACATTCACTCCTTTGATGTTACAGCTTTTCACTACAAGTTTTGTTTTATGCTGCACTCTGAACAGTTCTAGGCAACCTATTCCTACAACCAAGAAGGGCTTCTGCCTTCACAACCCGCTAGCCTTTTCTCCTGAGATGATAAACCTTAGGAATGAAAGAATTATATCTAAAAAAAAAACGGGGATGGATTTTTTTCCATACCAACTCTTACTTTGAGCCCGAATTCTGCCTCGGTGCAGTGTGCTGCGGTTAGGACCCACGATGGATGGATGAGGACACCTCCACACAGAAATCTCCCTTTGCTGTTTTGCAGCATAATCTGAAACAGCAAGAAGAAAGAGAGGTCTGCACGGAGCACAGCTCACAGAACACGGTGCCCCTTCTTCGCTGCGGTTGCAAAATGCTCAGCCAGAGCAAGCACATCACGAGCACTGGAGCCAGAGCTCCTCTTTTCTCCTCACCTGCCAAGGGCTGTCTCCCCTTCTTCCTGCTTTTCCCTCAATGAGCCGAATCTTGAATCCTACTTCAGCTTCAATGTACTCCATTTTCACTCTTCCGCACGGGAACTCCACTGCAGGAGATACAGAGAAGTTAACAAGCAAAGAGCAGATCAAAACCTATTCGTAAAGCATTCCCTCCATCTCTCTAACCCAGGCAACACTATTCAGTGGCTTCATGAAAGTCCCTCCGTGCTTTGCAGTTTCCCGATTCCCCTATATGTGTCCAAACACAAGTTGGAGGCCTCGGAGCAGGTACAGAGCTGGGAACTGCAGGCACAGCTCCCCTGCATGGAATGGATGGTTCAAAACCTAGTAGAGTGCATTGCAGACCACTCCCCTGAAAACCTCTTTTACCTCCTGTTTGAATGAAGTAGTCTGTCAAATTCCCCTTCCCTGGAGGGGTTTAAGGGACGGGTGGACTAGGGGCTGATGGACATGGTTTAGTGTTTGATAGGAATGGTTGGACTCAATGATCCAGTGGGTCTCTTCCAACCTGGTTGTTCTATGATTCTATGAAATCCGCTCTCTGAACACCTCCCTCTTACCTCCAGGCTTGCAGCTGACGTGGTCGTCCATCAGCTGGTAGCTAGAGGCACACCTGCAGGAGCGGCGCTGGTTGGCAGGGTCATCGATACAGAAATGCTCACATCCTCCGTTATTGACAGAACAGTTGGTGTATTTGACCTCTGGAAAACCAAGCAGCGAGAGAGACGTGGGAAGTCGGGAAGCCAAAGGGTTACAGGAAGGTAAAGTGGCAAAATGACATCCTGATTCAAGTGAGCAACAATGGCTTTGGGGTGACAGCTGTGGGCTTGAACGGCACCCGGGCCCGAGACAGCAACCAGAGCCAGAACAGGGCAGTGGGAGGTGGAGAGGAGAGACTGTCAGGGCTGGGGAATGGAAAATGCACACTGAGTGCAAGCCACACGGTGCAGAGTCCATGATCCCTGACACACGCAGCCCTAAATATGCTCCCCAGCTTCCCTCTGGGAAGAAATTGCCACAGCAAGATGATCAAATATTCACATTGCATTGTTTTCTCCCCTGTATTGTATAAAACCGCACCAGCGTCCCTCTGCTGACAGTTCTAAAGTAACGTCTTGTGCTGTGCACAACTATTTTTGTAACGTTTAGAAATCTCAGCTCTTCGATCTGCCTCCACGGCAACACAAAGTTCATTTTGCTTTACACACGCACAGATAATCCTATTACTGCATCGTAAAGCAAAGGAGAAATCACAGTAAAAAATGAGCCAGTGGAATGTTAAGTGAGCAAAGTGTCGGTCCCGAGCACACAGATCCCCGTCCCAGAGGTCACTTCACAGCAGACTGAAGGCAGCGTTTACCATAGTTGCATGAAGCCCCCTCCCAGCCTCTGTTACAGATGCAGGAATATTCTCCGATGTTGTCCTTGCAGACCCCGTTGGAACAAGGCTGTGGGTCACACTGATCTCCATCTGAAACAGAGGCAGACAAACTCAGGCCCTGAATCGCAGAGAGCTCACGGGTCAAACATTAACAGGAACAGACCCTCCCCCAGTTCCTGAGCACCTCCCGTGGTTTCAGCCACCGAAGGGTGGGTGCTGCCCAAGGACAGGCTGTTTATTTGGGTTCCAAGTTGCAGCCGTGGAGGGAATGGGATGGGTGGAAGGGGAAGAGCGAGCAAAGTGTGAGGCGGCCAGGACAGAGGCAGGTGGCTGTGGAAGCGAAGAGCAGTGACCAGGCTCCTTTTCAGCCCAGAGGTTAGAGCAGCAGGGAGCACTTCTGGCCACAGCAATGGGCAGAGGAGTGAGGACAGTCACAGATACACCCCAAGTGTTTTGGGAAGGTTGCTTGTATGAGGTGACAGAAAAACATTCTTTGCACACCCCACATAGGAGAGAACAAGAATTTGCATCACTATGTGACACATGGTAGCAGGAAGGCCAGTACTAGTTGGTCTTGAGGAAACAAAGAAACGACCAGGCAAGTCTCCTACTTACCTACATACTTGCTCCAAAAATTTAGCTGTGGAGAAACAAAACTTACATTAAGACAAGAAGCAGATTTGTCACAAGTGAGAGATTTAAAGCCTATCGTGGTCTTTCTTGGCCAACAGAGCACAGTACCCTGGTCAAAAGCATTGGCCTTGTTCCTCCTGTCAGTGCAGTGACTGGCACTACACACCAGCAGCCAAATCAGACACTCAGGTATCAACTGTGCTTGGTTCAGCCCCTTCTGCCCTGCCTGCAGACACCAGCACAACCCCTCGATGTCCCCACGGCTTCTCTGTTTGCTTGTCATTGCCAGGTGAGGCACCTGTGCTGCTGAGCATGTAGAATCATAGAACAACCAGGTTGGAAGAGACCCACCGGATCATTGAGTCCAACCATTCCTATCAATCTCTAAACTGTGTCTCTCAGCACCTTGTCCACCCATCCCTTAAATCCCTCCAGGGAAGGTGAATCAACCACCTCCCTGGGCAGCCTCTGCCAGTGACCAATGACCCTTTCTGTGAAAATTTTTTTCTTATGTTGAACCTGACCCTCCCCTAGTGGAGCTTGAGGCCATTCCCTCTCGTCCTGTCCCCTGTCCCTTGGGAGAAGAGCCCAGCTCCCTCCTCTCCACAACCTCCTTTCAGGTAGTTGAAGAGAGCAATGAGGTCTCCCCTCAGCCTCTTCTTCTCCAGGCTAAACACGATCCATTCATGCCCAGGTAGGTGACCTGTGGGCTTTGTGAAGCTCCACTCCACTCCACGGCCTGAGGGTCACCAAGGACTGGGTCACCCTGTGTGGTGAGACTTCTCCATTTAGCTCAAGCCAATAGAAAAATTGGGTGTGGGAAGGGGCAGGAATCATTGATGTTGATAATAGAGATAGCGTCCGATTGAAAATGATGTTTGGAGAAAGAGAGGAGACGTAGAGATAAGAGAAATAGTTGTCTGGCACAGGTAAGAAAGTGGGGAGATCAGTGAAAGCAACGTCGCTTTCCTACATTAATATTCTGAACACAGATTTTGTTTTTCTCCTAAAAGCCCCCAAGATATTTGATAGGAATGGTTGGACTCGCTGAGCCAGTGGGTCTCTTCCAACCTGGTTATTCTATGATTCTATAATTCTATGAAAGGCTGACACTGCCTACACTTTAGGAGTCATGAGTGATCCATGCTCAGTGCCAAGAGCAACACCTCCCAAGCCCTGGATCGCGACACTTTAAGAAAACAAACAGTTGATTGGCTCAGTCCCACATTCATCCTTTAAAAGCCCAACTTACTGTCGCTTCCTTGGTTTCGAATATCTCACTGGCCTCCTCGAAGTCACAACGCTCTTCGAGGCACTCGCGCTCCATCGAGCCCGGTTTGAGCTCCTCCAGAAAGGAGTTCGCTCGCTTCTGGATTTTCAGGACTTGGTTTGCGTCTCGGCTGCTGTAAAATACTGGAACATGAAAGCACAAGGAGGGAAATGAGCCGAGAAGCCACACAGGGACACTTATCGGGGATTGGCAAGGCTGGGACCAAGCACTGGCTGTGAATCCCTGCTCCAGGAATCCAAACCCCCCGAACGGGGGGTTTGGATTCCTGGAGCAGGGATTCACAGCCACAGAGGAGCCAGAAAAAGGTGACGGTATCTCAGGAAACTTACTTGAGGCACTACAGACGCGCGATGAGCAGGAGGCCAGCAGCACCCCCATGGTGACGAGCGCCCACATCCCGCTGCAGGAGTCACCTAGGGAAGAGAAGGTGCGTGAAAGGGAACGGGAGGACCCTTCAAGGCTGGTTTTTCTCACTCCCTTCAACCCCGAACGCTCCTTGTCTGCCCTGAGGCCCTCCCCTCGTCCCTTCATACTCCATTAAATCAAGCTGCGCTTGGAAGGATCCAATCCTTTTGAAGCACTTACTGCTTTTTTATTCAGTGCGGATCAGCCTGATCTATTCTTCCGCCATGAGCTCTGCTGGAACTTGGTTAATCCGTAACTTCCAATATTTACTCTTCGCAGTGACATGAAGCGCTTTCATTTTAAGTGGTTAAACAAACAGTGCTCGGGGCGAGCTCGACAATTCACCCACAGGCAGGAGAGAAGCAAAAGAGCTGAAGCATCTGCTCTGCCTGTTCCAAATCTGCTTTTCTTCTAATTCTCCGCTGAGTTGCTAATAGTTTGAAAACCATCCCAGGCGCCCTCTGCAGTTTCTCCAGTCGAAGTCTTGCAGTTGGATTATTATTTGACTTGAAGATATGGTTGCATTTCTAATTAAGTTTTGTTCATTACAGACCTAGGACAAATCATAGAATCATAGAATAAACAGGTTGGAAGAGACCTACCAGATCATCGAGTCCAACCATAATAAACACTTCCTGCTGGGGAATAGCACCTGTACAGGTTGGGTTTGGTTTGGTTTTGGTTTTTTTTCCCCCCTGCATGCAAAGCTGATGTTCCCAAAAGAGAATAAATTATACAGTAAAGTGTGCAAGCATAACCAGGCCAGTGCTGAGGTCTCCTGAGGGATCCCACCAACTTCTCGCAGTGTTGCAGTCACCCAGAAGGGGCACATGTTGCTCTTTTCTGAGCAATTTCCACTACATGAGCATCGCCTGCCCCTCCGGGGCCAGCCAAGAGAGGCAGGGCAGGAGGCTCGGACCAGCACGCTGCATCCTTTGGTTTTAGCTCACACCAGCACAAAACATCCTCTCTTGAATTTTGACTATTAAACATTTTAGAGAAAACCCACAAACCTTTTCACTGTGACCACGTGAGAATTAAACACACGGCGCTGCTCTAGGCTCAGCTGGGGCTGTGGTTACTCATCCCAACCAGGCACACAGCAGCCACACGGAGAATTTACCTTTCCTCTCTGAAGCTGCTTTACAGGGAAGGAATGACCAGGCTGCTTCAAACCCTGTTGGTTTCCAGTGGAAGCAGAACACACGTTCACTGGGAGTAGATTTCCACAGCTTTTCCTCAACTCTCCTAATGCTTTATGCTGCTTTCAAAAAACCAAGCACATTAAAAACCCCAAGGCAGCAACAAGGGGAATGGCAGCACAAAACATTCCACCCCCTTCACCGGTACTTGAAAATCTTTCCAGCACACCTCCCCCCAAATCCGCGCCACCCTCCCAAGATCCATTAGGTAATTATCCATCAAACCAAGCGCACGGCAGCCGCCAGTGGGAGGTTGGAAATTCCAGTAAGGAATGGGGCAAAGAGGCTTCTTGTTTTTGTCTTCTGCCACAGGAATAAAAGCCCAAACCAAGTTACCTCTATTGGAGGAGTGAGCAGACCTTGTGTCTCTGCTGCTACCTAATGCAGAACCAGACACTGATCCGGAGCATATAAGCACAGGCAAGAACTCTTTTTTCCCTTCATTATTACTACAACTGGGTAACTAACACACTAATGACCAATTTTACCATTTTCATCCTACATAACATTTCTTATGTTGCTGTCACATCAACTCTTCCCTCCAGACAAAGTAAATCCTTCAGTTTAACTATCAAGTACAATTGTTTTGTTAACACAGAAAATATTCATGCCCATATTATTATTACTTTCCAATTTGTGATGGTGCTAGGGGCTCAACATGGTTTAGTGTTTGAAAGGAACGGTTGGACTCGATGATGCGGTGGGTCTCTTCCAACCTGGTGATTCTATGATTCAACAACCAGGCTCAGTGTGAAAGGAATCTGCAGGGAGCTTGTCAGCACCTTGCTAAGACATCAATCTGTACAGATGGAAGAGAAAGCACATCACAATCTGACCACAGGCTGCTCATCCAAACAGGATTTTGTTTCAAGCTTGCAGCTGCTGTTTTGTGGCAGTCAAATTTATGCACTTCATGAGGAAATTCATTTCCCCACACTGTGGAAAGGCATTTTCACTTATTGCAGTTACCGTGCGCACTGCCTGCAATAAACTGAATGCACGGAGGCCCCAGTGGAGCTGAGAAACAGCCGTGTCCCTCATCAGGGCTCTGCTCGACCACAGCCAGAAAGCTGAGCTCACACCACACCTGGTGGGAACCAGCACACACACCACTGAGCTGCTGAGCGGCTCCCCCAGCTCCGATCAAGGGGAGCAGCAGCAGAACCACCGTTTTTGAAACACCTCTCTTCCTTCTGTGCAGAGATACAGCTGCTAACGATAAAGCACACCATGTCTTCTAGTCAGCACAAAGAAACGGCACAAAACTAATCCACAACAATCACATTTACCATTTTGCTCCTTAAGGAACAGCTCTGATCTTGCGAAGCAACTCAGGATAAAGCCATTTGATCACAGCACAGGGTTTTATTAGCTGGTTCCCAGCAGACGGGCTCTGCAGCCCTCCAGACAATGAAATCAGTCACAGAGAACCTTTACTGGAAGCTCAGAAACATGTTTACTTTATATACAAGAAAAAAAACCCAAACTTATTTACAACAATCAACAGTAAACTATGTACAAAAAAAAAAAAAAAGAGACAATTCCATGGTATTCACTGTATAAATTAACACAATAAATAGAAAGGAAGCAGGTCCCATTCTTAAGGCACAAAACCTTCTTCCCCAGACTGTACAGGGATTCGCTTGCTTCCCTAACGTTTCCGACGGGATCACAGGAAGGGCAGGGAGACCCCTGAGGAACGACGAAGATACGGACATGCAGTCACTGCTGACAGTTGTAGAAAAAAACATCACTTTTCATCCTTTTTTTTTTTTCCTCTTTTTTTTTTTTTTCTTTTTTACAGTACACACATCTTAAGATACAAAATCTTTTGTGTAAACAGTCTCTTTGAAAAATCACATCGTTGGTATGCACATTTTTAAATAATACTAAAAACAATGAAGGTTTATGTGGAGAAACATTCCCAGGGCTGGCGGCGAAGGCCTCGGCGCAGCCGGAGGCTCCTCGGAGCCTCCGGCTGCGCCGAGGCCTTCGCCGCCAGCCCTGGGAATGCGGCTCTTGTGCGGCACCTCCACACATCAAGACTCTACAAACAAAACCAGAGGGTATCAGCCCTACCAGCCCTTGCAAAGCTCGCCCAGAGCCACCGCTTGGGCCCAACATCCTCACGTCCCCATTGCACGCGCTCCAATGGAACCAAAACATCAGCACAAGGAGTGGCGTCCCCAGAATCTGCTGTTAATTAAACATCCAAAACACAATCAGCCATCAGAAGAGGAAGCAGGGATGATGTAGCCAGCCCGGACCGAGCTTTGCAGGTAGCTCCTGCTGACAAACTGTCCCCGTCGAGTCACAAAATCATCTGCGATATTCCCAGCAAGACACACAGAGCCACGGCAGGTTTGTTGGATATAAATCTCAATACGTTATTCAAAGGCACTCAGGTTAAAGGTGGGTCCCGTTTTCTAGCTCTTAAAAGAAGGGAGAACTCCCTGGTCGCCTCTGCTAAGCAACAAAGAGGAATGTACTGGCTGCAAACCCTTTGATAAAAAGCGCACGTACACAAAAAAAAAAAGATCTGAACCCAGCGAAACGACAACCTATAAAAGGCAGGAGGATTGGTCTGTGCAGACATCATCACGTGTAGCAGACACCTAATGGCCATCAGCCCCTATGAGATAAGGAACGTGCTTGAACAGAAAACCTTTTTGGGTTCCTCCCCTGCTACTTTGAGCTGGAAAAGCAGAGAGGAGCTGTTTCTGTTGACGCAAGAACTTAACCCCCCGGGAATTACACAAGTGCATATTGTGCACCCCTAACCATGGGGCTGCCTGGAGAATCCTCGCAGCAAGAACTGCTCCTTTACCTCATTGAGGAACAGACACAGATCTCTCTTTTCCAGAGTTATCACCTTCCTTGCGCTCAGAGTGTGTCCTAGGGGATGCCCTAACCCCACATTTCACTGTCCCCAGCGAGTGGGCTGCAGCTCGGAGCTTTCCTTCGTGGAGGTTTCTCCTCATTCTCACACAGAGGCTGCTCTGGGCCACAACAAACAAACAGGGAAATGCAGGGCGGCCACAACTCTTAATCATCTGATACCTCAGGAATTGAATAGAGTGAGGGGCACTGTGCTGATAAAGAAAAGATTCCTATGGAAGCAACTGTATAGATATGAGAAAAATTCAGGGCAAAGCTGAATGTATTTCTTGCTCAGTACTCACGGGATTCATACCAAAAATTTTCTGAGCTGAATCAAACATGTCTGGTCTTCTGTTAACTTCTCACAAGCAAACCCTGTCACTCACTAGGCTGAAAGGAGACACAGGGGAACAAAAACTAGTTAAAACCAGTAGGGAGAGTCAGAATAATCCTTGGTGTCATCTTAAAGAATGCAGTGGAGTTTGCCCAGCATGAGAGCAGGACACAACCTTATTAAGCCAATAAGTCTTTACATAAAGTTACTTGACTGATTGTTGTTAGACTGGGCAGCTGATGTCAATTTGATAAAATCCCTACAAAGAAGGATGACGTCCTTGGGAAATTTGTCTTTTATGCCGCTATACATGCAGCAATTCTCCTGTCTGCAGCCACAGCCAGAGAGGTGCCACTCTGTAATAATAATAAAAAAACCCCCACATACAAACCAACAAAGTAATTAAAAATTCCTGCTGTTTCTCCGGCTTCACAGCACTGAATGTTCCCGAATTCCCTTTGCAGTGCTAAACGTGGCAATACAACTACACTGCTGGTCTTTGGGCTTTAACAGTCACCCGACTGGGGTCAGGTAGATCAGTGGAAATTCGAAGGCCGTTTAGGTAGGAACTTGGAATCAGAGGCACTAATTATTCCAGGCTCCACTGCTGGTGGTACCAAAGGCGATTGACCAGCATACTCCAGTTTTCATTCGATGCCCATAACAATCCTCCTCTTGGTGCTCTCAAAGGAGCCCTCGTGTCTCACAGCACACGTACCTCTCTCACGGGTACGGCCAGGAGGACGGAGCCTCCCACTTGGTATCCACCTTGGAGTGAAGGAGCAAGGCAGCAAGAGAGAGGAGCCAGGTGGAAAAACCACTAAAACCAAGACAGGTGAAAAGATGCAAGTACTACAGAGAAATTGCATCTGGTGTGACAGAAATAGAAACCGGTGTGACAAAAACTGCACTGCAAGCTGAAGTAAAGAAACAGCTCTGCTGTCTGTGGCCACCAAGGTGGCACTGGAAGGGCATGGAGCCTCTCCTGGCTGCTGCCAGTCATGCTGCTCCCCCCCAACCAGGACGGAGCAAGTTTTTCCACGTCTCGCTCCTTTACATTATGCTTCTTACATGGCCCAAACAGCTGGTTAGCGTTCCTCTCGCTTTCATCTGGTCTTCTGAAGACGATTTCAGAAGGGGGAATTATCAGAGCTGATCTCCTTTCACCTTTTAGCTCTCCAGAATTTTGTCTGCCCATAATTTCCGAACAATTGCTTGTGATGCCTAAAAAATCCTAAAGGCCGGACAACCGCCACTGGCTGGAAGAGGAGAGCCAGGCCTAGAGGAAGAGCCGGCGAGCTGGTGCCAAGCACTGTCTGACCCACTGGCATCATTGGTTGCAAAGCGTAAGCGAGTGAGAATCACTGGGTTTTCATCGGCAAGAGGTGTGTACTGGCTCTGAATTTCTGATGCAAACCACATGCTAAGGAGGGATTAGTAAGACACAAGGACAAGCTCTGTCCCACATAAATTCTCTAAGATACAGGTGCGACACACAGATGAGCAGGGGGGAGTCTGGGGTCTGCAGAGACTGTCAGATGCTCCTGAACTAAGACTGGCCAATATATCTTGCCCTGAATAATTCTACTGTGATGAAGTTCTCCAGTAAAGGTAGCTGTGTTGCAATGCTCAGGAGTCCTGCACTGTCACCGGGTCCAGAACCTCCCTCGCCGGATGACGCGGTTCTTCAAACAGCAAGTGAGTTTTCTTCCGGGAGGCTCTGCCTGACTGCAGATAAGGTGCCTCTCGCCCGGACGCAGCCGTACCCCACAGGAAAAAAGGTAGCACCATGCTTGGTTGATATGAGTGCCGAACAGCTACGGTTCGGCTGTTCAGCAGAGACAGTTGTGAGCACATCTGCTCTGTGAGGTGACTGCTGTGCAGTTAGGGGGAATGGTAGACACAGGCTGTGAAAACAGAGGCTAAACCTCGCTGGCAGGAGTACTCCGGCTCAGCTCCTTGATCCCGTGCAGTATCCTCTTCATGTGACCCACTTTGGTCACGCCCAGGTCCTGGAAGAGGAGAGAAGACCTCAGATTAGGAGGAAGGCAGGTGAGACATTGCCGGGGGCCAAGCAACAGTGACAAACCGGTCAGCCAGTTACAAAGAGAAGAGGAGACCGACCAGAAAGACTACAAACCCGACGGTTACATGTGGAACCACAAACCGTGTGTCAAAAAGCTATCAGAGCATGACAGGGTAACGAGCAGGCAGAGAGCAGCAGAGAGGAACAACTGCAGACGTCAGCCAGAAACGCAAATCGCTCTCACTGTTAAAGGCCAAAGCCAGAGAAGAGTAAGACCACACAGATCTCAAGGACCGACGCTGGTGGCCAAAAACATGCAGAAGGAACCAATCAGTCACCGGTCACATCAAATAAAGGCATGAACGCTTGTGGTGCATGCGCCAACCCCCGGGCAGCAGCGGGACGGCAAGCAGAGGGGGCAGCTACACACATCACAGCAAACTCGCAACAGGGAGATGGTCAAAAGCACAAATAAAGATCCAAGGGGCATTCGATGAACGTCATGCACGACCTCCCAACAAAGGATGTTTCTGCTACATGCAAGTCACCAGAGCGATGACCTGGCTCTCCCGCACATGCAAAGAACCACACCACTTTCATTTTTTCTCCGTAGAGAAAAGCATGTCCTGCTGAGGAGATGAAAAGCTACGCATCGCGGTTACTGAGCTCTACCTAAAAAGATTTTCTCCATCCAGCAGCCTCACCAAAGACCATGAGGGCTGCTTCTTTTTGTAACAAAGAAGTGCAATGATCTGTTTGCCCAGTGACTACAACATAAGACCCAAATTTTCCCAATTGTGATATGTTTGGCAAAGATGGTGTGGGAGCTGAGAAGCTGAAAACTTCTGCTCCCTCATTAAAACCAGAGACTCCCAAGAAAACAATGTGCAGTCTGTGTGCTGGGCCATATTGTATCCCTGGGAAGCTGTGGCAGAACAGGACAGCCAGTCTCTCAACTAGCTGTTCTACCTCCCTGCTATTAAAATTGAAAATCACGTGGCCTGAAACGGTGAGGAAATAAAATGAGGCTGCAAAGAACCTGTTCATCTCGCCAAGGAATGAACAGTGGGCAGACCATTTCTAAGCACACTCAGCACAGAAGGTCATGCAGATGCAGCTGGCTATTTCTCATGAGCTGATCATCAAAGTACCTTGAGGTCCCTCCGTTCGAGGTGCAGGAGCTCAGAGCCCCGGACGTCATGTCGGATGAAGATATCCTTATACTCACAAAGACTGAGATGCTCAAGCCAGGCCGCAACCTCCTCCGTTCCCCAGAGGTGAACTGTTAGAGATGGAAAAGCAGGAGTGCATTGAGTACCCAGAATCCCAGAAGACAGTGAGAGATGAGGACACCATCAGCACTCGGTGCCAGAGGAGGACAGGCAGCACCACAGCCTCCAACCGAGAGGAGAGTGAGGGCTGGGAGCACGACCTACGGTCCCAGACAGAGAAGGCAGGACAGAGGAAGGTAGGGGTGTGCTCTTAAGCAGAGGCCACTGCAGCAAAGCCAGGAGGAAGCATGTGCTTGTTTTGATGGGATTGGATATGCTTTTTAAAGTTTAACCCCATGTTTAAGAAGAATAAGTTCACTGATGTTCCTCTGCTCGCAAAACAACAGATTCAAAATATGAAGAATCAAGCACAGATTAGTTTGCTATCATGTACGAGTATTTGTGCTCAGTGAACAAAAGAGCAACCTCTCTCCTCCAAGCACGAGGTAGAGAGGAAGATTATTTAGACTTCCAACTTCTGGCACAGCCTCTAAGTAAGAGAACAATCAAGTTGGCAGGTTCTGGGAGGCAATGAATGAGCAGCAGCCTTGCCAGATGATTCCATGGCAGAGGACAGGACCCAGGAGCCCACAGACCAGGTAGCACTTCTGAAAAACTTCATAAGGAGAACATAAAAGGAAAATCAATTCAGAGAGAGTGTCTGGAGTGGCAATTTCTTGATTCGTGGCCAGTTTTTATCTACTGACCGGTAAGATTACAGGTCAGGGAGCACCTCTGATGATGCTGATCTCCCGCCAATTAGACATGAAACTTGATTAACGCTTGAGGCTGAATCAATGAGAAAAATATCATTATCCGCATCACAAAGAATTAGCAGTGAAAAGACTGGAGTTACGCGGACTTGGGCCCCACAGTCATTTTTATATCTAAAATGCAAAACTCCTCACACCCACTGCACTAAGCACCCCCTGAAGTCTTCCTGAAAATGCTCGGCTGCAGGAGAACGGTTCAGAGGGCAAATCCTGCTTCTGCTCAGGAATGTTTGTGTAGTAGTACTGGGGCATCGTGACTTAGACAAAACGGAGCAACAAGCTACTCTGCCAGGTGAAAAAGACAGTTTAGACCTTCACAAAAAGGCAGATGAACGTGAAACAGAATGAGAGAACATGAGAGGGAGCAGACAGAGAACAGGTAGTGGTAGGAGCACAGCGACGTGACAAGGAGACACAATGAAGGAGCAGGCGCGGTACCCGGCAATCCCATGCTACTATGAGTCTCCTTATTTTTGTTGTTCTTCTCCTTTTTAAACTTGGTCACCAGCCGGAATTTGCCACTGCGGCTCCGTTTAGAATAATCCAGCATCTGGTTCTGTAGGAACAAAAGGGAAAATCAGCCAAACGGTCATCAGCTGACTGGAATGGACCAAGAGCAACAAGTACCGTTGGGCTCAGCTGCGTGACCTTGTAAGAGAAGATAAAATTCTAAACTCATTCTGATCAAGATGGGAAAGGAAATAGAGAATGTTGATCCCACGTTAGGCAAGGGAGCTTAGCAGGAAATGACTTCCTTTAGCCCTAGGGAGTCAAGTTTCCTTCTGAATCATTTTTTCTCCCATTAGTCTGATATTCACAGGCAGTCAAACCTTCAGAGGTAGCTAGTGAAAAAGAGAACAGTCTGGGAGATAGAGCCTGGGGCCTCCTCACCTCCTCATCGCAGGGCTCCATCAGCTGCCACAGCCAAGGGATGTCTGCCAGTTTCCTCAGCTGGAGGTCCATGTTTGCCAGGGCTGCCTGGAGCTGCTCCTTCTGTGGAGGATCTAATTGCTGGATCAGAAATGGATGCAAGGCAGAGTTAAAAGCCATATGGTGGAACATACACTCAGGCCCTTGCCTTGAAATTCCTAGCTAACAAAGCAGTTCCTCCTTTTAAAATAAGCGCACAGGAGGCACGTTCCCAGATGCCACCAAGTTAATGATTTTTATCTTTTCTGAGCTCCAAACTTCACGCAAGCTGGTTTGACTGCTCCTCACGCCTACGTAGCAACATCACCTCAGTTCTTGGATGATAACATTTAAACTGGCTATTACACAAAGAATGGGGAGGGGAGGGAGAGAGACGGAGAGAGACGGAGAGAGACGGAGGGGAGAGACAGCTTTTCCCGTGCTTTGTGCTTCTTACCAGTGCCATCTTGCCAGCCAGCAGCAGCTCTGTCTCATTGTGCAGAGCTTTGACATTATTCACCATCTCTACAACAAGGCTGCAGTTCAGACCCTGCAAGGGAAGTAGTTCATGTG
The DNA here is from genome assembly GCA_033558105.1 of Coccyzus lansbergi. Taxonomy (NCBI): domain Eukaryota; kingdom Metazoa; phylum Chordata; class Aves; order Cuculiformes; family Coccyzidae; genus Coccyzus; species Coccyzus lansbergi. Next base: position 107,415 of record JAUMJK010001730.1, on the reverse strand, counting down.
CAAATTAAGCCTGGAAAGGCAGAGGTCTGAGCAGTCAAAAGGAAGAAGACTTAGCCAAGCAAGGCTTACTTTTGATGAATCGGAAAGGAAACCCAAGAGCTATGGGGACAAGGACAAACGGGAGATGCCAAGGAAGTGAAGTACCTCTGTAGACTTGGATTTAGCGTAGACTTTGTCCATAGACTTGGAGCTGGCATTGACAGCATGGGCAAGCTCCTGTTCCATGTCCTGATAGGACTGGGCTATTTCCCGAATGCTAAAGAGAGAATTACAGATTGCATCAGCACACGCTCAAAGCAGGAGATCTCTTCTGACTGGGTATCTCCTTTTAATACCCATCTGAGGGACAAGGGCAGGGACGAAGCACGGGAGGGGCACAGCCTCTGGCCAAGCAGAGCAACACCCCTGCTAGAGGGAGCACGCGGAGGCAAAGCAAGGCAGATTCCCCAGGCACAACTCCAGGTGCCGATTCTACTCTGCACACAAGTTGGTATCACTTTGAAACACCACCGAGACATTTTAGTTTGGCCACAGCGACGTGAAAAGCAGCCGCACATATGACACTGCTCTCATTTAATTAACACTGCTCTAATTTGATTCTGGGAATCTGCTCTCAGAGGCACAGACTTCGGAGCTGAGTGTCTGACTAAAGGATGAGCAGATGAGCCCACAGTGACTTCTTCCGGAAACCTCTGTGGGGCATCAGGGTTACAAGAACCCAATTCATCACCTGAGCTCCTAGGGAAGCTTTTGTTTAATTTCTGATAAAAATCATTTACATTCAAAGATAGTGCGTTCTTTTGGGATTAAAGGATCCATGTTTGCTCATCAGAGTAACAATTTTTTATTCAGAATGAGCTAAGAAAGTTTATTTGCCTTCAGCCTCATGCAGCTGGGACAGTGCACAAAGAGCGATGCTGTCCCCACTGACACAGGCCAGCACTGCAAAGGGTAAGAGTGAAAAGAAACGTCTCCAGGAACAGGTCAGGAACTTCAGGCACCGATGAGAGTTCTATTCAGCAAAAGCAACTGGAGTCCCACCTGTGAATCAGAGCACCTGCAGCTTGACCAAACTGGTCGATCTGGGTGGATTCTTCTTCAGACATGATCTCTGGTTGTAGAGAGAAGGAGGATGGTCGGGACAACTCACACTTCTGTTTGTCCTCCCAGGACTTCAGGGTGCTCTCAAATGCCTAAAAACACAGCAAGCAAACTATGAGACATCCTGTAAAACCTCTGTAAAAACAACGGCTGTGCCTATGCCTGTAAAGTATGTAGATCTGCTAAAGACATGCTTCATTGTAGGACCCAGTTGTTCAGCTGCTTATAAACTTCACTAAACGCTATCTGGGCTGAAGTTTTCCAGGTCACGTGCTTGTCTTGGCTTAATTTTGACTTAAACCTAGTTTTACTTAAAATTTCTAGGCCAATTCTGAGGGTCAGACTAGTGAAGCCCACCAGTTCCCTGCTGGCAGAAGCCTTTCCTTTGAGTAGCTGTAGTGCCCCTACACTTCAGTATTCCTGCACATCTCTTCCAGCGACGTCTCAGAGAGGGAAAATAAAAATGTTCAAGGCTCTTCCTTATCCAGAAATAAACTGGGCTTCCCCAGTAACTGGAAACTCTGAGCTAAGACCTATCCCACTTGCAGCCACACGGATGTTCCTGCTGGCAACACCTGGCAGTGCAGGAAGAGGTGAAGCAGATCAATGCAGAAGGATCAAAACCGGATTTGGTGAGAGTGAGAACTGACACACAAAGCCTCAGGGCAAGGCGAGACGGATAAATGAGTGCAAGAAATGGCAAGAGAAGTTAAACAAGAGAAGGGGCTGTGGGAGGGGAAGACTGAAATAGGAAGAGTAATTCAGAGATGATGATGAGGGCGACAAGCAGGGCTGCAAAGCATTTGTAGATCAAAAAAAATCAGCATTTGGGGATGAAGAAAAGAAAAGGAGATTGACTGTGATGGGTGGATGGAAAAGGGGAAGAACGTGGTAGCCATGGACTGGGCAGTCAAATGAGAGGAGTACAGACCATGCAAGGAGAACAGGACTAAGGACAGAGAGAGGCCAGAGTAGAAGAGTCAGCGTCCACTAGATGCTTCTCACATTCACGAAGATAAGCTGTCATGTTGTGGCTATTGCCACACTACCCAGTGCTTATGTGACATCAAAACCCGTGTGTGCTACAGAGTGCAAGTGAGGCTGCTCTTACCCTGTCTCGGGTGAGGGTCTGTGCTCTGTTCTTATGAACAATCCAAATGTAACCTGGAGGCTGGATCCATGCTTCTCCATCCACTTGCACGGGAACTCCTTCTTCTCCCAGGATTGCTATCTTCACCGTCCGACACTGCAAGAAACGATTGCGTCAGAGAAGCTCCAAAATGTTGTTTTTCCAAAAGCTTGAAGCATTCTTTTTCTCTCCAAAGCACTTCCCCGAGTCCTGCGGCTTTGGTACTAGTGGAGCACACACGCCTGTGTGGCAGGGACCGTTTGGTGACTTTAGACTAATCTATTTTGAATCAGTGGATTAACTTGTATCACACTGAAACAATTCTGCGCCCAAATTGTCTCTGGACATACTCATTTTTGCCTTTGGATGCTTTTCCATGGGCAAGAGAGAGAACAAAGGAGGGCTTTACGGACTGGGATTGGCAAAAGCATGATAAGATGGAGACTGAGGAGGCAAGAAGAGCTCCAAGGTGGTCGATACCTGCGCGATGCGGTGATGCTGTAGGTTGATGACCCGTGACACTGCCATCTGCATGCTCCCAAACACCGCAACGACCTCCAAAATCTTGTCATCAAAGGAGGGGGCCGTAAATGTCTAGCCAGATAGAAGGGAGAGAGAATTCAGTTGACATACAGCTCTGAGGGTGAGGTTTCCTCTACCCACCACTGGTGGGAGTTGGCTTCTAATGGTGCTTTTTAATCTGTATAGAATTAACAACAAGGCTAGAAGGTGAAGAGCTGCAGTGAGCTAGGAAGGAGAAAAAGGAACTGTGATATTCCCACTGTGCTTCCAGTGGCAGCTAATGGGCTACAAGACAGGAGTTATTCTTATGAGTAGCCACTCTCTCATCTCTAATAATACAAGTTTCTGACTGGTTTGAACTCCCCTTGTCTTCAAGGGGCTTTACTTCTCAAGCAGTTTGAGAAGAGGTCAACCTAAGGAATTTCCTGGAAGTCCAAATGCTCAGACAACATCTGTATTTCTTCTGAATCACTATGGACTGCGTGGGTGCAAAGCTGCTGAAGCTGGGGTTCCGCACCTTACTCGCTTCACAGAGGAACTATGCGCAGACAAGTCCTTGCCTCTTCTCCCAAGCCCCCTTCTCAACGGCTCTGACTTCAGAAGCAACAGTAAGGAAAAGCATTTCCCAGACTGTCTTAGAGAACACTCACATCATCTTCCTTGGTCCCTCCCCAGAAGTTGGTGCCTCCTGCGTAGCTGGGAATGTTGAGTACGGCGATTCCCTGGAGACTGGGCAAAGGGATTGGCCTCCCATCGCACTGCAAAGCAAAGAAGGTAACACTGCTCTCAGCACAGCAGGAGAGAGCCCCTCCAGCCAGAACACAGCCTGCACAGCGTAGTAGGCTAGAGATTAGGAGGAGGCTTTTCATGGAAAGGGTCATTGGGCATTGGAATAGGCTGCCCAGGGAGGTGGTTGATTCACCTTCCCTGGAGGTGTTTAAGGCACAGGTGGATGAGGTCCTGAGGGACATGGTTTAGTGTTTGATAGGAATGGTTGGACTCGATGATCCGATGGGTCTCTTCCAACCTGGTTGTTCTATGATTCTGTGATTAAAGTATCTTCCAGTTTATACTTTACCTACTAGAGGAGAACAGATCCATTCACATCTCATAGAATCATAGAATCACCAGGTTGGAAGAGACCCATCGGATCATCGAGTCCAACCTCATAAACCACCTCTCCTCTGGCAGAGGGTGGTTTTAGGGGAATATGGTTGCTGCTTTTTCCCTAACAAGAACAGTGCACACATGAGAGGTTTGGCAAAATGTCTCGGCTTATTCCTTCAGAAAGAGGAATAAAGCTTCTCAAACAACTCTTTCTTTTCCAGTTTGATGCACATTACAGCATAGTTAAACCAAGAGCTTTCCACAGCACCTACTGCCTAAAATGTTGTGTTCACATGAGGTAACACACATAACAGGACAATCTTATCCACGTGCAGACTGAGCTGGGGATAGCTAATACTTTCCAGGAGGATGACACTTCCCTTACAGGCCGAGAACAGGAGGAAAAGCCACGTTTTGCCAGCTCAGGGGGAGCTACAGCAAGTCAGGGAAGGGAAACGCTCTTAACATTAACACAAGTAGAAGGAGATGCAATTAGATATCATCCCAGCCGTAGCAACACAAGGCCCTGCTAATTCCTCACCTCGAGCAAGACTTTCTGCTCCAGGTTTTTATACGTTCTGTGTAGCAGCTCCTTGGTCCCCAACACTCCGTACCACATCATGTTTTTAGTGCGACTTCTAAGGGGGCAAATCAAGGTAGACAAGGTTAGCACAAGCATTTAATTGCCACATAGCTAGAGCGTAGGAGATGCCATTTCAATGTAGGAGATGCCATTTCAATGTAGGAGATGCCATTTCAGTGGTGGGAGACGGGTGTTAACACCCGTCTCCCACCACTGAAATGGCATCTCCTACATTCTAAAACACAGAAGCGCTTTGCTTCCAAAAGGGTCAAGTGCTCAAAACAGTCATTGCACGTGCTAGGAATCTACTCCCTTTAAATAAATAGATAGGAATCGAGGATGAGTGAGTAACACACACTACTAGAAACATACAGAGATTCCCCTGGCACAGAACTTGTCATTCTTTTATACCAGGACAGCGTTAGCTCAAGCACAGCAAATGAATCAAGCCCATGTGTTCAAAAGGCCCAAACCCTGTGGTTTGTATTAAATTAGGATCAAGTGCAAGTAGCCTCTGTGGCATTTAAAACTGAGCTGAGAGTCTCTCATAGCTAAATAACAACTCCAGGAGAAAAATCCGTGAGGGAGATCATGAAGTAAACAGAAGAAATACACTAAATCCCCACCAAGGCAGCTACTCAAAGATCTTATATTATCCATAACAGCACAATGAATAAGTCAGTAGCTCATCTCCTCCAACAGGCTTTCAAGCCTTGAAGGAGAATTACGCAGACAAGACTGATAACACACTTATTCAGCAAACTTGCACGACAGTTGGCTCCAAAATCGCACAGAAACAAAGTGGTTTCAGTCACTTCTGGCAGCAGCCAAAGGTCAAAAGCCAAACCCACCTGCATTTCTCTGGGTGCTCATCGCGTTTGTTGTTGAAGTCCAAAGAAATCTTTGCATCCAGTCCGATCCCAAAGTAATTATTCATGACGCATTTCTCTGTGTAACATTCACTGCCAAACAAAAGAACAAAACTCCCATTGCTAAGTCCGTGCACCATGTGGTATGCGGCCCACGTGCCCACAACAGCCAATTCATAATTCTCTTGTGTAGAAAGGTGAAGCACGAAGAAGGGTATGAGCAAACATGCTCCGATAAGCACTTCTGGGAACTGCCTAACACCCACAAGAAGTACCACAAAAGTGGCTCTTGTCAGAAGTCCCTGGCCCACAGCCTCCCTCTGTAAGAATTCAAGATTTGCAGAGGATCTCTCCCCTTGTAACAGAAACATACTCAGCAGACTACACTTCACTTACAAGAAGCTACATTGCTGGTCACTGCTGTTGCATAAAAGGCCTCACAAACGTCAGCAATGTGCTTTGCTTTTAGATATATCTATGCGCCTGCGTGTATTGGGTGTTACCCCACAAACAAGCTCTAAGTGTCAGTTATTTCAGGGATGCTGAACATCATGAGAAAAAAACCCCAACTTGAGGTCTGTATTGCTGGATTTTTACAACTGAACATTTTGGGAGAAACAGCCTGAAAATGTCTTCATATCACATTTCCCAACGGTTGTGGCCTGCCCGTGGTCTTTGTTGGGCCTTCATGGTGGTGCCTACTAACTGGAAGCTGGAGTCATCTCCGAGCGAAGTGAGAAGACTGATCTAGATTTCATCCTCTCCCAAACCAAAAAATCTTCTACCGTGAGTCAGATGTGTCCCCCCATGTATAACTCGATGAGCTGATCCTGACCAGCACCAGCATATGAATTCATTCACACAACTTGGGGAGGCTGCTCGACAAACAATCTGCTTCTCTGCTGAGGGCCGTTTGGAGACGCCCACTCCCTCCTTTCCTCCTCCTGGGCATACTCACAGATTTTCAGGCTCAGAGTTAAAGGGATCAGCATGGATCAACAATCGGCTGATGACAGAGCTCCCAGGCAAAGAACCAGACATGCCAGCCCGGATATCTGTAGGAAAAATGACCAGGGGGAAGAGTGGGATTAATAATAAGCAGAAAACAGGTAACTTCAGTCTCAGAGACGAGGCAGCGGGACAGAATATATTAACTGGTCATTCACTGTTAGAAGCAATAGCAATAGTGCTGCCTCTCACTCTAGGAGGTTTAGCGCTCTGGAGAAGGGTTTCTGGGGCTGCCTGCAGGGGTTTGGATTGATGGGGTATCACCCAAGACCAGCAGCACAGAGGTAGATACACACAGAAACGGGAGTGTATTCACTGCAATAGCCTTTTTGTTTCAGGGTGAGCCATGAAACATCCTTGCTGCAATGAGTAGGGGGGAGGAGGGCTGAAGTTATTCTACAGGATGCTCAAGTATCGCTGACTCCTGCTTCTTAAATGATTAGCTGGTGACCCACAAGGAGTATCTCTGTCACCGTGAAAGGAGATTATCTGCCTCCAGAGGAAACAATTCAAACTAGCAGTTTGGGGGAAAAGGTGGAAGGACAGCACCATGGTGGAGGGGGAGAAGTTGCTAAACAAGATGTGGGAATTCTGCTGCATCTGTGCACCTCCAGCAACTTCAGCATTCACAGAGAGGGACTGCTGCTCCCAGTCTGCAGCCACCACTCTTCAGAGACTTCTCTCAGCAGCATCTTATCTGACTTTTCAAGGTAACTTTTTGCTCAGCATCAACTTGTGATTGGCCTCTATATTCTGCCACTGCACAGTACTAATTAGTACAAATCTGTGCCTAGGCAATCAGCTACTAACTGGAAACTATTTCAGTCCCCTCCAAGCCTCCACTTTTCAGCCCTAGTGGGAAGTCACCCCCAAAGGGTTTTCTCTCCAAGTGGCCTTTGCACAAAGGAGATCAGGCAGGACAATTCCATGTTTTCACACGGAGCCCGCAGCCTGCGCTGCTGTCACCCACGCTCCAGCTGGCTGCCTCAGTGGGAAGTGGTGGGTGTTCCACTTACTTGGGTAGAGGATTTTTGTGTTCAGCATTGGCAAGTTGTCCCGGTTTCCCGTCTGGGGAGGAAGAGATGCAGAGCTGCCCAGGGACAAACTTCCTTTGTTTATTAGTCTCTCGCAAGGAGACTTGGACACTGTAAAACATAACGCAAACACGGTTATTGACAGACATAATGCTGCGATCCAGACCAGCACAGCCCAAGCAGCACCACTAGGTTAGGAATCACTCAACAGCAAAACGCTCTTGCTACCATAAAACAAACAGCTGACAGATCCAGTCACTAAGAGGCGGAGATGTGGCTTCTGCAAAGGATGGCAGGGGCTTACAGGGAAGTGTCACCAGCTAGATGACAGGAAAAAAGCTTGGACCATCTTTGTCCAAGCACTGAAAGCCCAAAGAACCCAGATTACAGGCTAAGGTGCAAGGAAATTTGTGAATCTTCAGCTCCATATGCAAAGACCATCAGAAACATGGTGAAAAGTGAGGTGACCGATGCACAGGCTAGAGCAGGGAACATGCAAGGCCTGGCATCTGAAAAGCAATCAGCCAAAAACTAGAGAAAAAAAAGAACTTGGGAGGTATATAATAATGATATAAGGTAATACAAGGAAGGTAGAATATACCTAACACCTTCCTAATATTTTACAAGTAACAGAATCATCATTTGCAGCAAGATCTGCAGCACCAGAGCAGTACCTTTCCGCTGGCTCCTCCCTTTGGACACTCCATAGCTGCTGCCGTGTGATGACTGCAGGGAGATTTTATCCTCGTTCCTCAGCTCCTTGCCCTCTTCGGAGGCTGAGAGACTGAGGAGGAAGCCCTCTTGCTCCTGGGTCTGGGCATTCTGTTCATCTACAGCTGTAAGGAGAGAGAAAGCAGGTAAGAGAAAAGCAGGTAAGAGAAAGCAGGAAGTGCCTCACAGCTCTTCTAATGAGAAACAAGCTTTTGAACTGGGCTGACTTCATCTCCTGTTTTCTCTGCTGAGCTCTTTGGCAGGGAGGCTGTAAACAGGAGTTCCCACCTTTAAAGCTACAGGTACTCATGCTTCCAGAGCTGTAAACTGTGTTTCAGGTGATAGGCTTCCATTTAAATGCTGCTACAAACTCTAATGAGATGGACTTTAAATGATTAATTTAATAAATTTTGTTTGTTTAATCTGTTCTGGAGCAATAGGAAAAGTCACTTGGAAAAAGGCACTCAGACACGTGTAATCAGGAGGAAGAAAACAGCAGTTGGTAAAAACCAATACAAACAAAGGAAAGAATCAGATTACATAATCTGGAAGAAGAAAAACAGTTTGGAGAAGAGTTTGCCAGAGAGCTGGTAAGAATGAAATGCTAGCTAAAGAAATCAAAGCTCTGCATGTGACCAGGAGACCATCTTCCCCAGCAACCTCATACAGGGCACAGCTCTGTGAACAGCCCCGAGCTCATCTACCAGCTCCCTGACTCTGCTGCAGGAAAAGCCTCCTTCTCCTCACTCTCTCGCCCTCCCTTGTTGGTCACTCTGGAGTCTATCAAAACTGCCCACCAGGCAATGGAATCCCACCTGTGAGCTCAGCAGAAATCTTGCTGGATTAAGCAAGTCACTTGGGCTCTAAAAGAACTCCAGCAAACACCAAGGCTAATGGCATCTTGGCTTGGATCAGAAACGGAGTGGCCAGCAGGGCCAGGGAGGTTATTCTCTCTCTGGACTTGGCACTGGTGAGGCCGCTCCTCGAATCCTGTGTTCATTTGTGGGCCCCTCAGCACAAGAAGGATGTTGAGGCTCTGGAGTGAGTCCAGAGAAGAGCAATGGAGCTGGGGAAGGGGTTGGAGAACAGGCCTGATGAGGAACGGCTGAGAGAGCTGGGGGGGTTTATCCTGGAGAAGAGGAGGCTGAGGGGAGACCTCATTGCTCTCTCCAACTACCTGAAAGGAGGTTGTGGAGAGGAGGGAGCTGGGCTCTTCTCTCAAGTGACAGGGGACAGGATGAGAGGGAATGGCCTCAAGCTCCGCCAAGGGAGGTTCAGACTGGATATCAGAAAAAATATTTTCACAGAAAAGGTGATTGGGCACTGCCAGATGCTGCCCAGGGAGGTGGTTGAGTCACCTTCCCTGAAGATATTTAAAAGACGGGCAGACGAGGTGCTCAGGGACGTGATTTAGTGGCAGATAGGAATGGTTGGACTCAAAGATCCAAGAGGTCTTTTCCAACCTAGTGACTCTATGATTCTATGTTCAACTTCCATTAGCTCATGTAAGTTCACCTTCAGGACAGGCTGAATGCAGTACTGCAGTGCTGGGAATCCAAGCTGCATTGCAACCACCTGTAACTGCCAACGTGGTTGTTCTTAGCGCACACCAAGGTGTGTGTGGACATCACACCTGCAGCTTGAATGCTTTTACCTCCAGTAAAAAGCTGTTAAGTACTTCCTTTGGTCTAAGTTAAACCACTGAATTTATGACTAACATCTGGGAGACTGACGCCTTTCAAAGGAAATGAAACTTTGAGGTAGGGATGAGAGAGGCTGGAGAGAGGAAAGGGTCAAGATGTGGAGAAGAGGGTCACCTGCCTAGGAAGTTACATCAGAACAGAACTGACTTGCATCAAGGCGCAGTTGTGACAAAGCTGGTTTAAGAAGTTCGTGCCCTCTCCTGCAGTTGTAACCACCGCACTGTTCTGCTGGGCTGCACTACCAAGAGGTTTCTGAAACAATTCAAGTTGAAACACTTCAAATATTTTCTTCCCAAGTATTTTCAGATCTGTTTTGCAGCAAGGCCACACAAACAGTTGTGCTGACACAACTGTGGTATGGGTGGGGACAGACAGGAAACGCAAATGAACAGAGTGTGGGAGGGCAGGAATTTCCTACAGCAGCAATGAGCCACAAGCAGCACTCCTCCCAGCTTACCTTTTTCTGCGTGCTCTATTATTTGACGAATGGCTTTTTTCAAGCTGTTGGCTCTCAACATCAGCTGTTCCCGGGGGCGAAATATCTGGGGCCGTGCAGTACACGATGAGCCCACCGACCGCTCGCTGGAAGAATCGCAAGCACTGCCTGAGCCATCGCCATCTTCGGTTTCCTCGGCGATGGTGGGAGGAGGGTTTGGCAGAGATGAGGATGCTTGAGATTCATCATTCAGGGTCTTCAGCAATGAGTCCAGCTTCTCCTTCAGGACAGAGCACTAAAAGGCAAAGAATAACACTCAGACAGACCTATCAGTAGATTGGGCAGCTCATTTTTTAGTGCTTGCTGAAATGCTGCTGTCCTAGTTCTCTGAAAACAAAGCAGTTTTCCACTTCAGAAGTAAAAAGCCATAGGAATTTTTCAATTTTACCTTTCTGGCCATGACCTCCGATTCCTCTGAACTTTCTGTTGCCTTCTCATAGGCTTTTCCTACTCGAGCCACAAAATCCTTCACTGTCTCACAAAGCACCCTTGAAAAAGAAGGCAGTGAAAACAGAGTCATGAAAGGATTCTATCAGGATTGTCACACTCTGACCTACAGCAGTTGTCTCTAAGTACTTACTTGGCTGAGGAGATGACCACTGAGTGTTGGTCAGAAGTCAAAATTTTGGACAAATGAGCAGCCACGGAGTCTTCATAGAAGAGAATCTTCTGCACCTGGTGACAGTCAGAAACCAGCTGCTGGGGGGCTGCCTCCCAGCGTTACAACACACACCGTGTAACCCTCACCCCCAAAAAGTACTCATCATTCCACAGGTTCTTTTTGCCCTGGAAAAGTCCCGTGGTCCAGGACTCAGTTACACACTGAAGATCTGACTTGTGATGAAGAAACTAATTCTGAACCTAGAAATCATCAGCAGTGTTGTTCTTAGAATACCTGATTAACTATGGATTTAAAATGGTGTTTTTACAGCTCACAGCTATATGCAGCTTTCCATGTTGCAATTTCAACAACATGTCACAACAGTAGATAAAAGTCAAGCATTTCCTCTCTGTCCTGCTCCAAAGCATTTCCCTCCTGTTCCCCTTCATGTTGTTGATGCTGGTAACCCACCCTTCATCCCTCTCCACAAGACTTCATAGACTTAAAGGCCCAGGATGTTTACAGCTCCTGCTTCACCCAAGTCACAGCTCAGGACGGCTCCATCTGAACTCAGCCACTGCCTCCCATTTTGTCTGTTCTAAGGCTGCATCTCCCTGCCCTCCGCAGCCTATAAGTACCTCAGAATCCTCACTGAAATCTTCAGTGACTGTGGAAGTGGAGGCCTGGCGAGGGAGTTTGGTTTCGTACACCATGATGCTCCACCTGTAGAAAAGAAGATGTCATAGCTGTCACTACAAGACAGAGGGCTTCCTCCTTCATCCAAAGCATCTAAGAGGCTAGAACCTCAAGCAAAACAACTTGCAGTTTGGCAGGGATGTCACCGATGTAAGGAAGCCCGTGTGGCTGCAATGAATCATAGAATCATAGAACAACCAGGTTGGAAGAGACCCATTGGATCATTGAGTCCAACCATTCCTATCAAACACTAAACCATGGTCCAACCATTCCTATCAAACACTAAACCATGGAACCAATGGAACTGCAGAGGGGCTGAACCAGGGGAAGAGGGAAGGATGACACTATGAACAAGTGCCCTGTGGCACAAGGAACTCCTCCATGCTTCCTCCCTCTCTCACAGAAATTCTTCGGGCATTATATGATTCAATGGAAGAGATGCCAAGATGCAACTCTAAAGACAAAAGCATTTTCAAATGTACAAAGACATACAGGCAATAGCAATACAGGGGTAGAGGAGTCCATTTCTAAGTCAAAATTCAGATAAATTCGTTCAAACACACCAAGAAAAAATTAGCTTAGAAAATTATCATGACCATAAGGCGGTTCTCAAAGTCAATTAATGAGAGCTCTGGAACACAAGAGAGAACATTGAACATCAGAGAGTTTCTCCTGTTATTATTATTCTGCAGCAGTGACATAGAAAGCCAGACTACCTTTTGTCACAGAATCATAGAACAACCAGGTTGGAAGGGACCCATCGGATCTTCTAGTCCAACCGTTCCATTCCATTCATTGTCGATGAAGTGTGACAGGATTATCAAAGCAAAAACCTTAACTGGCATTACGAACAAGTCCAGCGGTGGGGGCAGAATCATGAACTGCCTGCTTCTCCTCAGAGGACATTTCCACACAACTCCTGAGCAGGGGATGATGTTAGCCATGGTCACTCACCTGTCCAGCATTTTGGTACTGGCCCTCTCTAGCTTCTCCAGGATCTGCGGGAGCTGGGTATCGTCATCACAAGCAGAGCCCCAGCCTAACACGCGGGCGAGGTCGTTCCCTGTTCCCAAGGGCAGCACGCCCAGCTGGCACTGCGTGACAGGAAAGGAAAGCAGACCTGAGATTCAAATGGGAAACCAAAACCCATAAACAGCCACGAGCAGCACGAATGACTCCTTACAAAGACCAGTCTGAGAAAGAACATGAGGAGAAAGTAAACAGATGGGGAAAATAGCCAGAAAAGCATCTAGGTAAGGAAAAACTTCCTCTGCTTTTAGGTTGTTAACTGAGAGAAGCGTATCACAGCTACAGTCTCAGGAGCACCTTGCTAAAGGTAACCACCTCTACAGATGCGTTTCTTTAACCATCAGGTGGTGCTATTGCTTCTTCTGTAAAATCAACACAGACACCTTCAAAGACAAAATGGAAACAAGCTGGACACTGTACCATACTCTGCTCCAACGGAGCTTCCACCTATGCCAAGACAGGCATAGATGAGGAGCATAACCCTTCAGGAAGTCCTAGTTTTCTAACTGCATCCCATTCTGATTATAAGTCTCTGCTGGCAACAGAGCAGAAGTAACTCTGAGCTATTCCAAAAGGCAGATCTTGACAGGAGTTGTGGAGGAGCACTGAAGATAGGAATAAGTCATTCCAGTGCTGTATCTTACAGAAAACTACAGCAAGAACACTGCTGTGGAAAGCTCGCGCTTCAATCCTGGGCCAAACTACACCTGTAGGACCAAAGAAAGTCCTCTGCAACCCACGCTCCTGCTGTTGCTTCATTCTTTCAAGCTCCCTGGGCAGGTACCTGCTTGTGAAGATTGAGGCTATCGATTTCGGAGAGAACCCAGCCAACGCTTCCATCCCCACCGCAAACCAGAATCCGGAAAGTGTCAAATTTCTGGAATAAGCGTAAACTACAGAGAAGGAAAAGGGAAAAAAAAAAAAGCAAATGAGAACAATCAGCTAGTATGGAAATAATTGATAAACAATTCAAATCAAGGCAATAAATATGGCAGGTTTGCTTCAAGTAGGCTCCGATTTTGCAGTGGAAATGGGTCACTGTCAGATTACAGGTGAATTAAAATGATAAATAAGGAGTTTTAAATACAACTAAGCAACGCACAGTGGCTGTTCACTACAGAAATATGTACCAGACAGACTCCTCTACTAACGCAGGGCACTTTTGCCTGAACAGAAGAGGAAACAAGCATGTGATAACTCGTTAGCCACTGAATTAGTTCCTTTTAGCAGATTTGCTGCGTTCAGCCTAACACTAGTTATTTGTCATGGCTTGGAGTGCTCTGATGTCACTGCCTTCGCACTCAAGGCCACACCAATTAAAGCAAAGCCTGAAGAGTGGGAACTTTGTGCAGTCATTCGGTAAGCACATAACTGTAAGAGGTCGAAAACCCTCAGAAGCTGCAGTCCTTCTTCTGGGAAAGCAACATAAATCAAAGGCCTGGCACCCTGTCTGTCCTGCAGGCAGGCAAACAACTCCCCAGCAAGACAAGCATGAATTTCTCTATTCATCCTGCCCAGAATATTAAAAGCAACCTCTCCTTAAGCTGTTTAAGTCTGTGCTCCTTCCTGAACATCTTCCAGAACTACTGATTGCTTTCATGTTAGTTTTTACTTTATTTTTACTGGAGTTTTTTTATCGTTACCTAAATGGGATTTGCTGTAGTACATGAAAATTCTCATTGCTGACACATAAAAAATGGCTCTCAGCAATGACAACATCTTACGGTACAGTTTGACTGGCCCCAGTTTAGAATACTGAAGTTCTGAAGAAGCAGCCTTTCCTTCACCCTATCCTTTTTAGGAAAGTGAACAAGAGCAGCTGTTGGTGACCTGGATGAGGGGATTAAGTGCATTCTCAGTGATTTTATGGATGACACTGGAAGTGTGGATCTGTTGGAGGGCAAGGAGGCTCTTCAGAGGGACCTGGACAGGCTGGATCCATGGGCTGAGATCAACAGGATGGGGTTCAACAAGGCCAAGTGGCGAGTCCTGCACTTGGGGCACAACCACCCCATGTAGTGCTCCAGGCTTGGGGAAAAGCAGCTGGAAAGCTGGACACTGAGGGGCTGGAGCAAGTCCAGAGAAGGGAAAAGAACTGGGGAAGGGCCTAGAGAACAAGACTTACAAGGAATGGCTGAGAGAACTGCGGTTGCTTAGCCTGGAGAAAAGAAGGCTGAGGGGAGGCCTCATCACTGACTACAACCGTCTGAAAGAAGGTTGCAGCAAGGTGGGTTTTGTTCTCTTCTCCCAAATAACAGATGGTAGGACAAGAGGAAATATCCAGAAGTTGCGCAGGGGAAGTTTAGATTGCACATTAGGGCAACCTTCACTGAAAGGGTTCTGAAGCACCAGCAGAGGCTTCCCAGGGAGGTGGTTGTGTCCCCATCCCTGGAGGGGTTAAACACAGGTAGATGAAGTGCTTGGGGAGATGATTTAGTAGTGGACAGGTATGGTTTGGCTTGATGATCTCAAAGGTCTTTTCCAACCTAGGGATTCTATGATTTGTCTGTTCACTTAATTTAACTGCTTAACTCTCGTTAACAGCACATCAGGAGGCCTGTTACAAGTCTGTTTGCTGACACGTTTTCTTCTGGATTCAAGCTTTCCATGCTTGGCGTTCTTCCAGGGAAGAGTTTCTGGAATTCCCCCCAAACCCCTCAAGTTATCCTGCTGATACTGAAGAATGGAAGTAATAACCTTCTTGAACATCAGTTTTAGTTTTAGCTAATCAGTAACACTAAACACAGAGAAAGGAAATCCTCCCCTCCCTCCCCCAACTTTCTGCGTGTTTGGTTTTCTCCTAGGAACTGGTTCCTTGTTATATTTGAGGATGAATTTATAATCACATACATCCCTTGTGCTTTTCTGGTGTTTTTACAAGGAATGTTTGTGTCCATACAAAATCTGCTCACCCAAGATGAGGTCCTCCATTCATGAGGTCAAAGACCTGGGCGGGATTCAGAAGCTGTTTAAATCTTCGCAGAAATTTTACACCTTGGTTGTCTCCACTTTTGGAGTTGACAAAGACCAACAAAGGGCTCGTGCAAGAAGGGGGACAAGTAGCTTTCCAGAAACCTGTCAGGGAAAAGGGAAGCGAGAGAGAGAAAAAAAGCCAAGAGATATGAAGCTGCCCATGGAGATGAAGTGAGAAAAAAGCCAACACTCTGCACTCCAGCAAAGCTATGAAGGAGCTAATGGTTTCCTTGTGCTTAGGGCACCCACCGGGCAGGCGCCAAATGCGCACAGCGCTGAATCCAGCATGAACCACACCTCGCGCTGCCAAACGTCACATTTATCTCCTAGCAGGATGCCAAACATGTCAGCTTCCCCAGCCTCCCCGAACTGCAATATATTTGTTCCCGATAAATTCTAACACCTGCAGCTCGGAGAATACTGACGTTGCAGGGTAATAAATTGAATGCGAAAGCAAAGGCAACAGTTCATTGCTGCACTTCAGCAGCATCTTCCCATCTGGGATTTCAGCAGAACCGTCAGCTGAGAGTTTGGCATTAACAGCGTTAGCAGAAGGGATGGGACTGAGAGGAGGAAAGAGAAGGCACCACTTGCTAGGGGTACTTACCATCGGAATCAATGCTGTTAAGAGCAGTAGGAGGAATGACAGATACTTTGCACAGCCCAAGAGGGCACTTGTTTGGCAACAACTCTTTACACGCCGTGTGTACCTGAAAACACCACCAAAAAATATTCATTCAGACTCTTCTGGGGACCGTGGGGTAAACCCTAAAGCCACCCAACAAGGGGCTGTAAAGGAAGAGTAAGAAAGGGGAGAATCCAAGGAAATGTCGACCGATAAAGTTATTTTAAGAATGATCTAATCAGAGTCTTCTACTAATTCTCCTCATTCCATTAGTGTACTTCTGCCGTGGAATTTACAAGACTAGCGTTTTGAGTGCTGAGAGGACCAGATAACAGATGATGTGGCTTTAAGAGCCTTCAGACATTCTGCTGTCGAAATCGTAGCCTCCACTGATATGCCAAAAGTAGCAGCAAAAGAAAATGCTGGGGATGCAAGAAAACAAGAAAGCAAAACACACACAGCAGGGAGACACAGGGGATGTAAGAGATAAGAGAAGAAGGGGTTAACAAAGCCACCCAAAAAGGAAATAAAAGGCGAGTACAGCACTTCAGTCATTCTTGGTACACAAAGACTGCAAGACAGAGGGTTTTCGCTTGGGGTTTGAGTCCTCATCCCCCACATGACACACAAATATTTTGTGGTACTTCTCTTGCTCCTATTATAGACAACTGGAAAAATAGCAAGATGTACATCAATGCAGGGGTTAGGCAAGAGAAACCCATCGCAACAGGTAAGGGAATTGCTATTATTTAAATAGCTTAGAATTCTTTATTGTCCTTTTCTGTTGGACCTTGTCAACTTGCAGAAATGACCAATAACGGCTCTTTAAAATCCAACACCTCTCATGCCCGAGGCATTGATTCGTATCTAGTGTAATTAGACTCTTCTCTGAAACCTCACTATCAAAAGAAAAATATCTGTCTTCTCTGCAAGCTCATTATTTCAGGTCTTGTGTTTATGCATCACAGCGATGCTTTTCATCACAAATTTTAATTTCTCTCTCTTGCAGATTGCTTATCTTCTGGAGAAAGAATAATAAAGTCCTTCGTGGCTGAATGGGTAGAGAACTGGTAGAATGGGTAGAGAGTTCATCTAGGTAAATGTCACTTACAGAAGACGCCACAGAGCTGAGCAAAGACTATGTATCCTGTCACTGAAATGATCACGTTTATTCTACTCACCATGGCTTTGCACCAAAGGCAGCGCCAGTCTTGCAAACGTAGGACACTGCCACAGGTTTTATCACACACGGTACATTTGGCACTCACGGGCAGGTTTCCCTCCAACCACTGATGTGGCATCGAGATCTGCAAATCGTACAGAGAGAGATGCAACATGGACTTTCCAGAGAGGAACTCAAGGGCGCAGGATGCTCTGTGATGCTGAGACACACAGGGAGGCAAGTCTTTATATGCCCTGTTTAATGACAGCAAGGGTTGCTTCTGGAAAACACCCGCAGAGCTCTTTTGGCATTTCACACTCAAGCACAAAGAGACCAGGTGACTCACCCCAGGCCACCCAGGGAACACTGACTTGAATCAAACACACCATATGCTAAGGTTCTGTTCCAATCCCTCATTGATTTTTCTTATGCCGAAACTCGGATCAGATTTCCCACTCCTCCAAGTCCCAAATATCACTCTAACACCAGCAACCTGGTCTCTGCCAGGAGCCTCTTCCTATCAAGCAGTGCTCGCTGCTTGGGCTGGACTTAGAATCATAGAATCATAGAATGACCAGGTTGGAAGAGACCCACCGGATCATCGAGTCCAACCATTCCCATCAATCACTAACCCATGTCCCTCAGCACCTTGTCCACCTGTCCCTTAAACCCCTCCCGGGAAGGTGACTCAACCCTCTCCCTGGGCAGCCTGACGTTTCACAATCTCCTGCTGTGACAGTAAAGGCCTTTCCCACATGGCAAACCTGCTATTTGTACAGTGAAGAAAGCTCTAGAGCACGTGTTGGTGCTTCCACATAAAGATAAAGCCAGAAGAGTTAAGAAGAACACCTACCCCATCTTCATCCTCAATGATGTCCTTCCCAATAGAGGCCAGAGTTGTCCACTTGCAATTGTTGGTTGCCCGCACAGCACAGCGCTTGTGGGCTTTAAACTTGCACACTGGAGAGGAAGACAAGAATAAATGAATCCTGCCTCAGAGCATGTAATCTGGCAAGTCTTTTCCCAAGTAACCATATTTGGCTCCAGAAGAAAGCACAGGCACACTCTACCCTTGTCAGCCCTGCCAAAACTACCAGCTCTAAGCACACAAAGTCGGAGGAGCAGGCTATTCATTCTTGCCTCGTTGCCATCACCAGTTCCTTGCAGAAAGCTAAGTTATCACCTTGTGAAATTTGACATGTTTATTTAGTCCTACACTCCTACATCCTTTTCCACAGCGTGGGTGGAACCTCATCCAGGCTAGCGCCTACACACAGGCAGCCACTTCTGCTGTGCCAGGGTTGAAAAAGAATAACCTCCTGGCATTCAAACACTTCACAAGGATGTTTGTACAAATACGATTATTCTTACGAATAGTCTATCTGGTTCCTCACATGCCTGTTCACTTCAGAAGCATCATTTTAATAAGGATGGCAGTATTTGGGTACAAGGGGGAAAAAAATCATCAGTGATATTGCTCAAGTCTAACACTAAATCCATCAAAATACTGATCAAGTCCAACACTAAAAACAGCATGAAAGCACCATCACACCTATTTTACAAATAAAGTTAAGATCCTGATCTTAACTTCTGCAGGAAAACACAGTGAAGCCAAAGGGATTCAGCAGCAAAAGGTTTCAGCATCAGGTCCAGAGATCACCTCCAGCCTCACACATCACCTGTAGGGCTCTCAGGTTTTTATGCAGTATTGTTTGACATCTTTTTGCAGACCGTTAAAAACATTCCTCTTAAATTACCTCTGGAACCTGGCACTGAGCTAGAGAGGCAATAATTTCAGACCAGGAGAGAAGACAGCACGGTTACCTTCACAGGAGAGCCCGTGAGACGTGACTCCAGATAATGCCTCCCGACACACGTTGCAGTAGGTCGGCCGAGCGTGTGAGCACGCGTACCAGTTATGCATCCCTGAGAAATGGTCCATGCTGTACTGGGTAGACTAATAAAATAAAATGTATTAAAATAAAGGTATTACAGCAAATCCTAGAGTAGAGCAAGAGGACTTCTCTTTCTTGAAACAAAAACATGAATATAGCAGTCAGGGAAGGTAAATACTGAATTCTTTACTAGGGAAGAGCGGGTCACGTGCAGCTTATACACAGCAGCTGTAGCTCAAGGCGACCTTTAAGCCAGAAGAGATGACTTGAAGAAGCAGTCACACCTCCACTCCTGTTCCTGTCCTATCTCTCATCTTTGTTTTGCTACAAGTGTGTGCAGAGAAATGAAGCGGAGAATTCATCTGCTAGGGAGTCAATCCTTCCCTTCCCCATTCTTTTGTTGGGTTAAGTTTTCAGCGAGACAAGCTCCCCAACCTGATATATTGTGCAGCAGAGGAACGATTGTGCCAGGATAAAGGAGGAAGCAGCAGCAAGACAGGCATCAGAGAGGGGAAAACACAAGGCAGGTTCTGTTGGTGGCAGAGTTGGCCTAACTACGACCCCAGAAAACAAATGGAAAGCAAGGTGTGAATTAGGACAGAGGATAAATGAAGAGTGAAATGACAATGGAAGGAGAACTGCGTTTCATAACCTACCTACGTGAAAAAATGCTCTCAAAGTTGCCCAGGGAGAGCACATAAAGCCACAAGGACTCTCTGAAGAGTCACCGCAGCGTATACAGGAGAATTGTTACAGAGAGGCCAACACTACACCCATTACATCCAATATAAATTACTTCTATCAGCTCCGCTGGGAGCTGACTGCAATCTCAAAACAAGCTGTTATTCAGCAGATGGGGCACAGAGGAACACATTTTCCCATTACCTCAAAATGTTCACGGTTCTGTACAGTTTTCAGTGCTGCAATCCAATCTTCCATCTCTTTTCTGTTATCAGCGCAGAGGATGAGCTTCCGACATGGAGTAATAATCTGAGAGTGAGAGAAAATGAATAATGTGCATTCTGAGCTCGTCAGTGAGATACAGCGAGAGAACACGTTATCGCTTGCGTAGTCCATCGAAGCTGTTTTCAGAGGCAATGAGCTGCACAACAGAACAGAAGTTATTTTTGCCTTTCAACCACGTTTCTCTTCCACCGTAACATACTTTCATTCCCTTATCGATGTACAGAACCAAAGTTTTTAGCTGTTATTCACAATACTGAGCAAAGAACTCTTCGAGAGCCAAGTAACAGCACATCACCAATCAAGCACAGAGCAGTAGGAGTTAATGTATGACATGTGCAGACCATGTGTAAATTATTTTTAAATACTTCATGACTTTTAAAATTGACAGCAACATTAAAATAGTTTGTCAGCAGCATAATTTATCCATTTCTAGCAATTTATGGATTAGGTAACATACTTTGCAATATCATACTAAAAATCTCTTCAGAGTCATGACAAGTGGGGAGGGAGGAGGTGAGAAAAGTCGTCCAACTGTCTGCCCAACACCACCTCGCTAACTCCACCATGTCCTGAAGTGCCACAGTCACACACCTTTTGATGCCCCCCAGGGATGGGGACCCACCACTGCCCTAGGCAGCCGGTTCCAGTGCTTCACCACACTTCCACTACGAAATTTTTCCTAATATCCAACCTGAAACTCCCCTGGCACAACTTGAGGCCATTTCCTCATCCTACCACTTGTTATCTGTGAGGAGAGACCGGCGCCTGCCTCACCACAACCTCCTTTCAGACAATTGTAGGCAGTGATCAGGTCTCTCAATTAACGTACCGTCCAGCACTTTAACGAGGCAATAGAAGATAGGCAGGGAGGTCAAAGCTTCCCTCTGCTCAGGAAGGCAGACAGAGCTCTGCAGAGCTCTCTCCTCTTGTCAGACGGCGGCAGCAGAGAGAAACAAAAGCTCCTGGTTCTTCAGAGGATCATGTCTGCTGTCCACAGGGTTGCTCGTTCAGCTGGGCTCCAGGCTTGACTATCAACCAACGTTTACGCTTCCTAAGACAAAAGTCTTTCTTGCCCACACTGCAGTTATTATATCGTCCCAATGCTGCCACCTTGGGCACACCTCACAATCTCCATCCAATTGATTTCTTAAATTAGAACAAGATTGAAGTGCTTGAAAGACCTGGATTTAAGAGAAGCTGCTTTAAGGTTGAGCACCATCAATAAAAACCAAGAGACTCCTCTTTATGTCAACTCTGAAGACTTCTGGCTGCCTATACTCTTCTGCATCCATTGACATTTTGTACCTGAAAAACTTGTCTACATCACATGTTTTTCCAGCCATTTGTACTCTAATATCTGAAATTAATATCTGAAATAACGAATTGAAACAATCTGGGGTTGTGTCAGATCGATGAGGCCCGCGTGGCTCTGGCAAGCACACAGCCGAAGTGTTGCTAATGAAACCAACCCCCCACACCACCTGACTCCTGTTAATAACCATTTTCCACTCCGTTTCTCACTTCTCTCGTTATGATTCATAAAGCAGATTAAAAATAAAAACCTCTGAAGCTGAACATCAGGCTTTCAGTTGATGCTGAAGTGCCTCAGCGCATCCATTACGAAATACGCATGCAATGTCAACATAAAAGATGCACCTGTAAACTTCTGCTTTAATTTAAGCTCTTCATGTTTCAAAATGTACTTTTTTTCATGCAACAGATTGCCGCATTCACCCGCAATAATGGTAATGTTACTCAGAGGCACTAGGAAAGGATGCTCCAGCCACATTAAGCAGGTGGTGAATGGAGTTTAATACCTTTTTAAAGCAAGGACTGGCTATTCAGATTAGAAACACACTTTTTGCACAGAGCGTTCTAGTTTGGACAAAAGGACCTGATCTGTACGAGCCGTAAGCAAACCCAAATAAGCATCTACAGTTTGCTAAAAATGAAACTTTGAAGAACTCCTTCCCTCTTCCCTGACTTTCCCTTTAAACAATTCCAGCTCTGATAAAGCGTATTCCCATAGAAGGTAATCAAAGGAGCCTTT
The DNA here is from genome assembly GCA_033558105.1 of Coccyzus lansbergi. NCBI lineage: Eukaryota > Metazoa > Chordata > Aves > Cuculiformes > Coccyzidae > Coccyzus > Coccyzus lansbergi. Next base: position 85,155 of record JAUMJK010001730.1, on the reverse strand, counting down.
TTTTCCCCCTTGGAAAAGCCAAAAGGTGAGCAGTAATTGTACTTCCATCAAAAACTCTGTTAGGTTAGAAAGGTTACCCCAGAGAAACCTTTTATGGCGCATGAAGCACTGCTGACAAAATCAGTGTGAAGTTAGAGAAGGACAAGCAGCATCAGTGAAGTCCTGATAAGAGGAGGCAGCTTTTTCCCTGGAAGTAAGACCAAGTTCAATTAATTTGTTCAGACAGCACAGGGCCCCACTCTCTTTCTGGCAGCAAAGCCAAGAACATCTATAACTGCATACGTACCCTGTGTAAAGTCCAGACACCCTAGGATGAAGCGTCCAAGGACCTTTCATCGCTTTAAAACCAGCCAGTTTTTATAAGGAACCGCTAGTTCATTCAAGAAGCCACTGACATGCTCTCGGGCAGCGAGGAAAAAGAATTTAAAATGGTTGGTAAAGTGAATTATCATCAAGGTCTCCTTTCAGAACACTCCAAGTAAGTGAGTGTGGTCCCTTTCCTTATTTTTCTTTTAGTACAAATGCTAAGTACAGCGTATAATTTTTACATCACCTTGGAAGACATGAAATCTAAAAAACTGACATAAAATACAGAAATGCAGATGCTCCTTTGATAAGAATTATTTCCTGAGGCTACTGACTTCCCAGATGACTGGAGAAAGTGTCCGATATAGAAATTCAGTCATTCCTTCTTAAGTCACTTTAAGAAGTCACCTCTACCTTCTCTCTTCGTTGACCTAAGTCAGTTTGCATCTGAAAGACAGACCTGCTCTGGGAGCAAGACAAGCTGTCCAGGGCTATGAGCTGGGAGCCCCCAGGCACAAATTTTGACATGGTTGTCTGATGCATAAGTAATTTGTCACTGGATTGGAATCTAAGACTCCCTTAATTAGTACTCCTGCAACAGGCTCCAGAGTCATTCCTGCCCTCTTCTTGCTCTGTTTCTTAAATACTAGAAAAAGCAGAAGCATCTCCAATCACATTCTGGGGCTCATGGCTCTAATAATTAGGATAAACAGTCTAAAAACCTTGAAGAATTAAAACACTTGTGTCTCCCTCATCTGAACTGGGCAGTTGCTCACAGGAACACAGCAAGACAGGCTGCAGCACCTCCAACGTCTCATTATTTCCCACATCCAGCCTCGGACAAACCATCCAAAGTACAATAGTAAATTTTATGAGGCAAGAGGACAAATAAAGAGATCGAGAAGATTTTTCATACTTGAATCACCCAGACAAGGAACTCTATAATTAAAATAAGGGATCTATTGTGTGACTACAAAACTGCACATAAAATGCATCTTTGTGCAAGGCAGATTCATGCAAGACATTCCCCATCAGTCAGTTCTAAGCCAACGTTTGCGTTAGGATTTAGTTCTTTAATCAGAGATGGGAAATAAAAGAATACCACCTCAAACCTCACTCCTATTCCAAGGAGGACAAACTGGGACAATTCAGGCTGCACTGTGGGGGACAGATAAGATTTTACTGGAACTGCTGTAACATTTCTTGGGGGAAATTAAGAAACCATACGGACCTGTTTTTCTGATTAACATGCAGCGGTGTTACAGTAATACATTTTAATGAGGATGATTAGGAATCCAGAAACTTGTTAATAGGGATACTTCCTTCGCAGAGTGGTTCAACAGATCTCGCTTGCCTTTCACGCAGCCTCACGCACCCAACAGAGGACACAAGGTACTTCGGTAAGGTAAGACACTCCTGATTTCCCTGCAATGCCAGCAGCCACCAGTCTCTTACCTGTGCAGGCTGGTGTGCAACAGGCCACAACACTGCTCCTGAGGAAGGACTGCGATTAACACACACACACACTCTCACTCACAGGTAGGATAAACACTCCTTCTACCACTTCTACCACCTTCTACTTGAGCCACTGATTTCAAGTCCAGACCCCCACCTGCTGAAGGACACTAAAAGAGAGAGAAAGGCTTTTACCTACACTGTGCTGTCTAGATGAGCCCGATGACCAACCTAACGTCTCGTGCCAAAAATCCCAATCGTTCTTGCCACTTCCAAAAGAAGTCACAGCAATCTTGCCCCTTTCTCAGCCAGGGAGCCCAGGGTGTGTGATCTCGCCTACAGCTGCGATAAGCCGACACTTTGGAACACGAGGCTCGGTTATCCCTGTTGGCAAACGTGGCGAGAAGCGAGTATGGTCCAGCTATTTTTTATGTTCCGGCTACAGCTTTTGACTAACATCCTGGAACAGTATATTCCACAGGATGACGACGCACTAGGTGAAGTAGCATTTCCTTTTATTTGTTCTAAATTTACAAAGCAGTAATGTCTTCCAGTGACCTCTTGTTCTCATATAAACGGAGAGCACAAAAACAGTGATCCCACTGCTTCTGAGTTAGGATGGGGGCTGCCTCCCTAGAGGTCAAAAATCCACAATAAAAAGTTTTAAGATTATAAATAAATCTCATACATTTTTGGCCTGTTTGGGGACTGGCAGAACTCTGAGCCTTCCTGCCCTTGAAACAACTCAGAATTTTATCTAGATATGAGCAATTACGTAAATTAAAAGTGCTTGTTCTTCCAAAAAAGGGAATATTAAAAGCGAACATCATTTTGAGATCCTAAATGCTATTGAACTTTTGAGTGAAGCTCTTCAGACTGAAACCCTTTGCAGAACTGGATGTCGAGACACCACACTGAGACCTAACGCTGACCAGCAACCGTCACACAGAAAAAAGTTGCCAGGCCCTCTGATCAGTCCTGAAGAGCCATAAGGATGGATGGGAATGACAGGAAGGCTTAAAGGCAATTCAGATCAGGACACAGCTCAGTTTATAAAGTCCTCACTGTGTGTCAGACCCTAGAAATATCTTTTGTGGGATTATGGTGACAATCATAGAATCAGAGAATCACCAGGTTGGAAGAGACCCACCGAATCATTGAGTCCAACCATTCCCATCAATCACTAACCCATGTCCCTCAGCACCTCGTCCACCCGTCCCTTAAACCCCTCCAGGGAAGGTGACTCAATCCCCTCCCTGGGCAGCCTCTGCCACTGCCCAATGACCCTTTCTGTGAATTTTTTTCCCCCCTAATATCCAGCCTAAATCTCCCCTGGTGGAGCTTGAGGCCATTCCCTCTTGTCCTCTTGACCCACCAGGTTACCTCTTTGCAGACACTGATGTGCCTTCTATGCAGAGGAGTCACCGCAAGTCTAGCAGGAAAACTCTCTGTTCTCAGGCTTGCTCACTCTAAATCTAAAAAAAAAAAAATCTAAATTTAAAAAAAATCTAAATCTTACAAAAGCCATGCCTTCATCAGCTGCCTTGTGCCAATACTTATGTTCCCCTGACGCTTCTCCAAAATAGAGCCTTGTCTCCTCCTCCTCCTGCAGCACATGCCCTCTCGCCAGCTGTTAACTCCCACCCCTCACATGGACCCACACTCCCCTGTCCAAAACTAACACCAAGCTTACTGACATTTCGGATCAGGCCAGCTGGCAAACAACAGAGCCAACAAAGAAAATTTCTCATTTCACATTCTAAAAATGGACTGGATGTCCCTGGATGTCCTTCCCCAAAGAACAGCTGTGAACAATTGGATTAGCAAGGCAGTCTGAAAAAGACTCCTTATATTAGACCAAATTTTAAATAGAAATCTGCTACACTTCATTATTTGGTGGTTTGCTGTACTGAGCAACCCTCCTCCACCCAACAGTGGGATCCTAAACCTCACACGCTGGTCTCGCTGCCATCAAAGGCAACTTCAACACCATTGCTCATTTCCTCCTTCAACATTTCTGGCTGCCCAGAAACTTCTCGGTGACAGCCTGGCCAAACGTACACGGGGCCTGTTTGTTATCAGAGGAGATCTAGGGTGCTCAGTGACCACAAAAGACAGCAAAACAAGTTTAGATGACGCCTGCCCAATGGTGAAGCTGGCTGAAGAAAGGCTGCGGGGGCTGACAAGGCGGTGGGTACATACAACTTGGCTAAATATAGTTTTTCTGTTACACTTTATTTCTCAGAGTGGCCAAAAGCGGGTGCATGGGAACACCTGCTCCCTATGACTGCTTCCTTTTACTCATATCCTGCTCAAATATAGCCTTAGAATTCAAAGGTGCTCGTCACACCCCCCCCCAAAGAGATGAAGACTTGGGTACAGGGACAGAAGGAATTTCTGGAGCTCAAAAGACCTAGGAATTGCAACTAGAAAAAATAAAATAGTTCTGAGAATGGTACTGGTGCAAGTAAATGATTCAGCTTGATCACATCTGGCAAAGGCAGGGAAATATCCACCATCTGTAGCCAATCGCTACGTCTACTTTTGTACCTTGGAGCAAGCTCTGGTGTCCCACGAACCCAAGCACTCAGAAAAGAAAAGTGGGTGAGATTGTACTGAGGACCCAAGTCTTTTTATCTCCTTCAGCTCCTGTTCCAGCAACAGCAGTAGTTAAATGTACAAAAATGTTAAACCACCTTGCCCATGTTCCTCAGCAAGATTCACAAACTAGGATCATCGCTCTACGTTTCCTACACAACGGCTGAACCCACAGAGGGCAAAACACTCAGTGTGGATTAAGCAAGTGTTGCTCTCTCAGCAAACACACACGGTTATAAAGAAGACTGTGAAAAAGGCAGAAGAAAGGAAAATGACAGCATGAGTTTCAGACTCAAATCAGTCATAGAATCATGGAATGCCTTGAATTGGAGAGGACCTTAAAGCCCATCCAGTTCCACCTCTGCCACGGGCAGGGACACCTCCCACTGGATCAGGTGCCCAGGGGCATCCAACCTGGCCTTGAACCCCTTCAGGGATGGGGCAGTCACAGCTTCCCTGGGCAACCTGGGCCAGGGCCTCCCCACCCTCAGCATGAGGAAATTCCTCCTTATGTCCAGTCTAACTCTGCCCCTCTCCAGTTTATCCTCATTGTCCCTAATCCTACCACCACAAGTCTTTGTAGAAAGTCCCTCCCCAGCTTTCCTGTAGCCCCTTCAGGCACTGGAAGGTCACAGTAAGGTCTCCCTCAGAGCCTTCTCTTCTCCAGAAGAGATCCTTTACACTCTAAACAAAATCAGTTCTTTACACTTAAGACCTTAAAAGCCTGTGTCATTGATGTCAGCTCTAGAAACAATCCGGGATTGAGCGTCAGGACAGCAAAGCCTTAGACAGCAAGTCAGCAGGATCACAGCAGTTCTCTATAGCTTGGAGAGAGAAGTAACATGGATATCAACGCTTAGACTCAAGGTAGACAGATGCCTGCCTTCTTCCATGGTCAAAATCCCTCTTCCAATTTGCAATTCACATTTCAGTCAGTTTTTTCAGCAAATTCAGTCCTATTAACTCGCTGCAGAGGTTAGCTAGAGCTCTCTGTGATTGCACCAATTCTCGTTCCTCAAAACCTGACTGCTACCCTGAAAGGGAAAGTAAAAAGAAAATTTTCATACAACAGTGGAGAAACATACCAGTTTTACAGTTATTTTTACAAAGTAAGATCTTTATTTCCTGCTAAAATGTCCACCTTCCACCTATGGAAACTCTCATTTCCACCAAAAAAAACCAAGTCGCTAATCTCCTCATAGTTGTGCCAAATTCTGCCTTTGTTTTTCCTTTAAGTAGCAATAACAAGATTTTCCTAAAGGTTCCAAATCTCTGGCTACATCACACGTGTCAGTCTTACTTTAATTTTCAACCTGTAAAAGTCAGGAGAACTCGGTTTCATAGGAAAACAGGTACAGCATGTGGTGTGGTCTCCTTAGGACCATTCATGTATTATAAGGCTCATTCACTTGTTCCCTACCTCGCTGGCCACGGGGCACACGTTACAAACGCATCTTCTCCAAGCACTGTCTCTGGCACTGCCAGGCTGTGCCTGCAGATCCAGTTTGGTTCACACTGACCCTCCCTCTGTGCTTTCTCCCTGTCCCTATCTTCCCCAAAGCTGCAGCGGGAAAGCAGACCGGATCGAGCATTCCCTGGGAAAATGATCATCTCTCATACCAGGGTCACATTCCTACATGCTTCTGGAAACCCTGTTGCTAAACAAGGCACATTCCTGTTTTTGGCAACTGGTAAGAGAAGCACAGACAAAGAGAGGATTTTAGGACTTGAGCAACCATTTAACAGATGTCAAAACCAAGCACAGGCAAGAAGGTCCTTGCCACCATTAGCAGGTATGAAATGCCTGGTAATCCATGCATATTAGTCATAGAATAGTTTGGGTTGGAAGGGAACTTAAAGCCCCTCTAGTTTCAACCCCCAGGGACACCTCCCACTGGATCAGGCTGCCTAGGGTCCATCCGGCCTGGCCTTGAACCCCTCCAGGGGTGGGGCAGCCACAGCTTCCCTGGGCAACCTGGGCCAGGGCCTCACAACCTTCATTATGAAGAAATTCCTCCTTCTGTCTAGTCTAAATCTGCTCCTCTCCAGTTTATCCTCATTGTCCCCAGTCCTATCACCACAAGCCTTTGTGAACAGTCCCTCCTCAGCTTTCTTGTAGCCCCTTCAGTCACTGGAAGGTTGCTCTAAGGTCTCCTCGAAGCCTTCTCTTCTCCAGGCTGAACAACCCCAACTCTCTCAGCCTGTCCTCAGAAGGAAGGTGCTCAAACCCTCAGATCATCTTCGCAGCCTCCTCTGGACACATCCCAACAATTCCATCTCCTTCTTGAATGCAGCAGCGGCAAATGGGAACAGACTGGGCTGCCATGCCAAGTGCCAGAGCATCTTAGCCCAGCTCCGTTATCCACCCACCCTCCGCTTCACACAGCAGATGCACACGCGCATCCTTTCTTCATCTGTTTTCCAGAGGACGCAGTCCTGCCAAGAAAAGAGTTCGCAAAGAGAACTACACAGTTCAGAAGGAGCAGCACATGTGGGAAGGTAAAGGTTATTTAAGAGAACCTTCCTACACACTCAAACAGAGGCAAACCTGTGGAGAACAGAGCGGCAGGGCAATGTTCCCTCACAGCAGAGTTGCTCTCTCAGTGGGCTCGTCCACATTAAGGCTGGCAGCCAATAAATCACAGGAGTGAGCAGTGAAAGACCTTTTCCACGGTAGAAAAATGACCTGCTATCGACAGCTTATTTTTAGTTACAGCCCCCTTACCTCAGCTGTGCTGAAAAGAGACTGGTAGCTAGCAGAAAAGGAAATAAATAGCTTCTAATGGCCTGATGAACTCAGCAGCTTTCCATGCTGGGTCACCAGGCAAAGACCAGTCTGTCTCACACACTGTAACCCTGAATCCATCACAAGCACCACAACTGGGAAGACCTTCTTTCTGCAAGTGCTGTTAGCCAGGCTCTGCCTGATTATCAAAATGATCCAAGGAAAGATTTGTGTAAGAAGTTCTCTTCTTCTTCTAGAACAGCTCCCACTTAAAACTGAAGCCATCGTGTTCTCAAACGGCTTCTGGTTTATCACAGGTTGTTCTGCTTTTGGGTGCTCACCTGGAGGGGGGAGCAGATGCTCGAATCCACAGCCTCACTCAGGAAGGTGGATCAACCACAGAATATGGCACCAAGGTTACAAAGAGCAAAGGAATTATCAAACAAAGCTCCTACTGTTCAGGCCCAAGGGCAAGAACAGACACTCATTTCAAAGTAGTAAACTTCCTTTTAGGGAAACAAAAGCTCTCACAAGCAGTCACCTTCACTCTCCAGCTCTCCATCTACCCTGTCTCACAGTAAAGCACACACGGCCCAGCCTGAGCTCCTTCTCTTACAGTAGTGTTCTCACAAACTCCCAGCACATTTGGGGGTCATTCTGGAACAGAACAAGAGTTGCACAGTAGCAACCACCACATCTCTCAAACCACAGCAACTTCTTCCAGACTCTCCAACTCTTCTTCCATGTTTATCCTCCTTGTCATTTTTTTTCTCCATTCTTTCTTCCTTTGTGCCAGCAACTGCTGCTCAGCTCGCACCAGAGACTGGAGTCCTAAAAATCCTCAACACGAAAGGACTTCAAATGACTGTTTTCACTGACTAACAGTGACTCAGAATGGTCTGTTTACCAAAGAGCCTTTCTCAAGAAGAAAAAACTGCCCTGAAGTCCGGATTGCAGACTACTAAAATAGCAAAGTATTTTGAAACTGCAGCGGCACTGACAGGAAATGGGGACCGAGCGGCACTTAATGAAGGGAGTGAGGAGAAAGAGCCAAGTGGCTCTAGACAGGGCAACTCATGGCTTACTCGTATTTTGAGCTGTTGATACAGGAAATTCTGACAGCTGCCAATACAAACAGAGTGAGAGCACTGGCAGAGCGTGCAACTCCTGAACGTGGACACACGTGGGTGTGGAAGAGACAACAACCCCAGCAAAGCCCAACTTTGCAACCTGCACTTGAATTTTGTCCCAGTGAGATTAGAGAATTTGAAAAGCTGAGGGGAAGACCCACGTTTTTCACCAGACCCTCTTTTCTAATCTTTCTCTTCTCCAAACCTTAAGGCAGCAATCCACGGTTGGGGATGAAAGAGCAGGGCAAGGAACCAGGACACTCAGTGACTCCCCTGTGTAACTATGTCCCCAGCTGAGGGAGCAGGAGATGAAACTCCCTTCCTCACTGGGAAGCCCAGTGACTCTCTGCAGTTCAAGCCCAACCTTCCTGAAGGGTTGAGGCCACTCAGCGCAGCCGGGGAATCTGTGCAAGCGTCAAACCACGCAGATTTCCTCAACTCTATTGGCCTAAGCTCAAAGTACCAGTCTGAAGTTCAGCAAACAGCTCATAACAAAAGTTATTATAGCCTTTGTCCTCATGAAAATAAGTCACGTGGCTCTTTGCTGAAGCTTGCATTTCGAACCAGCACAAGTAACCTCTGATCCAGGTTCCTCCTGTTTCAGCAGTGCAGTTTCTGACAGGCTCGTGGCTCCTGCAACAGGCACCAGCAGCACTTTCTGCCTGACACGTAGCTTCAGCAGCTCTATTCACTCATTTTTTCATATTTTTCATACTAAAAGCCACAGTAAAATAATTGAATCATTTCATTTGACACAAAAATCACAGAAAAGGCACAGGCACTTTCACTTCATTGTGAAATGAACTGGCAGACAACAAACCTTCCCCATCACCAAGCACCCTCAGCAGTTTTATCTTTCGATGAAGTTCAAGCACTTTGTTTGTAGGCAAGGTTAACTACCCCTAAAAGAAAATTCATACTCTTTCTTCACTGCAGTCAACAAGCCCTGGACAATACAGCAAAAATATAGAGCCTGAAGGAGATCACACAGTCACACAAAACTCCACAAGACAGAAACTGGCATCTTTGCTGCTGAATAATCCAGTAGGAACAAGGAGGTAATAACAGAAAAGGTAGCACACCTCATACAGGCAAGAGGAGGACATCCATATGGCTTCTTAGAGACGACAGCACCCTGTGCTCTCCTTCAGGAGCACCAGCAGCTCCCTGCTCCTCAACCTGTCACAACCATTGCAGCCTCCAGCCACACAAGTGCTCTGAAAGAGAGGCACTACTCTAATCTCAGTACTTCCTCTGTACTTAACACTGGTTAAGGTGAATCATCAGTTAATAAACAGTATTTCTTAACTGATAGGTGCAGCATTTCCAACAGCAGTGCAGACACATTTCCCTCTACCCCGATTCCAGAGAACTTATCTACTTAAATCCACACAGGACAGAACAGCTGAACAGTAACAGCTTGTAGCAAACTTATTCCAAGGAACTCCTGATGATCTGTTGCGTTGGCACAGGTGCCAAGTTTTGCTTGGTTCAGAAAACTCGGACTCCTGCTCTTACCTTTCACGTTCAATCTTCCTCTAAGCTAGCGTCCAGAGCAGCCTACTCCCTCAGAAAAAAAGCCTAAACAGACTGCTTGACATGCGATTAACAGGATTAGTCCCCTCTGTGGTCAGTCTTTCTGAGCCATGTCCCACTTGCCACAAGCTGATTAGCTGTCCGCGTAAGGAGGAGCCGGGATAAGTTTCCTTCTGGCGGCAGCAAAGTGGAGAGGCAGGCGCTGACTGTAATAATATTCTGTTTCCTGTCTGCGGCTGAGCCGAGAGGTACTTCCCAACAGAAGAGGGTTTACAGGAGCTCAGGAGTTCAAGCTCCACCTCTTCCAACGAAGTGCTAGGGAGGAGGGATCAACAGCATGGCTCCTGGCATTCAGAAGCATGCTGAGACCCAGTTTCATTGCACTGAAGCACCAGAAAGAAGAAACCAAACCACACGCGTCTCTCTCCACAGAGAGCTTTCTCCTCTGGGAACTCAAAGCTCTGCATAAGATGGGATGGGAAGTGAATGCTGCAATCCACCTCATAGGAATGAGGTGAAAGTCCACACTACCATTTGCTAGCAATAACTGGAAAACACTTAGCAAAACACCATGTGAAATTCACATTGAAACACTAAATATGTACCTGGAAGGATCCTGTGCCATTCCTAGCCTCTCTCCTGTCAGTGACAGGTGGGGTTTAGTAGAAGAGAAGATACATATTAGACTTTTCCACCCTCTTTAGCTTTTTTAGGGACAGGACAAGAGGGAATGGCCTCAAGCTCTACCAGGGGAGATTTAGGCTAGAGATTAGGAGGAAGTTTTTCACGGAAAGGGTTATTGGGCATTGGAATAGGCTGCCCAGGGAGGGGGTTGATTCACCTTCCCTGGAGGTGTTTAAGGCACAGGTAGATGAGGTCCTGAGGGACATGGTTTAGTGTTTGATAGGAATGGTTGGACTTGATGATCCAATGGGTGTCTTCCAACCTGGTGATTCTGTGATTCTATTCTATGATTCTATATATACATCCTGCAAAATGCAGGAAAGGGTCATGGAACTGATAAGGACTCACTCCATGGCACCGAGGGCAGCAGGCTAAATTCAGCTGACACCTTCTAGAAAAGAGCAGATCTTCAGCCAAAACACCAGCCTGAGGGGCAGGAACTTGTTCCTACACAAACATTGACAAAAATGGGCCTAAGGAGATGACCCGAAGTCCTTTCAAAGACGGAACTGTTGTGGTGGCAAAGTCTTGGCTCGAGCAATGGACAATAGAGTAACTGGTGTCACTCCCCAACCCTTCTGGCTTAGCAGGGGAGAACAGGTACGCTCGAGTCCACAGCACACGTAAAGCAGCCGCTCTGTGTGAAGTATCTCCAAAGCCCAGGCTTTCTGGCATGATCTAGAGAAAAAACCTATTGCAGGTTTGAAGAATGGAACTCTTATTTTGTTCTAACACTCCTGAAGCAACTGAGAAGCAAACTTCTTGATCCAGTGAAAAATGCTAAGAAACTTCCCACTCTCCTGCTCTGCATCAATGACCAAAACCAGCTCAGCATACCCGGATCGGTAGGAAAACATACATATAAATTCACTGTTTGTCTTCTGGCACTGCAGACATGGGTGTGGTTTGTACAGCTTAGTGATACCTTACTATAGAAAAAAAACACTGAAGTTAAACTGAAGTACTATTTATGCTAAAGGCAATAAAAGAAATCGTTCAAATTATAACATATGAAGCAGAGAAAAGGTCTTGAGACATATCAGAAAACGTTGGCTGCCTTCCCAGAGCTCCTCATCATATATTTTGTTCTAATGCTTCTGGAACAACTGCTGGTTAGTGCACTAGACAGGAGCATCAGCCAATCCAGTGACTATGAAATTGTGCCATCCAGGAAAAAAAATGTTTGTGGAAACAACTGAGGTCTCCCTGGGAAGAGCCAATGTGCCCAGTGTCATCCCAAATCATCTGCTTTTTAGAAATCACAAGAGGTTTTGAGGGTACAACTGGCAAAGGAACAATAGCCAAACACAAAGCCTTCCCTTACACCTCTCAGGGGATGGAGTTGTACAACACCTTAAGCTCAAAGATGTTCCCAGTCACAAGCTCCCAGCCTGTTCTCTAGTCCCACACCCATTATCTCAGAGCAGCAGTCCTCAAAACCATCCCCACTGCAAATAGGATACAGCACTGAAGAAATCCATGCATGATCACTGGAACCCGTATCACGCACGCTTCTTTTTAGACAAAGAGGTCTGCATCTTAAAGCTGCCAGCTGACGGCAAACAAATTAGCTGTCAGACTTCTGTTGTATGTAGAGGGTTTACTGGCAGCTGTGTTTTTTAACCTTATTCCCCTGTTTATGCAATGTTGGCTCCCTACTCTGGTTTTCTTCTCTCATGGTGCTGCCTCCCTGCACTCCTCATTGCCCTTTCACCACTTTCTCCTGGAAGCTCAACTGGATGGATGGGTCCAGGAAAATTCCATGAGGTTCAACAAGGCCAAGTGCTGGGTCCTGCACTTGGGTGACAACAACCCTGTGCAGCTCCAGGCTTGGGGAAGAGCGGCTGGAAAGCTGCCTGGTGGAAAAAGACCTGGAGGTGCTGATCAACAGTAGCTGAACATGAGCCAGCAGTGGCCCAGGTGGCCAAGAAGGCCAACAGCATCCTGGCTTGGATCAGCCATGGGGTGGCCAGAGGGAGCAGGGCAGGGATCATCCCCCTAGGCTCAGCGTGGGAGAGACTGCACCTCGAATCCTGGGGTCAGTTTTGGGCCCCTCACTCCAAGAAGGACATTGAGGGGCTGGAGTACGTCCAGAGAAGGGAACAGAGCCAGGGAAGAGGCCATGGAGTTATGGGAGCAGTGAGGGACCTGGGGCTGTTTAGCCTGGAGAAGAGGAGGCTGAGGGGAGATCTCATTGCTCTCTGCAGCTCCAGGAAAGGTGGTTTTAGTAAGGTGGGTGCTGGCCTCTTCTCCCAAGTAACAAGTGATAGGACAGGGGAAATGGCCTCAAGCTGTGCCAGGGCAGGTTTATATTGGATATCAGGAAAAATTCTTTACTGAAAGAGTGGAACCCGCATTAGAACTGGCTGCCCAGGGCAGCGGAGGAGTCTCCATCCCTGAAGGGGTTCAGAAAGCGTGTGGTTGTGGCATTTCAGGACAAGGTTTAGTTGGCACGGTGGTGTTGGGCTGTTGGTTGGACTGGATGAGCTTAGAGGTCTTTTCCAATCCTAGTAATTCTATGATTCCTCTGTCGAGTTACCCTTCATTGTCTCTTTGCATTGGATCCACAATGCTCTTAAGTTCATCCAGTGCTTTTGTTTCCTGCTTCCTTTGCTAGTACCTAACCCAACTCGACCTGCAGAATCTATATATTAAGCAGTATGGATGCCAGGACAGAGGATGAGTTTCCTCAGAAAGAAACTATTTTGTAAATTCCAAACTACCAGCCTCCACTGAAGAAAATACAGAATCAAGAAGAAAATCAGAACATCTAAAACTGCAGAATAACCAGAATAACTGCCTCTGCTACGTAACAGCAAGTGCTGGATGTTTCCGGTTTGGGATAAAAACCTCAATAGTGAGTTCCACTGATTTGAAACAAGAAAAAAGGCATCAAAGAACTCAGAATTTTAGACAGAATCCAAACTGGGGAGATAGAGGAGGGCAATAGTGCTCTCAAAGAAAACCAAGAAGAAAATGGCAACCTGCAAGGACATGAAAGCACTGACGGCAGCGATGCAGCAGACCAAGCAGCAGCAAGACTAGGCAAGCTGCTGATTTTCTAAGTGTTTTTATAGCTCATGGTAAACCACAGTCAATCCCCTCTGTAAGCCATGACAGAAAGAGTAAATAGAAATGTTTTTCTTGAAGCCTCTCCAAGCCTCCAGCTACGGTGATCAGCAGGAGACAACCAAACCGGATCTACTACCTGAGTCTCAAGGTAATCCTAAGCTTTTTAGGCCCTAGGGGAGGCAAGAACCAGCAGAGCCTGATACCAGCCACGGAAGTTAACTCTTCACCATGGGCAGTCTGAGAGAGCAAACACGCTGCTTCCTCTGTCCCTAGTGGAGATGAGATCTCCCCCAACTGTAATAATAAACAAAACAGTAACAGTACATTTGCTCACCTGAAAAGTCAGTTTTTATTTGCATACGGGAAAACTGAAGCAAGTCCAAAGAAAAAATGCTTTATTAAGAGGTGAATAACTTCACCTTCTTGAAAACGCATACTGTACTGAAACCACTGCAGAATCCTTCTGTCTGGGCACACACACCTATACCTGATATCAATATTTATTATCAACAAAAGAGGCTGTGAAGATTATCCTGATTGTTTTAAACTCTGCAAGAGAAGGGACGTGAGGCAAAGATGCAAGAAGAAGGGAAAATAAGGCAAAAAATCCTACCGTGAAGCTGTTGTTGACATTCTTCGTGCTGGATTCTGCCACACTGGCATCCGTCAGATCCACCTCATCAAAAATAATGGACTGGAAAGAAAAAAAATTCAAAAGCCCAATGAGCGATTGAATCCAGTGTATAAGCAGCAGACCCAAAGGGACATGCCTGCCTAGCACACAGGCTTTTGTGATCTAAAAGACCCAGTACCAACAATACGAAGGACTCAGAAGTCTAGTTCCATAGAGTGTGGTTCAGATTTGCTTGTCTTCAGTCACTGAATGCGATGCCTTTATTTTTATTAAGGGATTATCTAAAAAAAAAATAATAGTAGGCTTTGCTCTTGTGGAAGGAGACAGGTTATATCTGCTGATTAGCGACGTGCCAAGCCAGATGCATGGCTGCTGTGATTTGATAAATTCTAGATCTGCTTGCCTCTTCCATTGCCTTTTTTTCATTCATGTTTTCTCCCTTCTCTTTTGGCTTCTATTGATTCAGAACACCAAGGTGGAAAAAAGTGTGGAATGATTGCTATCATTGGTCCATAGAATGCTTTACTTAAAAATAAGGATTTCCAAGTGTGAGGCAAAACCACAAGGATCTTCTTGTAGCTGCAAAACCTGAAGGCAGGTACTTTCCGAGCATGAGCTCTTTTCTCTGCTGGAGGCTGCCTTCTCACAGACACCCATCTGCCTCCGTAAACTCTACCAGTGACTTTCTTCCCTGAGACCCATAAGAAGTGTTAAGACGTTACCTTAGCAGTTTTTGCATAGTAGAGTGTTCGCCCTCGCAGCTTAAAATACCGTCTCTTCCAGCGCTGGAAGGAGCTGGTCTGTTTCATCAGCATCCCCTCTTTTATGATGGTCTAAAAAACAAGGTGGGGAGAGGAGTGAGGCACACATTTTGTCTCTAGACATCTGTTTTGCTCTCCCATTATATGCCAGTACCATAAACGACTGCAGTTTGAGATCAGTAATCTTAGTGCCCTCTGCTGGAAGTGCTTAACAAATTCATTCATAGAATCATAGAACAACCAGGTTGGAAGAGACCTATCTGATCAGCAAGTCCAGCCATTCCTATCAAACACTAAACCATGTCCCTCAGCACCTTGTCCACCCATCCCTCCAGGGAAGGCAAGTCAACCCCCTCCCTGGGCAGCCTGTTCCACTGCCTAACGACCCTTTCTGTGAAGAATTTTTTCCTTATGTTCAGCCTGAACCTCTCCTGGCAGAGCTTGAGGCTATTCCCTCTCATCCTGTCCCCTGTCACTTGGGAGAAGAGCCCAGCTCCCTCCTCTCCACAACCTCCTCTCAGGGAGTTGTAGAGAGCAATGAGGTCTCCCCTCAGCCTCTTATATTCAATACAAGCAAGCGAACTTAACGAGACTAAACTGTCATAGTGCATCACGCGCACTAAGTTGCGGTTTTATCGTTGTCTCTGGTGCTATCATGATACCAAAAAAAGTTAAATAACTTATGAGTGAATGAGCATTTCAAAGCCTAACAGTGACTCCAGGAGCGCAACAGGACTCGCTGAGCTGAGATTTCAGTGGCAGTTTCTGTGCCATTCATTTAACCAGTGTTTGAGGACAAACACCCCACAGTCTGTCTGTCCCTGTCTCCAGCCTCGTGACATTACCAGCACCCACCTGGCACGGAGCTGGCAAGCTGCAAGCCTGTGGGGTAAAGGGTAAAACTAGAGAGAAGGAGCCACATCCAACTTCAGCATTTGGTGCTCTTCAGAGAGCCTTGGCCCTGCCTCAGTGCTCTCTGGCTGGCTGCCATTTCCCAGGGCTGCAGAGCCAAGAGTGTCTACGCACGCTGCCTTTTTTTTTTTCGTCAGCTGCTTTATAACGAGACTGACATACCAGCATACACAGTCCCATCTGCTCGCTCACATACTTTGCATACATAGGGGTATGTTTTTAATCCACATGCACTTCATTCTACTTTGCCAAATGCATTCGATTCCTTCGCTGAGGACAGAATCTGAATACCAACAGCTACATGAAAATTATCTCAAAAGCTGCAGCTTAGAAAGACAAAAGGTAGAGAAGTCAGAAGTGAGGGTTCACCACCATGCTATTGCCTAGGAACTGCCCTCCTTCTCTCCCCAAGAAACAGCCCCCAGGAACCCACTTCTTGCTGAGAGAGTCTGATGCGATAAACACACAGTTAAAACATGTGAAACAAAAGACCCAGAGATCTTGTAAGACAGGTTATTCTGTGTCTTGATGCCAGAAAAACGACACAGCATTAACATACCAGAGGTCTTGGAGCAACTCAGGTTTGTAGCAGAGTCAGGTCACCAATGAGTATCAATTAATTCAGCGTTAAACGTCCACTGCCAGGCTACTCCAGAGCACAAAATAAATACTCTAACTGATCCTCAGGGTTTAGTTCATTTTAGAAATCCTTTCCAGAGCAATAAACTTGCTTTTAAAATGCTATATATATTTCTAATGTGGGTCTTTCCTTGAAACAGCTGCAGATTTTAATACTTTCCACACACGCTGGCCCTTGCCAAGCTCAAAGTTTCCTCAAAAAGCACATGGAAAAAAAAATGCTGAGTATAAGGAGAAACATCCGTCTGACAATACAAGCTCCTCTCCTGCTAGACTGAGCCATCCTCAAACTGGCCCAAGAGACCACAGGGCCTGGACCACCACGTTGATGCCTCTGCTCACGAAGGGGCCAGGGCAGCGCAGGCTCCCGTGGCTGGAGGAGAGTTGCGAGCCACAGGAGCCACTACACCAGCCACCACGGACCTGGAAGGAGCAAAGGGTGAGTGCTCCCCCTTGTCTCCTCAAAAAGTATCATCTACCTTGGTGCTGGGAACTGGCTGAATGTGAGGTGAGCACTCGTAAACCTCACCCTTTCCTGCAGAAATGCCTCTCGGTGCTGGGGCAAACATCAAGGTTGTGTGCCTGGTTCACCTGCAGATCGCCAAACTCCACGGCCTTTCCAGCAGGATGAAAAGAGAGAACGAAAGCGTACGATCGAAGCCTAAGCTCACATCATAAAATGATCGCTTCCCTCATCAGCTCCCCACACCTCTGAAGCAGTCACAGAAAGACACCCTGGTGCCCATTTTCCACAAGCCACAGCAGGGACACAGAGGCAGGAATACACTCTAAGAAACTTTAAGGCATCTGTGAGTGGCTTTAGGGTCTAGAAGGTAAAACACCTTATAGTGATAGCCAGAAACAAGCTTTTAAACCAACTTAGAGCTGGTGCTAAGCAGAGAATCCAAAACTCAGTCATGATGTTAATCTGAAGCTTCAGCGAAAGAGAAAATGGAGTCCGCAGACTGACCCAACGGCATCCCTGGTGAGATCCTGATAAAGTTATTTGCAGTCTGGGTGTCTCCATCTCTCACCTGCCAAGCGGATCAGCCAGCACTGCCCCAACTCTGCCAAATCCTACTAGAATATACGTATATGTGTGTCTGATGAGATACTTCAACCTCCAGCACCTGAGTATCAAAGAGACATGTAAAGCAACAGCATCTGTGCTAAAGAAATCACACGTTGCTGCAGTTCCTGTCTGCAGGGAAGAAAATGGGAAAATGGCAAGAGATTTCTCAGATTAAGAGAGAAGCATGAGGAGATCCTTTGCATTCCTCAGCCAAAACTGTATGTAATTAAAAGGTGAGACAGAGAAAGCGTGTACTGAACTCTGCAAAGCCCTGAACCAAAGTTAGAGAGGAATTAAAAATCCTGGGAAAGACTCCCAGGATGCAAAGCCCAAAGACGTCAAGAAGCCTGATCAGAAAATAGCAGCTTGCAGGAGGCAGTTTCAGAGCTCTGCTGCTAAGCTTATTCATAGATGTGCTTCAGCTAGGCTTAGCCAGAGCCCCACGGTACCCAAGCTCAGCCAGTAGCACTCTGGCCACTCAAACTCTTGCTCAGCCCACCAGAATGGTAACTCACAGCAAAACATTTCTGCTTCCCACAGCTCCTGCAGGCTCCCCTCACCTCGGCAGGCCTCACTCACCTCTGCACGAGGCGTGCATTCCTCCATTCCTCTTTTAAACACAACCCTGGCGTGGGCTTTTTTTTTTTTTAACCAAAAGGCAACAATCGAAGAGGTCACCCTGCCCCTCCCTAGGCAGCAGTTTATGTCATTTGCCAGCCTCTATCTATAGAAAACCTCCCAGCTACAGAACTGAGACATGAAAAGCCAGTGAGCAGCGAGCTCTCGCGTGCACGTACCGCTCAGAGAAAACAAGCCTCTGGTTCAGAGCTGCCCATCTCTGCACGAGAGCAGCTGTTCTATTTATAGGCACACTGCTCAGAAAAGAGTTTGGTGGGTTTGGGCGGAAAGGGTTGCAGATAAGATCAAGATGACTTTATAAAATGATTCAGACATCGCTGCCTTTTTCCTCCTCTATTTTAATTTTAAATTTTGCAGCCAAAGGAGCTGCTACTTGCAGAGGAACACAGCTGAAAAAAATTAACTGGGGAAAAGACATGACAGCAAAGGGACACAGAATGACATAAAATGGGGGAGCTTAACAGTTATTTCTGCTCAAGAGACGCTCTGTGGTTTTTTAATTGAAGATGTATTCTGATTGGATTACTAGCCATGTAATTAATGAAGACAAAAGTGAAGTTGCTTCTCCTATTACGAAAAAAAGAGAGTTAAATCTGTCTTGTGTCATATATTAGATCCTACAGGACAAGTAACTGCGCTGAAACATGATGAGGTTTGATGATGGGCATCCTATCAAGGACAAACATAAAACCTGTTCCTGATGGAAGTACCCAGGTGAGCTTCTCTCCAGTGTGGTGTTCTGTGGCACAGCACTCCACAGGCTGACAACACTATGAAAAAATGAAGCACCTTCTTGGACCAAGCCTGAAATGATGCGTCTGCTAGCTTCAACAGTGACCTCAGTTTATTGCATTACAAGACAGCTTAAGGAATGTTACGGCACAAACTGACAATTTAAAGCGATGCTGCACACAGCAGAGTGTCTTAAGAGTCTCGGCAAAGAACACGATTAGACAGTTGAAAGGCAGGGCCCAGGAAATTTCTCCAATTTCACTGTTTATCTTTGACCTCGAAGAAAAGCAACTTCCTGCAGAAGAAAAAATCAGTTCATGGTAAGCAATACACAATCAGTAGTCATCCACAAACTCAGTGAGGCACAGTCCTATTTTTCACAGGATTAATTGTCTGAAGTGTCTCTGCATTCAGTAACCCACATCAATAGATCAGAGAGGAGCCTACGCAGACAAAATGCCTTCTGCGCTGATAACATAGAATCATAGAATCACCAGGTTGGAAGAGACCCACTGGAGTCCAACCATTCCCACCAATCTCTAAACCATGTCCCTCAGCAACTCATCCACCCGCACCTTAAACACCTCCAGGGAAGGCAAGTCAACCCTGGGCAGCCTGTTCCATTGCCTAACGACCCTTTCTGTGAAATTTTTTTTCCTAACGTCCAGCCTGACCCTCCCCTGGCAGAGCTTGAGGCCATTCCCTCTCGTCCTGTCCCCTGTCCCTTGGGAGAAGAGACCAGCTCCCTCCTCTCCACAACTTCCTTTCAGGGAGCTGGAGAGAGCAATGAGGTCTACCCTCAGCCTCCTCTTCTCCAGGATAAACACCCCCAGCTCTCTCAGCCGTTCCTCATAGGTCTTGCTCTCCAGCCCCTTTACCAGCTTCGTTGCTCTTCTCTGGACTCGCTCCAGAGCCTCAACATCCTTCTTGTGGTGAGGGGCCCAGAACTGAACACAGGATTCAAGGAGGGGCCTCACCAGTGCTGAGTCCAGAGGGAGAAGAACCTCCCTGGACCTGCTGGTCACACTGTTTCTGATTCAAGCCAAGATGCCATTGGCTTTCTTGGCCACCTGGGCCACTGCTGGTCATGGTCAGTCGCTGTCAATCAACACCCCCAGGTCCTTCTCCTCCAGGCTGCTTCCCAGTCAGGCTTCTCCCAGTCTGTAGCACTGCTTGGGGTTGTTGTGCCCCAAGTGCACTATAAAACTTTGAGCAGGGTGCTGATGCCAAACAAGAAGTAACTAAAGAAAACAGCAAATGCTCTGAGAAGGAGAAAACAATTTGAAAAAGCATAGGCGGAACTGACAGGCTATCTTTATATACACTTAGTAAGGAAATGACAAGCGGCTGATCCCCAGGGACCAAGCAACCTCACCCAGTCAATCATTCTGGGTAAGTTGTGGCAAAAAAAATAAAGCTGGGAGTAGATCTGCAGTCACTTAACCACGGCAAGACAGCCTTGCTAGGGCAGAGACTAAACTGGAGTGCTGCACCTTGCCCAGGTAAAACCATTCTAGTAGCTGGCCCCATAAAAACTCTTTGTGGTTGTAAATATGGACCTAAGAATCATTCAGAAATCAAATAAAATACAGTAAATCTGACAAAGAAACTATGGGAATAAATCTATCCAGCCCTGTAGAATAAGACATGAAAGGTCAAAAGGCTCGGGCTTAACAAGCTAATCCGAGAGCAACATCCTTCCACCAGACAGTGGTCACACCCTGGAAATTAACTCCAGGAAGCTTGGAGGGGGGATCAGTAATGAGATGCTAAAAGTACAGGACACACAGAGAGCTGTGCCCACCTACAGGGGAGCACAAGGGATTTACAGGTGGTGTGTAGTCTGGTTTGGGAACTCTAAATTAACTGTGCTTGACTCTTGCAAAAGAGAAAATTGCATTAAGGCTTCTCCCACTGGTATCAAAAGGACAGGACGTGATGTGAACGAGATCACGGTGTTATGTGAGCACACGGCAATAAAAGGACTCCAGAAGAAGGGAGAAAGAAAAGAAAATCAGAGGTGTATCGCAGGAAACAAACGTCAAAATCGAAGCTAGGACTGTGAGTCAACAATTAGGTACCAGAAGCCGAGCTCTGGGCTTTTTGTGTACATACTTTAATACCATTTTGTGTGATAACCCATGTTTTATAAACTGGGGAAGCACCCAGGCTAAGCACAGATCTCTAGACAGCCATATGGGAAAGTCTGCAAAATCTCCCCTAACAACCCTCCCTTTTTTCCAGCCTCCAGCTCTGCTGAATTATCATAGAAATCACAGAACAACCAGCTTGGAAGCAACCCACCGGATCATGAAGTCCAACCATTCCTATCAAACACTAAACCATGCCCCTCAGCACCTCATCCACTTGTGCTGGACTCGAATTAGCTGGACTTGGCATACCCAGCGAGAGATTGGGGCGAGCTCAGGTGACGGCTCGTGGTACAGCCTCTCTGCAGCTACTGTGAGGAGCAGAATTCAACAAAATAATCTGTCCATAGCTGCAACAGCAAGCGCAAGCTCGTTCTCCAGATCAGCAGTGAAAACAGGGCTTTCTATCAAATAAAACACTGAAACTGCTCGTGTTAGAAACTGCCTTGGCACAGGTGAACAAAACATTTCATTAAACATTTAATTCTTCATTCTTATTTAAATCTTCATTCTAATTTAATTCTTCTTCTTAAACATTTCATTCTTCATTAGTTAATGAATCAAAGAACAGCTCTTCTCAATACCACATTCACCTGCTGCTACTGTGAAGGATTCTCTTCTGAAAGGGACGGGTACTCATAGACCAAAAGCAAGCAAATTTACAAAGAAAAACAAATTGGAAAGCCACAGAGGTTTTATGTCTACAGGAAGGGAAATATAACGTACCAGCACATCATCATACAGCTCGCTGGTAAAGTGAGCTTAGTCAGAGAGCTCAAAGCAAAGTATTTAAAGTAGACAAATACTCTGGTCGGCTACTTAGAAGCGAGAATGAAAAACACACCAGTGCACTCTGCTTCAGGATGAGTTAGTAGCTGGACAACTCCTGACACGCTAAGTGTTTAAGCCCTCGGTATGCTTTCCATAGGCTCCAGGCATCCTTCCCAAACACATTTATCAAAAGGGAGGAACTGAGCATGAAGCTCAAGCTATCCCAGCAAACTAGAACAAAGCTGGAAGATACGGGCTCAAACCCATCCAGAGAAAACCAAAATCAAAACCACAACAGTTTAAAAGCTACCTGAAAACTTTGGAACAGAATAAAATTTTACAGGGTACTAATTAAACATGAATTCTAAGGTCAAATATGAAAAATATGCTGTTATTTTTTTCTACCATCTCAAAATACACGTAAACAACTATACTGCTTTCTTAGGGCATTTTCCCCATGCACAAAAAACACACACACTGAAAAAAAAGAACATACTGCCTGCTGTAAAATAAACTCTGACACGCCCCTCACACAGCTTTGCACCAGCACAGGAGTCCCCTCTATGAACCAAGAGCACATTGCTGTGCTGCTGAAATTTCGCGATATAGAATCATAGAATCACCAGGTTGGAAGAGATGCGCCAGATCATCAAGTCCAACCGTTCCTATCAATCCCTAAACCGTGTCCCTCAGCACATCATCCAAACGTGCCTTAAACATCTCCAGGGAAGGGGAGTCAACCCCCTCCCTGGGCAGCCTGTTCCAGTGCCCAATGACCCTTTCTGTGAAGAATTTTTTTCCTGATGTCCTGCCTGACCCTCCCCTGGTGGAGCTTGAGGCTCTCATCCTGTCCCCTGTCCCTTGGGAGAAGAGCCCAGCTCCCTCCTCTCCACAACCTCCCCTCAGGTATTTCTGCCACTGCAGCCTGTATCGCTACAGCTCAAATAACATTTTTATTCACCCAGAGAGAGACAAGTTATTTCCAGTAAGCACCGTTGCCCAGCCAAGTCCCCACATCCACGTCCCCAGCAGGCAGAAGGAGCCAGGCACTTACCATAGCAGCACATCAGGGCCATTTGATAGAAAGAGGATCAGGTTGGGAAGGTGCAAGCGGTGCTGCTACAAGAACAACAAACGTAAGGGAAAGCACATCCAGAATACAGCTGCGGATCTCATCCTCGCAATCATAACCACCTCATCCTTCCCATACTGCTAAATGTCAGGGAGACCTTGGCCAAGTAGGAAGGAAAAGCCAGCAGAAAGTACCGTTGCAAGAACTTCACGACATGGGAAAGTAAAAGTTGTACCTTAAGGAAGAAAACTGAATCCTTTGCCCTTGTGTCAAGGAGGCTGAGAAAATGACAGCTTCCTCCCACTGCGTCTGGATTCCCATCAACTCTGCTACTGAATCCTGCAAGGAACCTTATTTGGTAGCGGCTGGTAGACACAGGGCCAAATCCTGATCCTTTTACTCCAACCGATATTCCAATGGGATTACACTGGGGAGAGCAGAAAGCAGCTACTGGACTTCAGCCATTTAATTAATACTTAATGTATCTTAGGATTTATTTTTATCCCATCTGCAACAATTGTCGTTATCAGATTTTCCATATTTATGTATTAAACAACCTATGCTTTTAAGTTTTTTTTTCCTCATCCATTTAACATCGTTTTTAAAGGATACTCCAAAGTTTTTCATTTGTTTTTCCATTTTCCCTGTTTTAACGTCCTGCAAATACCTCTGACCATGCCAAGACATCTTGATCAGCACCAGCAACAACAAGGACGATTAGCACAGCCCTGGGAACACCGTTTAGTTAGCTTTCAGCTAAGAAGAACAGAAGGGGCTGGCGTGAGTTCCCAGAATGCTGATTTTTAGTAAAATCTCAGCGACGGAGCTACATGTTGTGGCGCTCTGACCTGCCTCGGCAGGCTGAAAAGCCAGCAACACGCCTTCCTTGTTTTATCAGCCACACTTCTACGATTCCCTGCATTTGATGGAAAAAGAGTGCATCTCAGCTCCCGGTATGGGAAACTGAGGCGGTACCAACTTTCCCCGCTACAACATGACATGACCATACTTATGAAAACTTGCAGGACTCAAATAGAACGTGCTTGATGCAAACATTATGTAACCAAGATGCTGTTTCCTTTTTCAAAAACACCAAACCACAACAGCAGAACAGGATCAGATGTAAAACGTTTCAACGTAGCAATGAGACTGTGAGGAAACAGAATGATTTCCTCTAAATGCAAATGGAATAATCACATTTTAATCAATTACCTAACCGTGCAGTGGGAACCTTTCAGCCGAGTAAGCTACTTTTTACCTCTCTCTTGAAGAAAGGAGAGCAGCAGGCTTCAGATATTCTCTGTTAAGTAAAATGTATATTTCTGATCACACGTAGCTCTACCGAACCAGGCACACACAACAAGCTCATTGCTTTCTGGAGTGCTTTATATAAAAAGTAGGTGAGAAAGGACCACGAAAGGTGGAAGCCGGCACAGAGCTGCTGCCTCAGTGTGCCCACCTGGAGCTGATCTGTCCCTGGATGGGCTGCAGAACCACACAGAAGCGTCTTCTTTCTTTAAAAGACGCTTGCGTAACTCTCAGTGAAACAAGAAGCAATAACAGTTTGTGTGGGAAAAGCAAAGAACAAAGGGTTTAAGTGGAGAGTTAGGCAAAATTCCTTGAAATAATGGCTTGTGCGTTTAAAAACTTGAAGAAACATAGTTGTCGAGAAAGGTGCTTTTCACCGGGACAGTATTTTGCTCTGAAATTTCTGATGCTGCTGCAACACTATCTGATATAAACCTCAAGCTTTCAAAGAAACAAGGAATACAAAATCCTCTCCTTATCTCAGTTCTTTCTTTTAAGCATGAAAGTGTTATTTGCTGTTTTGGAAAGAATCACACTGGATTTGTAGGAAGGTGAAGTTTTGCAGTGCCTCACACGGTATAGCAGAGCTGATCTGGAGACAGGCATATTACAGTTTTCATTTGCAGTTTTCATTTACAATCCAATGCTTCCCTAAGGTAAAATATCAAATAGTTTGGGTTGGAAGGGACCTTAAAGGTCATCCAGGTCCACATTCTGCCATCGGCAGGGACACCTCCCACTGGATCAGGTGCCCAAGGCCCATCCAGCCTGGCCTTGAACCCCTCCAGGGATGGGGCAGCCACAGCTTCCCTGGGCAACCTGGGCCAGGGCCTCCCCACCCTCAGCGTGAAAAAATTCCTTACATCTAGTCTAAATCTGCCCCTCTCCAACTTAAAGCCATTTTCCTTCATCCTATCACCACAAGCCTTTGTGAACAGTCCCTCCCCAGCTTTCCTGTCGCCCCTTTCAGGTACTGGAAAGTTGCTCTAAGTTCTCCTCAGAGCGTTCTCTTCTGAACAACCCCAACTCTCAGCCTGTCCTCATATGGGAGGTGCTCCAGACCGCTGATCATCCTTGTAGCCTCCTCTGGACCTGTTCCCACAGCTCCATCTCCTTCTTATGCTGAGGATTCCACAACTGGATGCAGTGCTCCAGATGAGGTTATTAGTTTATTGTAACAACAGGTTTCAAGTAGGGGGAAAACGCTCTAAATGTCTGACTTTACAAAAACCCCAAACTCCTTTGACACCCATCTTCTTTTCCTTCTAATTTTATTTGAGCAAACAATTACTAGCCTGGCAATGAATGTACTTTTTAGCAATGTGGTCAAAGTAAACCCAGGTTCTCAAAACAAGCAAAAGTTTAATGTTAGCTTTGTAGTTCCTGGAACCTGAACTATAGTTAGAAGGGATGAGAAGAGCTACAAGTGTGTGTGGTTTTGTGCTTTGTTTTGTGATTTTTTTTTTTTTTTTTTTTCAAAAAAAAGGAAGTAACAGCTGTCGCTTTCACATCGCATCCAAAATGCTCTTGCAGCACGTTAGCCTCACAGTGCAGCAGTGGTAACAGTGCTGGGAGGCTTCCCAAATCCTGTCAGAACAGCTGAATCCAAAGAGCACGTGAAACATCACATAGATTGAGGTAAGGGGCAAAAGCATTCTTACAGCCACTTACCGAGGCCTGAAATCCGACCTTTCTCCTCAGTGCTCAGAGAAGGAACTAGTCCACTCACAGTGTTAACCCAAGAAAATGCATGGCCTTAAACCTGTGCTCAAGATGTTTGGTTTGGATTCAATCACCAGGACTTTTCTTTTGCAACAATTACCTCTCTTTATGGGAAGAAGTCCCAAATTTTACCTGCACTAAAGTGTGAGCTGATACCATTTATGACATGTGGAGCTCCTAATATGTCCTCTTTTAGGCACCCTGTTAGAAAGCAGTACAGCAACAAACAGGCTGAGAGAGTTGGGGATGTTCAGCTTGGAGAAGAGAAGGCTCTGAGGAGATCTTGGAGCCGCTTCCAGTGCTGAAAGAGGCTCCAGGAAAGCTGGGGAGGGGCTCTGGATAAGGGAGTGCAGGGAGAGGACCAGGGAGAACAGTTTAAAGCTGAAAGAGGTGAGACTGAGATGAGATTTTAGAAGAAAAATGTTCTCCTGTGAGGGTGGGGAGGCCCTGGCCCAGGTTGCCTAGAGAAGCTGTGTCTGCTCCATCCCTGGAGGGGTTCAAGGCCAGGCTGGATGGGGCTTGGAGCAACCGGACCCAGTGGGAGGTGGGGAACTGGATGGGCTTTGAGGTCCCTTCCAACCCAAACCATTCTGCAATTCTATGAACAAACCCAGAATGTGTTTTAGTGGAAGATGCCACAGCCAGAACAAGAATTAAGCCATAAATTCCCAAATTCCTCATTGGTTGCACATTTCTTTTAAGTTGCCTCTTTACTGAAAGGCATCGCTTCTTATCTTAATATTTCAATACTTGTATCCAATCAATAAACTTCCCCGTGTCCTCACTCCGATCTCACCTCGGAAAACCTTAAAACATTTGCCCTCCAGAAATAATAAAAAAACCCAACCAAAAAAACTTCCTTTACCTTCAAAAAGGACATTGCATCTATTAGGCAATACAAGTACAACAGACTTTCCTCAGTCGCTCATGCTGCCTACCATATGTTGGAGAACTCAGTTCCCTCAGTTTAGTCTGCTCTGGAAACTTGCACAAAACCAAGGAGAAACCATTTGTTTCATCCTGTTTTTTCTTGCCCATACGCTTCAGGGTGGCTCACAGACCTCAAAACTACTAATCATAAAGAGAATCACAACCTCCCATAGTGTGAAAGTTATCTACACCACAGGCTGCTACACAGCACAGAAATCGGAAACTCACTCGTTCAGATACTGAACAAAGTCTGCTCACCACAGCATAAAGCTCAGCACCGACTGGTTAACTTATCCAGCTCCTTATAGTATAAATTAACCTGACATATCTCTGCTACTGGGGCTAGACATCTTCCAGCATCCCAGAAAGACTGGAGCGCCGCTCGCTCTGTATTAAACTCAAAATACATATTGCAAGCTTGTCTTAAAAAGTTATAAACCCCCTAGAATGTCACAGGGAAATTGCTCATAAAAATAAACACAAGTTAGACTGCGCTAGTCTAAATAAGAATTCCTCCTGATGCCACCCAAGGACACTGATGAAATCCTGTCTGGTAAACAAACCGAGATCTCAACAGACCAGAGCTGGTACGCTGGAAATCACACCGAACTGGTGAATGAACGGGAAGATGGCCTGCTCACCCACTCTCCTGCTTTCTGAGGTTTGCAATGTGAGGTTTGCAATGAAAGGTCAAGTGTAAAGGAAGACATGTGCTTTATTGTTGGGGCCGATAAAAGGTGCTCCTCCATTTCACACCCTCACCTCCCAGGACTGCTTCTGTCTTCAACTGTGCCAGGGACCACTGCCAGCACCACTTCAGCTGGTTCCAGCCCAGTCTTCAACACCACTTATGACGGTGGAAGTGGGGTTCCCGCTCCTGCCTCTCCTCACACACACCATCCTGCTCGGTTTTATCTCAGCCCTTTCCAAACTCCCATCCACTCTTAGCTGACAGACAGCGTCTCCAGCTGCACCAATGCCAGCTTGAGACCAGAAAAGGGGCAAAAAGCAGTCTCCTATGAAGCTTGATGTTGGCACAAGTCCGACAGGTCTCAAAACAGCTGATCAAGCACTCCGTGCAGCCTCCACTTCTTTGCCAGCTGAGACAGCAGCAGGTACACTACCAGCTACACCCGATGATATGAGATTTTTCCCTTTCTCCAAAGTAAGAGCCATTAAGAGATCCCCAAATGCACTTATCTTATACCTTCTTCTCTTCTTCGAAAAGTCTGTCTGGCTAAAAATACATAAGTACACTAACACATAGCACTTCGCTTCCCAAACGGCTTTCCGCTCCTCCCTCCCCTGCCCTGAACCTTCCCTAGGGACAGTTTTTTCAGCTAAGCAGATGTTAGCTATGATTTACCTTCAGACACTCCATGTCAAAATCCCAGCACCTTTACACGCAACAATTCTATTTGCCCCTCAGCGTTACCCACACCAAAGGATTTCAAGTCAAATGCAAGTGGGCAACATGTGGGCTCCGAAACAAGTTCACTCAAGTTTTATAGTCTTGTAAGCAAGCAGCATTACCTTACAGGGCTTCTTGGGAAAACAGATGGCAGGACCAGAGGGAGGAAAATCTGTCTTAAAAGCGTTTGTGACTGTGACAAGCAGGCCAGTTCAGAGGAACTCCATGGCTATAGCAGACTTTGTACCCAAGCTGTGGTGACAGTAAGCTTCTGTGGCAATTTAACTGTACTTACAGGCACCGTCTTGAGTTAACTACAGCAAAAGATGCTGTTAGAAAAGATTTATATCCTCAGGGCACAGTGAAAGTCTGCCTGCATCTCTTACTGTCACTCGGACAGACCTGTCCAACAGCTTCCAGTAGCCTGCACTGTCCTTGAATCAACAAATTCAGAATTAGGTCTGTCTTTATCGAGGAAGCAAGCTGCCCCCAGTCTCATCGGAACTACGACTGGTGATAAAGTTGTCTTTGCTCCCTGCCCTCAGGACAAAGAACAAGAATACGTGCAGCAGCATGTGGAAAAGGTGGCGACAAAATAAAAAGACATCATCAAGTAACAGAACAAATAAGTCCTCACTACCATAATACCTGGGCTTACTTGGAAAACTTGACAGTGTTTAGCTGGAGGTCTTCTCCAGATTAACATGCAAGAGGCCTAAGAGCTGTAGCCAGTATCTGTATATAATCCTCGTTCTTAGCATGTTTATGTTTGCGTAGTACAAGGGGCTGGTTTAGGCTTTTTCTAGCCATGCTGACGCAGGAAGTGATGTAAAACAGGGCAAAGGATGGAGCAGGGACGTGGGGATTTGTTCTGCTACATTCAAACAAAAGTAGAATCCAATGCACCTTTGACATTAGCACCTCTAACACCCGGCTGTGAGCAGGAGTTCCCGCTTCAGCGCTGAGAAAGTCACTGTCCTAACTCCTATCAGAGACAGTACCACACAGATACCGAGGTCAGGCTGTAGCATCCTTCCTCCCTTCCCACATGGGACCCCTGCCTTAAGCTGCATTAAGAAATCACAAGGTTCATCCAATCTCCAGCAAGACAAACTTCAGAAATTCAGCTCCCTGCGTGCTTGAAAAGGTCTCAAAAGGTTTTATTTTTATCACAGCAGATTAACAGACCAGATCAGGTCACCTGGTGCAACAGCACAGATGAGATCTGTTTAATGCACCAAACATCAACCTATTTAAAGGGCTTCACCATTTCCTGCTGTGGCCAAACAACCACCTCGCTGACACAGGCAGAGCCTCAGCATCTTCGCTCAAGGACTGAGTGACAGTGTCACCAAGGCTTGGCAGATGGAAGAAGCAGCCCTGCCGTGTGCAACAAAGCGAGCACACGGTCCTCACGTATTCAGTCACTGGGGGTCTTTGGAACTGCGACCAATGCCGCAAAGCGGTGACGAGCAGCAGGACAATGACACGCATCTGTGTTTGAAAGCAGAGCCAACTAGCCAGCAGAAGAACAATGCCTACAAATAACGCTTCAGACACTACATCACGCAGAGACATTTACTCTCCTTTGCTATGAATACAAGATAAGCAACGCTGACCTGGCAGCATCAGCATCGACCCAGCCTCCTGCATCCAGGCAGCAGCATCCGTGCTTCAACGACAACGGGAAGCTGGTGGCTTAAGAAAAACTGACCCAGTATTCCCAAGCATGAACATATCACACAGCAGTCCGAGAGTTATATGGGACTTGAATGGCTACAAAGAAAAATCACACAGCTATAGTAAAAATAGTACAGAAGAGGGCAACTCCCTGTGGGTGGTTCCTAGCCTACGGCTGAAGGAAATCTTCACATCTTCTCTTACAGTAACAATACAGAGGAGCTACAGTTTTAGTCGCAGAACACTGTTTCTGTCCCTAAAAATGGCATTATTGTTCCAGAACGACGCATAGAGGGGTGAAATCTCACTGGGCCAAGGGAACCGGGGTGGAAAGGAGTGATACCTGACCAGGGCAGAAAAAGCTGGGAACAAAGACCAACCAGTCACAAGGTCGTTGTTTGACCAGGCAAGACATTAAATATCACTGCACGGCTACAGAAAGGAAAAATGGCGCAGGACTAGATTGGGAAAAGTGGGATGCAGCCACGAAAAGAATGATAAGATGCTGAAGGAGGCACATGCCAGACGCAGGGGACACAGCAGGGGCCGCACCTTGCAGACTAAAGAGCTCTGAACACAAGACAATGAATTCCACCACGTCCAGCAGGGAGAGGGGTAGGAAAGTGATATCAGGGGAGGGCAGAATGGACAGGGAGATGTGGCTGGGCTGTGCAGGGGGCCTCGGGGAAGGCACAGGGAGGTGAGGAGGGAGCTGCTGACAACTCTGATATGGGGAAAAAAAGGGGAGAAAAGGAGAGATGCAGCTTCAGGGAGTGGGGAGGGACCGGATGTCCTTAGAGCTCAAATATCAGATGGGGGTGTAGGAGCTCAAATCTGACTTCCATGACTCCAAGAAAATACTACAAAGGGAGAGAATAAAGGAGGAATGAGGTGGAACAGGGCGCACTGATCACCACCACTGGGGTAGGGAAGCTCTCTGGCAGGTCTGAACCTGGGTGCTGGGAAGAAGGTGGCCTAAGCTGGGCTGGCAGCGAGGGTGAGTTAGGGAGGTTCCTGTGGGGCTGCAGAGGGGCAGCCTGGGGTGGTTGGGGTGCAATGGTAGGAACCCCCAAGGGCACTGAGGGAGGTCAGCAGCAGACCTCGAAGGGTGTTTAGGGGGTGGATGTTGACAGAGACCTGAGAAAAAGTTTGTTATGGGGATTCCTGAGAAGCACTGAGGGGCTCGCAAGTCCATGAAATGCTCTTGGGGGATGTTGTTAGCAGAGCCCAAAGGGGCAGTTTAGGGGGATGGATGGAGGGCAGGACCCTGAGGGGCTGTTGGGGGACAGATGGAGGGCAGAACCCGAGTGGCTGTTGTGGGGGAAGGATGAGGGGCATAACCCTGAGGGGCAGTTGTGTGTGTGTTGGGGGGGATGGCTGGAAGGTCCCCGGGAGGCTGCTGGGGGGCGGGATGGGGGGCACATCCTGAGGGGTTGCTTGGGGGCAGGATAGCAGGCAGGTCCCTCAGTGGTGGTTTTAAGGGAGCAGAATGGGAGGCAGAACCTGAGGGGCTGTCAGGGGGGCTGGAAGGTCCCCAAGGGTGGTTTTGGGGGTTAGGATGGAGGACAGGATGGGGAGCAGGTCCCCGAGGGGTGGTTTGAGGGGCAGGATAGGGGGCAGAACCTGAGGGGTGGGATGGCTGGAAGATTCCCAAGAGGCTGTTAGGGGGTGAGACGGTGTTGGGGGGGCAGGTCTCTGAGGGGTTGTTGGGGGCAGGATGGCTGGAAGATCCCTGAGAGGCGATTAGGGGGCAGGATGTGTGGCAGGTCCTGAGGGGTTGTTGGGGGGGCAGCTCCCTGAGGGGCAGGTCCTGAGGGGCTGTTGGGCGGGGGGGCAGCTCCCTGAGGGGCAGGTCCTGAGGGGCTGTTGGGGGGGGGGGGGGGGCAGCTCCCTGAGGGGCTGTTGGAGGGAACAGGTCCCTGAGGGGCTGTTGGAGGGGGGGCAGCTCCCTGAGGGGCAGATCCCTGAGGGGCTGTTGGGGGGGCAGCTCCCGGAGGGGCAGCTCCCTGAGGGGCTGTTGGGGAAGGGGGGGGAAAGCTCCCTGAGGGGGGAAGCTCCCTGAGGGGCTGTTGGGGAAGGGGGGGGAAGCTCCCTGAGGGGGAGCAGGTCCCTGAGGGGCTGTTGGGGGGGGGGGGGGGGGGCAGGTCCCTGAGGGGGCAGAACTCGAGGGTCTGTCGCGGGAGGAGGGGGGGAGGAAGGCTGGCAGATACCTGAGGGGCTGTTGTGGGGTGGGATGGGGGTCAGGCCCCTCAGGGCCGGTTTCGGGGACAGGAGGCGAGGAGGTGGTTGTGGGGCGGGATGGGGTCCCCGCCCGGGGGGCGCCGCACGCACCTTCTGGCGGATCTGCCCGGAGGTGGAGACCTTGCGGATGAGCTTCTGCGGGGAGCCCGGCTCCTGCTCGGGCTCGCTGTCCGAGGACTCCTCGGGCGCGGCGGCGGCGGCGGCCCCGGCCTGGCCCTGCGGCTGCTGCTGCTGCTGGGGCTGCGCGGCCGCCGCCATGCTGCCCCGCGCCCCCTGCCGGGCACCGCCAGCACCGCCCCGGGACCAACCCCCCGGGACCGCCCCCCGAACCGCCCCAGGACCACCCCTCGAGCCGGGACCCGCCCCTCCAACAGACCCTCGGGTCCTGCCCCTCAACACCGACAGAATCACAGGATCACCAGGTTGGAAAAGACCCACCGGATCATCGAGTCCAACCATTCCTATCAAACACTAACCCATGTCCCTCAGCACCTCGGCCACCCACACCTTAAACACCTCCAGGGAAGGTGAATCAACCCCCTCCCTGGGCAGCCTCTGCCACTGCCCAATCATCCTTTCTATGAATTTTTTTTTCCTAATGTCCAGCCTGAATCTCCCCTGGTGGAGCTTGAGGCCATTCCCTCTCATCCTGTCCCTTGGGAGAAGAGCCCAGCTCCCTCCTCTCCACAACCTCCTTTCAGGTAGTTGTAGAGAGCAATGAGGTCTCCCCTCAGCCTCCTCTTCTCCAGGATAAACACCCCCAGCTCTCTCAGACGTTCCTCACAGGGCCTGTTCTCCAGCCCCTTCACCAGCTTTGTTGCTCTTCTCTGGACTCGCTCCAGAGCCTCAACATCCTTCTTGTGCTGAGGGGCCCAGAACTGAACACAGGATTCGAGGAGCAGCCTCACCAGTGCTGAGTCCAGAGGGAGAAGAACCTCCCTGGACCTGCTGGTCACACCATTTCTGATCCAAGCCGAGATGCCATTGACACACTCCAAGACACTCTCAGGTCCTGTCCCCCAGTCCCCACCTGCCCCCCTAAACAGCCTCTCAGGTCCTGACCTCCAAACACGCTCCACAACAGCCCCTTGAATCCTGCCCCCCAAATCCCCAACTGCCCTTCCCAACAGCCCCCACCAACACCTCTCCCAAGTGCTCCTTGGATCCTGCCCCCCAAAATGCCTCCACAACAACTCCATGGATCCTGCCCCCCAAAATGCCTCCACAACAACTCCATGGATCCTGGCCCCCAAAATGCCCCTTGTGTCTCTGCCCCCTAAACTCCCCCTCCCCAACAGAGCCCCAGATCCTGCTCACAACCATCCTGAGAGCAACTTGAGGCCATCTCCTCTCATCCTATAGCTTGTTACTTGGGAGAAGAGACCAACGCCTACCTCACCATGACCACCTTTCCTGGTGCTGCAGAGGGCAATAATGTCTCCCCTCAGCCTCCTCTTCTCCAGACTGAACAGCCCCAGGTCCCTCTGCTGTTCCCAGAACCCCTGGGCTCCAGCTCCCTCCCCAAGAAGGCCAGTGGCATCCTGGCTTGGATCAGCCATGGGGTGGCCAGCAGGAAAAGCATTGTCCCCCCAGACTTGGCATTGGAGATGCTGCACCTCAAATCCTGCATTCAGTTTTGAGCTCCTCAAAATGTCCAAGAAGGACATTGAGGCACTGGAGCATGTCTAGAGAAGGGAACGGAGCTGGGGAAGGGGCTGGAGAACAAGGGTTTCATATGAGAGGCAGCTGAGAGCCCTGGGGTTGTTTAGCCTGGAGAAAAGGAGGCTGAGGGGAGACGTTATTGCCTACGGGACAGTACGGAGTGTTCCAGCTGGGATTTCATGAAGATGCACAAGAAAAAAGCACTTGTCACCAAAACACTCCCATCAGCAGATGGCTAAAGCATGGAGACCATGTGTGTGATGAAAGCCCTGCTCAAAAGGGGCAGTTTCGGAGATGCTGTGACTAGCAGAGCACATCCCTCTCCTGCAGCTGACAGGCTGTCTTTTCATGGAGTCGCACCACATCAAAGGCACAGGGGTCAGAAAACCAGATTGCTCTCCTCTAGCTGTAAATAAGAGAGGTCAGTATCTACTGACTGAAGGCCAGAGGAATGGGAGCTGAAGGAACCAGCAGAAAGCGCTCGCTCCCTAAGCAAATATCCAGAAGGGACTAAACAAAAGGTTACTGTCCCAAAGGGGTTTCCTAAGCCCAGGCTACAGAACAGATTTAATAATCCTTTTGACTCCTCCCATTGCACTGTGATTTTGTTATGCAGTCAGATTACAAAAGCCATCACCGCTCATGAATTTGAGAGGAAAAACTGGGCAGTGACAGAGGCGCCTCACAAGGCTGACAGATAAGGAGGAAAAAGAAAAAAAGAAAAAGAAAAAATGGAATTAGGCTTCTAAATTTGTCAGTCCCATACTTACAGGCCCAGTAGCTAGGAAAAATGAAGGAAACACTTCCGTAGAGGAAACTACTCTTTGAAGCAAGACTAGAAGATTGTCAGACACTGTTGTCCCCTCCTCCTCTTAGCATCTTTAAAGGATTTCCTGCAGACTTTCTCCAAGATCAGCATATTCACTACCAGCAATTTGCTCTGCCTTTCTGTATCAGTGGGTTCTTCTCCAACCACCAACAAATTAGTAATAAAAATACCAGGGCAGTCATTAGAAAAGCCACCCCAAAAATCCAGGTGCAAATGCCTAACCCCTCCCCAAACCCAAAGCTGAAATCACACAAATTATGCTGCCCACAACCACCTGAAAATGGCTGCAGGGTTTCTTCAGCGGCATAAGATGCTTAGAAAGAGCAGAGCAAGCAAATTGCGATTCATCTAAGCTGAGGCAGCTGTGACTAATGGAGCCCAACTGGTATCAGGTGAGAACACTGATGGAACTGTGAAACCAGCTGGGTGTTAATTCAGCATCTTAATCAAGACCGGTTTACAGAAGCAAAAAGGGAGAAGGCTTTATTTTTAACCCGAGGTATTTGTAAGTGCTTGGTTAAGCCGTCAGTTAAAGCCTTTTTGACCATCTGTAAAAGCAGGGCTTGTAACTATGAAGGTATCAATAAGAAAAATTAAACAAACCTTCGCTCAAAACCCGAGGCCTGAATGCAGAATGATTCTGCAGAAATGCCAGAACACAGCGCACACGTTTGTCCAACGCAGGCTGCTTTGGCTTGTTAGAGTTATCAATAGGAGCCTCTGCTCTGCAGCAGGATAGAAGCACAATGCTCTTGGAGCAGGGTTTTGCCAGGAATTCCAATCCCGCTGGGAGGAAATGGACATCTCAAAAATGTCCCCTTCATTTTCTTATCAATTAAAAGCCATTGTTGTTCACTAAGGTATCACTGGGAAGCTCTCAATTCCATTTTCCAGTGAATAGGGTGGGAAAGGTAAGTGTTATTAATAAACATGGGCACTGCATTCAGACTCTCTTGGAGAATCTAAACTTTGAAAATCAGATTTAGAACAAAAAAAACCACCATGAGAATAAAATTAAAAAGGAAACAGTGATCATCTTAAGCGCCAAATGTAATTAGCTGATGTAACTAACTCACATCAGCCAAAATCTAAGTGAGATTCAGGAAAGGATTAGACATTTACACGGATAATGAGAATATCCAGATCAACGAGAGAGAACAAAGTTTGCAGAATCTCATTTCTTAGAGCATAAACCGACTTCTGGCAGATGGATGTTGGAAAAGACTCCTCAGGACAGGCTGTGCCATAATTTCCTGCTTAATTTTACTGCACCTTCTTTTGAAGCAGTGTTGCATGCAGGAAACTAGATTAGATACAGGATCAGTCTGGACTAGCAGTTCTCTCTGGGGATGTGTATGGGGAGCTTTGTTAAGGAATTCCTGGATAGCACACATTTCTCTCATCTTTAATAATGTGGTTGGTTAAGAACATGGCTAGAAAGCTAACAACGCATTTCAGCAGTAAAGCCGCTGTGGGAGATGGCTTGCTAGACACTTATTGGTACAGAAAGTGGATGTGAGCCACACAGGGAGACTGCAAGCACACAGAATATTCAGTGGATGAGTTTGATAAAGCATAAATGCAAAAACAACCAAAAGGAAATAGTATCATTTTCGTACAGTCCGATGAGAAACTTCAATGAATCACTGAAAGCTGCAAGCCAGCCTTCCAGCCCAGGGCTGGCTCACTGGCATTTCAAAGCTGGAGACTCTGTGACACCAGGTAAGTCCAGGCAGGCTGCACAAACCATCATTTAACCTCTCACCAGCAGCAAAAGCAGCCAACATTTTGTTTTTCAGGTAGCTCTGAAAGCAGAAGTCATGGCAGAGCAGCCTTCCTCTCCTCCTCTGGCAGCTTGAGTAAGCATCAGGTTATGAGTCTGCTACATCTTTCTAGAGCTGAAACTTTCAATAAGCACTAGAGATTCATGATTTTATGTCCACTGATCTCAGGGCTGATCCCTGGAAGACCAGGCATGCACTGAGAAAATGCAGTTTACTAGAAACCTAGGTCCTACATTTCTAATTGATGCCAGATGACATAGCTTCTCTGGCAGCTCGTTCTTTTAGTCACTCATCAGTTGAGGACATATTCTTGTCTTCATCATCAAGCAAATCTTTTAGCTGTTGGCGAGCAAACTCCTCAAATACCAGCTCTGCTTCACTGAAATGGAAGAAACACAGGTCTTTCAAAAATGACGTTAGCAATTTTTTTATACCAGTAGACTAAAGGTAACACATAGGAGGAAGAAGGGAAGCCCGGAGCAGATTCTGGTAACGTTTCCTTTGTCTTCAAAGGGATTTGGATCACATTCCCACAGGCACCATCTTCATTGGTGGAATCCTAGCTAGTATGAAAAGCAGTTGATTGAGCAAGTCAGGACACAAACCGAGGAGGTTTTTATCTGTACTGAATCATGTCCATTCCAGCTAAACATTTATCAGCTACCTGAAGAGACTGCAGCCTGAAAGGGTCTTTGTGTAGAACCTCAACTTTTCAGTACATGAAGGGGCTATAAGAAAGCTGGGGAGGGACTGTTCACAAAGGTTTGGAGTGATAGGATGAGGGGCAATGGGGATAAACTGGAGAGGGGCAGAGTTAGACTGAATATAAGGAGGAATTTCTTCATGATGAGGGTGGGGAGGCCCTGGCCCAGGTTGCCCAGGGAAGCTGTGGCTGCCCCATCCCTGGAGTGGTTCAAGGCCAGGTTGGGCCTTGGGCAGCCTGACCCAGTGGGAGGTGTCCCTGCCCCTGGCAGAGGTGGAACTGGATGATCTTTAAGGTCCCTTCCAACTCAAACCTTTCTATGGTTCTATGAACTAAAACATGAAACTTTCCTTCTTATTCCTTCCATACTAAGATAGGGGCACGTGGTCAAACCTATTGAGTCTCTGAAAGTTGGAGCTACAGAGCATCAGCTGACCACAAACACACCCCTCGCTCCATCTGTGAGGCAAAACGTGTTCTCTTAAGCTAGTTCCACCTGGTCAGTCATTGCTGCTCAACTGATCGCAGTAATTTGCCAGGCCACAGTGACTCATTTTAGATTAAAGCTCATAATCTGTCAACCCTGTGGATTTTTTGACAGTTTTGAGGACGTTTCAAACAGTGAATGCACAACTGCAGCTAGAACGTGAAAGAACCATTAAAGGAAACTTACCCGTCCTTCCCTGCGGCCATTGGCAATAAAGAGGAAAAAAGAGACACCACATAGTTAGAACATGGATGCTAAAACTAGTCAAAAAAATATAAACTCACAAGACAAACAGTGGCAAACAGGAGAATTTGCAGCAATACAAAGAGAATCCCAGAAAGTCTCAAAACGTGGGCACATGCACCTGATGAAGCAAAACTCCATCTCCTGGATGGGAAAGAATGTCAGCAAAGACACCAGGAGGGCTGAGAAATAAAGGCAGATTTTCCTGTTTATGCTTGCTGGAGGTCACAGCTGTGAGAGACATCTGTGCATCCACTTCTATTCGGAGATGACAGAGCTTGCATGATGCGATGTTGGCCTTAATCGGTCTCTCACTGTGATTTAAGCAGTCAGCTGACGAGAAGACGATCTTCTTGTTCAATAAATATGACACTATTAAAATGAACCTGAGATCTGAATATAGAAAGGCCTCGGTGGTCTTTCATCAGATAGGTTAGGCATTTGAGGCAACACTCCTGGCCTCATCTTTCCCTGAATATAACCCTGAGTCCTTTGGCACTTGGCACTTCTAACCACACAGTAACGAATCCTGCTTGCTAGCAGGATTCCTTGGAAGCTGTTTCAGCAGAACAGACGGGATTGCAGTGATGAAATCTGGGCTGGGCTTTTATTTTGTCCTCACAGTTATTTATCTTTAGCAAAGTAACAGTTGCCTCGCTGACGTACTTCTTCATGAGTTTAAATCGGGGAGTAGAGGAAATGGGATGCTTCAATGACTGGATAAGCTGCTATCTGGAGAATTCCCGCCCACCACGAAAGCTGAAATCAAGGGCAACAAGTGGTGAGCGGCACCGCTGGAAAAGTCAGCATGAAGTATGCCATTCTAGCCAGAACACCTTGCAGGATGGATCATGTAAATACTTCCATGATGGTAACTGTCCAGATTTGGGAAGGATGGTTTCCTTTACCCACAGAAGCCAAGATCAGAGAATCACAGAATCATAGAACAACCAGGTTGGAAGAAACCCACCGGATCATTGAGTCCAACCATTCCTATCAAACACTAAACCACGTCCCTCAGCACCTCATCCACCTGTCCCTTAAACACCTCCAGGGAAGGGGACTCAACACCCTCCCTGGGCAGCCTCTGCCAGTGCACAATGACCCTTTCCCTGAAAAATTCTTTCCTAATGTCCAGCCTAAACCTCCCCTGGTGGAGCTTGAGGCCATTCCCTCTTGTCCTGTCCCCTGTCCCTTGGGAGAAGAGCCCAGCTCCCTCCTCTCCACAACCTCCTTTCAGGGAGTTGTAGAGAGCAATGAGGTCTCCCCTCAGCCTCCTCTTCTCCAGGATAAACACCCCCAGCTCTCTCAGACGTTCCTCATAGGGCCTGTTCTCCAGCCCCTTCACCAGCTTTGTTGCTCTTCTCTGGACTCACTCCAGAGCCTCAACATCCTTCTTGTGGTGAGGATGAAGTTTAGAAAGTCTCAGGGCATGCATGCTTGAATGAAATAGATTTAAAATAAAATATTTAGAGCTTTAAAAAAGTCCAACATTTAAAGCATCGCTCTCATGTCATTTTTCCTCCGATTCTTATTCTTTAAAGCCTGCAGGCTCTCTTTCCCCTCTTTGAAGTTCATTCACTACTATGGGAACAGCGACATCAACAATGAGGGTGAAGCTGAGCAATACCCACCAAGGTGGGTCGAAGCCAATTTCACAAGATGGGTTGGGGGGAGGGCAGAAAGCTGCTGTTTCAGTTGGGCGTATGCTTTCCTGCCAGATAAAATACTGCTTATTGAATCAATACATAGGTAGCGTGGCAGTGGAGTAATGCTTATCGTCCACCTCAGGTGTAAGGTGACATTTGAAGACACTTTACCTCCAGGCAGCCAAACCAACCTGCAGCCTGTTAAACGGCACCTGAGCAGGAGTCAGGCCCATTTCAGGTAGTTCCTCTTGCTGTCCTTTGGCTTATTTCACATTAGGATCATAGAACAACCAGGTTGGAAGAGACCCATCGCATCATCGAGTCCAACCATTCCTATCGAACACTAAACCACGTCCCTTAGGACCTCATCTACCCACACCTTAAACACCTCCAGCGAAGGTGAATCAACCACCTCCCTGGGCAGCCTATTCCAATGCCCAATGACCCTTTCTGTGAAAAACTTCCTCCTAAACATTGTGACATCGAAAAATTCTCAGGAACCTGAAAAGGGGTAGAGTCTTTCTCTTTTTAACTGGCATCCCAGCAGTTGTTTTGAGGGCTGGGCTGGGAGGGGGCTGTGTTCAGCAAAGCCCCAGAATGTCATCATCCTCTCTGCAGAGGGTTTTCTTTAAGCTTTCATTATGCAGCCACAGAAATGATTCCATATAATTAAAGTTGTGGCATATGGTAATTTTCATTATACGCTTGCTTTTAACCTCTCTTAACTTTGGGGGGGGGGGGGGGGGGGGGGGAAGGGAGTAGGCTACATTATTTTTCCAAGACATTAAAGAGCTTGAAGAATGCACTAATTTCTGGAAGTTACAGTACTAATACCGAGCAGATAGAACTTTAATATTAAAGGGGCAAAGCATTTATGGCTTTCTTGAAAGCAGCATTTTCGTGCAAGTTTAACAAGGCAGCAGATAAATGGCTACTTGTTGAACTACAGCCAAAATGAAAGCCAGTGTCCAATTTGTAGGCCCTACCTAATGTAAAACATCAGGAAAGGGGCAGGAAAACCCCAGACCAAAGAACTCGTGCTGAGCCCACAGCCCTGAGAACAAACCCAGCAGGAGCTTCTGGGCCAACTGCTGAGTGGGAAAGGTCTTGGGAGCTTGAAGAGACACAACCCAGTTTGAATCCGTCTTTGAAAGAGACGGATCTCTATCCATTTTTGTCGACGAGAGGAAAAGACAGACT
This sequence comes from Coccyzus lansbergi, assembly GCA_033558105.1. Lineage (NCBI taxonomy): Eukaryota > Metazoa > Chordata > Aves > Cuculiformes > Coccyzidae > Coccyzus > Coccyzus lansbergi. The sequence goes on along the minus strand of JAUMJK010001730.1, from coordinate 44,418 downwards.
GCCAGGGTGACAGGAGCTGCTTCGCCTAAAAATAACCACCTGTGAACCACATGAGTCCAAACACAGTTGCAAAGCCAGCACACATGAAACATGCAAACGCCGGCCTGCAAGCAGGCCAAGACAAAGAAGCTATAAATAAATATGGAAAAAGAAAGGTTAAAAAAAAAAAAAAAAAAGCCATTCCTTCTCTGTCTCCTCCAGGCACAGAAAAGAAAGAGCAAGCAATCTGCAGTAGCTCTGCGCTCTGACAGACCTGCCTTCTACCAGGTGATAAATTCTTCCGAGCTTGCCCACAGACAAAGAAAAAAGGGCAAAGCAATCTGCTGTGAAATAAAGCACACGGCGATTATCGCACTTGCTGCAGTTTGGCCCTGAAACAATCAAACCACATGCTTGAGCAGCTTATCTTTCTGAGGTACTCCACACACAGATCAGCCCTGTGTGGTTAAATACAACGATGCTACACGTTTGACTTACTTTTGCCATAAATCACCTTGGCTGGAGAAGGCAAAAGGATACTACCCTGCTGCAAGAAAGAAATCGTAACAAACGGCATTTAAATTTGAGTCTATACGATGGTTCCTTTGGCTTCTCTCCTTTCTCCCAGCTGTGTCTCACGATGAACTGACAGTCAAGTAAGGAGGGAGGTGCAAGAGGCAAAATAGTTACTACTGACTCATCAGTAAAACCGAAAGGGAACAGAAGGAGAAGATAAGGAATGACCTCAAAATTCCCTGTGCATGCACCACTGCCTACACCCACTGCAGAGGCTGCTGGATGAGCCAATGATGAAAAAAATCCATTTTTTGGGGCCTTTGAAAGTGTAAACACTGTTTGTTGAAGCTCCATCTCTGTAATTAAATCTCATTTCTCTCGATCCCAAGTTAGATGTTATTTCAACTAATGAAATACATTTTATTTCTCAGAGTTGATGAACTAAGGTGGTAGGATCAACATTTAAAAAGCCTAAACTCAGGAAGAGTGAGTAGGCACAGGTCACTGAAAACTTCCAGCAAATAATGCCGGAAAGAGTTTTAGTTTACCAGCTTCATATCGGAGGTCGTTTTATTCCCTATAATGAGCTCAGACCCCACATTCCAGCACAGATTTAACCTCAGCTATGCAGGCTCCGGTGGAATTTTCTGTTGTCTTACAGTATCTTTTTTAAGAGAAAGCGTTTCTTTCTGGAGTTAACTGTTTGCAGGGCTTTCCCATGGGGCAGTTCCTCAGACTACCTGTATATTTTTCCAGTTTATAAGAAATCTGTGGTTTCCATCTGCACAAAATGCATGAACCATAGCTGTGTTCTGACAGCAAGCTCCTAGAGGGCTTTGATGTAGCAAACAAAGCTGTGCCTTTACTAAGAGGATGTGTTGGGGGAAGCAATCTGAGAAATATCACAGTTCTTTGTTTCCTTCGTAAAGAATTCTGCCCACATCCTATAAGGTATCAGCTGTCCTTTGAAATTACTGTAGAAGGGAGAACCAATTGATTTCCATTTTTCTTTATATCAGAGATGCTTCTGTCAGACTTTTCAACCTGAAGCATAAGTACTAAGGGGGTTGTGACATTGTTAACATCAAACAATGTCACTTAAAAAAAAATTCACACCGTTCTAAAAATGTAAACTTCCATGTTCAAAGTTTTCAAGCTTTTCTCCACATCCATCAAAGTTCCAGGTTTCGCAGCTACAAGCTGCCCCAGCACAGCTTCATCAGCTACCGCTCTGGGGCCACCAGCCCTTCACCAAGCTCCTGCGCAGGGCGGTTCATAGAATCATAGAACAACCAGGTTGGAAGAGACCCATCGGATCATGGAGTCCAACCATTCCTATCAAACACTAAACCATGTCCCTCAGCACCTCATCTACCCGTCCCTTAAACACCTCCAGGGAAGGGGAATCAACCACCTTCCTGGGCAGCCTGTTCCAATGCCCAATGACCCTCTGTGTGGAAAAACCTCCTCCTAATCTCCAGCCTAAATCTCCCCTGGCGGAGCTTGAGGCCATTCCCTCTTGTCCTGTCCCCTGTCCCTTGGCAGAAGAGCCCAGCTCCCTCCTCTCTACAACCTCCTTTCAGGTAGTTGTAGAGAGCAATGAGGTCTCCTCTCAGCCTCCTCTTCTCCAGGATAAACACCCCCAGCTCTCTCAGGCGCTCCTCATAAGGCCTGTTCTCCAGCCCCTTCACCAGCTTCGTAGCTCTTCTCTGGACTCACTCCAGAGCCTCAACATCCTTCTTGTGCTGAGGGGCCCACAACTGAACACAGTATTCAAGGAGCGGCCTCACCACTGCTGAGTACAGAGGGAGAATAACCTCCCTGGCCCTGCTGGTCACACCATTTCTGATATAAGCCAGGATGTTATTGGCCTTCTTGGCCACCTGGGCACACTGCTGGCTCATGTTCAGTCGGCTGTCGACCAACACCCCCAGGTCCCTCTCCTCCTGGCAGCTTTCCAGCCAGACTTCTCCTAGGGTTGCTGCAGGGAAGACCAAAGGAAGCACTCAAGCTACCAGAAGAGCCAGAAGACCTTTGCCAAAGCAGCTTTCCCACAATGAATCACCCTTCTGAGGTCACGATCAAGCGTGCGGCAGTGTCAGTGTTTTGCTGGCAGAACTTCACTGCCCTGCAGCGCGAAAGTGAAACCGGCAGCGTGGGCACAGCCAGGCCAACAAAAGCACTTGCTTCACAGCAGCTTCTCCAAAGCTCTCCAACATTATCAATCCTACGGACCAACCCTGAGGGTCTGAGTTCTACCCTGCAGACCAGCTGGAAGAAGCTTTGGGCTGCATTCATCCTGTGGTTCTCGGTGATGTGGCTGTCTCCTTTGCAGCCAAAGCAGCAAGGGAGGGAGAGGGGAATAAGCCTCACAGATTTCTCCTAAAGGTTCTTCCTACACTCGCTGCACTACTCTGAGAGGAGTATAACACACAGAAAAATCTTCTCCTATGAGCATGTTCTCTGCCTGTGAGGAGAAGCCCTTCAGGCACAGCTCACAGCAGGGGTTTTCCCAGTGGAAGTCAGAGATTACTGTGGTGCAAGTCTCAAAGAGGAGTGAAGAAAGCTACCTTTGCCCACTCCAGCACATCCCTAACTAGAAAACAGGGATTCCCAACCAGAGCACCGTGGAGACCTCATCGCTCACGTGTGATTCCTCCAACAATTTCACAAAATAAGGACTAAAAGCACCTCTCTAATGCCTCCAGTATAGATCATGGCATCTATTTGGGGATAACTCCTTCCATAGTTGCTTCAGATGGTGTTCAGGAACTCCTGACTTAGTGCAAGCACCTTGCAGCTTCCTTCTGTTCACCATTAGAGAGCAGAGCCAGGCAGGGCCTGAGGATGTGGGAGGAGAACACAGATGCTCAAGGAATCCTGCAGTTTTGGCATCTGATCCCAAGCCTCGACATGCCTGGGTTCCTTACACTGCTTTAAAGTTCTCACACTTCCATTTGCTAACCTGACTCTGAAACTACATTCCTCTCAGATACACACTGAACACGAAAGTCACATCAGAGACACCGTGGCCGATGCCACATCAAGATCATGGGGACTATAAAATCACAAGTGGTTTTATCATCTCTTAACTTTGTTTAAAAGTATCTTGCATTTTATGATGCTCAAGTGTCTTAGGTGTTTTTTGTCACAGATTCTTGTTTGCTAGGTTGGAATCTGGCTGGGACAGAATCCGACAGCTTCATTCAGGACATTTTGCACAGCAGTCACGAGATTTAACTGCATGCAGGGCCTCCTCAGGCACTCTGCTAGGAGTTGTGATTCCCTACATGAAAGACAAAAAGGGAGTATGACCCATTTCCACCTTTTCCCTCTTATTTTGTGCCTCAAGGCCAATATATGTGTCCACACGCACATACATATACACACACAGAGCAGCTCCCATGCTGGAGGCCTGTCGACTCCAAAGGTGGAAGCAGATCACCGTAAGCCTTGCCACGCTAAGATTTCAAATCAATCTGTTAATGAAGAAAGGCAAAACTCCAGGTGTAACTGACCTGCTGTGTTCTCCTCAGGTTTAGGGTGCATGAGACGAAACGGCAGCTCTGTACCAATCTCACTTTGGGGAGAATAGAGAACGTGTTAGATCCACAGCTCCGTTCGTGCCTGGTTCATTGCCCTTCCCACCTCAGCCTAAGCCCTCAACTCCAGCTTCACCCATTCTTGCATCTTTTTCTAAACACGTTCCCCTCAAAAAGAGTTAAACTCGGATTTACCCACAGATATCCCAGGCATATTCACTTTAATAAACTGGATTTATTATGTGCTGAAAGCATTCGCCTGTACACCAAATCAGAGATATTTGCATAATTCCTTTTTTTTTTTTGTACAGCTGACTGCACAGACTTCTTATTTCCCACAGGCTAGGGGATAGTTACGCCTTTTTTTTTAGGGAATAAATAGGAAAGAGACTAAAAAGATGAATTAACTACAACCACATGGTCTGAAAAAGAATATGACATTTACCTGGAAGTGAGGTCTCCCAGCATGCTACAGAAGAAAACGGGGAGAAAAACACAAATGTATTTAGTGCCTTTCCATTCTGGAACTCTACCAAATGCTGTTTTATTGCTGGACTATTGAAATCACCTTTCCCATCTATCCTTCTCTACTTGCCACAAAGCACAACATCCAAATAAACTTGTTATTAAAAAAGGTAATTTTCATGTTTCACATCCTTCCCATGGAGAGAATCTAAGTTTTCAGACTCCTAACCAAGCGTCGGGCACGGCTCCTTTTCTGAGAGCCGAAGGACAAGGGCAATTGGAGGATCACAGAAGGCAACAATCATTTTATCATGCTTTAGGCAAATCATTGACTCATTTTTATACCAGAAAGAAGGACAGATGAATAAAATACAAATGAAAACACAGTGACTATCATCAGAGTTCTCTCTGTCCTGTTTTGCACTGTATGCTTGGTACTGACTCATGTTGATAACTCGAGCTTCTCCTAAGAAGCTGGCTCAGAAAAGAACTTGGGCTACAGCATTTCTGACTCGCAGGCAGCTGTCTCTACCTTCTGCTGTGGGAGAATAAGCATTCCAACAGGAAGGCTCAAACAGAATTTCACTTTGCTTCTCACAAAAGAAATTATGACTTTGAAACATAAAATTGGAATGCAAACCAGAGGTTCATACTTGAGCCGTAAATTCATTCTGTAGCTAAGGAAGGTAACCCAATCCCTCTGGCCCAGGACAAGTTCTTTGGCTAGACCAAGACTGATTTCCAGGCAGTTTATGCTTTAGAGTGAGCCTGATATCCCACAACATGTGCCCTTTCTCTTAGGGTGGTGTGTCCTGCCCTCTCCCCACTCACTGCTGCAGCACACACACTCCCCTCTCTTAAATCTATATAAATAGTAAAAAGTCTGTTATTCTTACCCTGGAACTGTCAGCTTCACTTTGACCTTGTAGGACACCAGAATCCCCATCACCGTCTTGTCTATTCCATCCTTAATACTACCAGAGAAAACAGACAGCAGCACAATGCAGTGCAGCAACAGAGAAACAAACAGAGATTCATAGAATCCCTAGGTTGGAAAAGACCTTTGAGACCATCGAGTCCAACCATACCTGTCCACTAACAAATCAGAACCCTAAGCAACAGTGTTTGGTGGGAGCAAGATCAAGGTGAGCATCCTATGCTCCTGAAAGTGATAGAGCAGCCAAGCCTCAAGGACAGCTAATACCTCTCCAGATCTGTTATTCCCGTTTATCCTGAAGGAGCACGACAGGCTGGCATGTAACTTAGATCCATCCATCCCAACACAAATTTACAGGTAAAAACTCCCAATCGAAGTTTCTCCTCCATCCTCCCCTCTTCTTTAGAACCTTCCACTAGCTAAGACCACTTACAACTCTACTCACATAGTACTAGAAGCCAAGTTGGTGTCCTCATCCTTTAGCTTTCCATCCAGAGCTATTTCCCGGGTCTCCCGGTTGTTTGCTAGTAAGGGCAACAGCGTCAGTGTCTTGGTCAGGCTGCTGTTCGGTTGTACCTTTTCCCTGAAAATAAGGAGCAGGTGAGAGAAGAAAAGGGATGCACTCTCTGATTTGTGTCACGCACCCAACCAAGAGAATTTCCAAACAGATTACAAAGCCATCCAAAAGGAGTGGAATTCATTTGCCCTGCTTCAGTTGTCCACAGCGCAGGTGTCTATGTCTAAGCTAGTCAGAAAAATCCCCTTTAAAATCAGCAAAGAGGAACAAGCGCTTGCATAAAATTCTTAGTTTCACATTAAGGCAGACTTCTAAAGTAGGTTAAACTATACTGTAGACTTCTACATTTGGATAGAATAAATCCTAGTTTAGAAGAGCTGCACTCAATGGAAACATGTCCTTGTGCTACAGAGCAAAAAACCAGAAAAATATAAAATGTGTAGGTGTGTCCAACCCCTCCTCACAAAGCGAAGCTCAATGCTGCACTGCCAGCTCAGTGAAAAAGAGCAAGTGGTTCTCCACACTGGCAACCGCCTTGAGATTTTGATTGGCTTTCCAAGACAGAAGAAACAAAATGAAATGGTGTGAAAAAGAGTGGCCTCAAGATACAGCATCCATGGCTTCCACTGAAACAGCAGCACCTTTCAGAAAAATCATAGAATCATAGAATCATAGAACAACCAGGTTGGAAAAGACCCATCGGATCATCAAGTCCAACCATTCCTATCAAACACTAAACCATGTCCCTCAGCACCTCATCCACCTGTCCCTTAAACACCTCCAAGGAAGGTGAATCAACCACCCTCCCTGGGCAGCCTGTTCCAATGCCCAATGACCCTTTCCGTGAAAAACTTCCTCCTAATCTCTAGCCTAAATCTCCCCTGGTGGAGCTTGAGGCCATTCCCTCTTGTCCTGTCCCCTGTGCCTTGGGAGAAGAGCCCAACTCCCTCCTCTCCACAACCTCCTTTCAGGTAGTTGGAGAGAGTAATGAGCCTCCTCTTCTCTAGGCTAAACACCCCCAGCTCTCTCAGCCGCTCCTCACAGGGCCTGTTCTCCAGCCCCTTCCCCAGCTTCGTTGCTCTTCTCTGGACTCGCTCCAGAGCCTCAACATCCTTCTTATGCTGAGGGGCCCAGAACTGAACATGCTGAACTGAACATTTCAGAACTGAAATGCTGCATCTGTGAAGATTTCAAGCAACTGAAAGCTTTCCACAGCCCCTCAGTTGGTCTAGTAGATAATTATTCTCCAAAAAAAAGCAATCTCTTCTGCAATCTCCCCATAATGCTCTAGAAAAAGGCGCAAGCTGCCTGCTGGCTATGGGGAAAGGAGACCAGATGATGTGTAAAAAGGAGTACAGGTGACGTGGGGAGCACACGCGAGAGGAGAGAGCAGGCAAGACTGTATCTAGGAGTGCCTCTCATTAATGAGGAAGAGGGTAATTAGAAGGGTAAGAAGGGATAAGCAGAGCATTCACTCACTGTGCCTCCTCAGCAGCCACCACTTTGGTATAGTAGTCACTGGAGTACAGAACCACGTTGGCAACCTGCTCCACTGAGAGAGGGAGGAGAAAGCAGCCGTCAGTTGTGCCTCTGCATCAGAAACAGGATACCTGCCACCCCCGAGCCTCAGGGACAGAAGACATGAGGAGGTCAGCAGGAAAACCCATCCATTTAGAGCCTGAAGGGAACACCAGGTCAGACAGCCTGACCTGGAATGAAAGCAACAGCACACAAACAGCCAAATCCTCTCTTCCCTGAAAGGCATCCAGCCTCGGTTTGGAGATAGTCAATAACCCACGGTATCCCCTGGTGGCCTGCTCTTTCCATCATAGAGATCTCCCTCTTTGTGAAGCTTGTCCACTTATATCTCTGGCCACCAGTATCTCTTGTGTACCTGCAGCCAAGGGATTTGCGCTCAGGAGACAGCGTTATCCAGCAGACTGGATAACAAACTGCAGTTAAGAGCCTCTGATAACAAATGACTTATATTCTCCAACCAAGCACCAAAATAATGGTAATTCTGACTGAAACACTGATGAGGAGAGAATCTAGAGATCAACATGGTGTTTTAAGCCTGACAGGGGTGTGTCAGCCTAAAAATATTCGGGAATCACTAAACAGCGCATCCAAGCCCAGCACTGAATTGGCTTTCTCTAATCTAGAGTGTTGTAAAAACCTCAGCAGCTTTGTTCTCTCCCTGCCTTCCCTTCTCTTTCTCATCCTTTGTTTTCTCAGACTGCCTTCCACAGGTCCGAAGGCAACAGGGCAGTGGGACGAAAACATGCAGTGCCACAAATAAAACACAGGCACCGAACCTCTCTGAAACTCAGCCCCTGCCCTCAGCTTCCTCAGGAGGAATTACACCATCGCTGGCAGAGCGGCTGTTCCTCACGTTGCCAGATGTTTCTGAAATTCAAGGCAAAATTGTACGCACCCTAGGCACACTGACAGCAGGAGCGTCACACGGACAGGGCAGCCCTTCCAACCCACCTCCCAGAAAAGTGACTTTTTCTCTGCAGCACCTGCCTTGCCCTTTCTGTTTACTAGAGGAGACATACTGTTACCTGAAATTAAGCCATAAAAGTAACCATGAGAGTCAGGGAAAATGCTGCAGTGTTTCACTCAACGAACAGCAAAGAAACAGTGATGGGCAGGATGGAGGGACAAATTCCTGACTTGTCCCACGCCGCCTGCTTAATCTGTCGCAAGCACTAGATTCTGGCCGTCTTTCAGCCCTCCTACCATTCAGCCTTCCAGCCCTCAAAGAATCCCAAGGAACAGTAAAAACATACCCTGGACTTTGATCTTCTTCACTGCTTTGTCTGTGCTGTTGTTGATGGTGACAGTGACTGGGATGGGCTCACCATGGTAGTACATCTGGAAGGAATGCGATGCTTCAGAATCAAACCAGGAGGCTCCTCCCAAGCCCTAAACCCCTCTAGTCCCCCCAAACTAAATCTCCTCACAGAGGCCAGACAAGGCAAGATGACTCTTTCTTTCTTCAATGATTTATTTAGCCTCATATGTGCCTTGTAATGTGGCCTCAGCCTCCCCTGACAGCAGCGACTGACAGAAACGATGTTGGAGCCCTTAAGTGCTGGGCCAAGCTGAGACTTGGCCAAATAGCATACAAAGTAGCTGCTTTGGGCAGCAAAACTGGCCAATAGGATGACATCCAGAGCTCCTCACCTCTTTACTGAGGGAAGCTTTCAAGTGTAACGGCTTGTTAGACATGAAGAACTGCCAGGTGGTCTCCGCACAAGGCTGGGGGCCTGGCTTTTCTGGAGCGTATTGCACTTTACGGATCAGCAGACGTGTAGAGTTCCTAGGAAGCAGCAGAGGACAACGTGGTGGGACTTTGTGCTTGCTGGAGGAAAGAGTTCTGCCTTCACGCATGCAGATGCCCACAAAGCCCAATGACAAGAGGGTCAAATCCAAACAATCGATCGAGGTGCATCACTGAACCACCCACCCCCCCTTAAGAACAGCAAAGCTGAAGACGGACACACACATTCTGTTACCTCTTATGAATCCTCTCTTCCACGTTCTCTGTCGAGAAAGCTTTCACCTCAAAGTCTACCCCACAGGTCTGCCAGAGAGAGACAAGACATCTGTGAAACCAAGGTCAGAAACCAAGAGCACCTGCAGATGTTTAAATATCTTTCTACACACCAGAAATGGGCAGGTTCCTGCCAGCTGCAAAGTCTTCTAGTTCCTACTGTTATAATGACCCCTGACAACCCATGCGGCAAGATCCACCTGTTCCATGATCCTTCTGATAAATGAAGCTTGGCCCCCGGCCTTTGGCAGGTGACACTCCTGCTTCTAAAAGTCTTTCTGTGGGAGCAGTGTTGCTGCAGGTCACAGCATGCAGCAGAGAGTGAGACCTGTTGATAAGCTTCCAAGGCTCTCCAGTCTGCCTTTGGCTTCTGAACTGAATTTCTAAATGGCTTTCATAGAATCATAGAATCACCAGGTTGGAAGAGACCCATCGGATCATCGAGTCCAACCATTCCTATCAAACACTAGACCATGTCCCTCAGGACCTCATCCACCTGTGCCTTAAACACCTCCAGGGAAGGTGAATCAACCCCCTCCCTGGGCAGCCTATTCCAATGCCCAATGACCCTTTCCGTGAAAATGTAATGCCAATACCTGACTTAGGGTCAACCTTCTTACTTCCCAATGTCTAAGAGCTGATCAGGCCAAGGCGACCTTTGTTTTCATGGTTTTATACTGCTGTGGGACATCTGCATGAGTCCCAGACAATTCTCTATAGAGCAACATGAGACCTCATCTGGAGTACTGTGTCCAGCTCTGGAATCCTCAACATAAGAAGGAGACGGAGCTGTTGGAACAGGTCCTGAGGAGGCTACAAGGGTGATTTGAGGGCTGCAGCCCTCATCAGGGACATCAAGATCCCTTCCAACCCAAACCATTCTATAATTCCGAGGACTTAAATTCCAGGTCCGTGACACACACGAGTAGCTCTTAAGTCAGATTCCAGCCATTTGTAGCACAGCACAGAAGACCCCAGTATCACCTTATTCTGCTCTCAAGCCAGCCAGGTAGATTCCCAGGACTTTTATTCCATGTGACTTTCCTTAACTGTTATAAGCACCAGCATCCTATTGGTCTCACCTTATCAATATCACGAGGCGCAGGCTGCAGGCAGACTGAACAAGGCAGGTAATCTGGAAACTGTGGGAAGAAGAGGAGAAAAACACCCCAACGCAATATTACAAAGATTTCCAACTCCTCAACGTGCTAATTAACACATCGCACACAAAAGGCACACAGCAATCCTGAGGACAACGGGTCACTTGCTGTAATGTAGTAATATTTGAAGCAATGAAGTAACTTTGAAGTCCTGGCCCTTAAATTTGCCTGGTATGAACAAGTTTCTCTCTTCCAAAGTTACTTTTAATAGCCGAGGAAGGGGTGTGGAAGGGGAAAAGAGGAAAAACTAGAGTATGTCCAGGCACGTGAAGCATCCGGTCTAAAAATCAGAGTCCTAGAGGTACAGCCTAGAGTAGAAGCTGGCTCCCCATCCAAGGTAGTCGATGTGGCTCACAGCACTGCAACCCACTGTTCGCCTGGGCCCGAAGCTTCAGCAAAGCATCTCGGCGTCAGAAACACAACTAAAGCCACAAAGACCAGCCAGTTGCCAGGCAGTGTCCACTCGCTCCTGGTCTGAGCAGCACCAGCAACTCCAGACCACAGCTGGGAAGGCTCTTAAGTAGCTCCTGGGGTGCTAACACCCCTGAGAGACTCCAGCAGTTTGAAGATCATTAGATTGTATTTGAGTGGTTAATAACATTACGACAGGTATCAACCCATTTAATACCATCATTCAAAGACTTATTTGTTTCTATAGCAGAGCCTGTGGCTTTCAAACCTGGATCTTCCTATGCTAAGGGAGCCACGTCACTGCGTTCTGGAAGCATATCCTGTCACAATCAGAATTTGGCAATGAGCTGTTATTTGTTGACAACATCCGGTAAAGAGCTTGTTTGAGCCTTAAAATTTTAAGAAGAAAGGATGTGGCACTTCCTCTGTGAACACTGGGACAACAGTATAAAGTATTCCAGCCCCTTGGGATGGGATTAAAAAAGAATATGTGGGGCTCTTGCTAGCATAAAACCATTCCATGTTTCCTTGCTTTTTCAAGGAAAGCACTTTTCACGTGTAGTTGGGGTCTTGTGCACTTTACCACTTAGGATAGTAAGAAGAAGCAATTGTCTGTTGCTCAAAACTGGAAATTTGCATAACACAAATTCACTGTTAATCCCTGTCCTCAGTCCATCACCGGAGCTCAGCAGCCTGGTAATAACAGATAAGGAGAAGAAGGTCAGAGCCTCTTAGGAGATACTTACCGTAAATAAAAAGGGATAAGCATTTTTCCCCAGCTTCTTTAGCAGAGACTCCTGCAAGTGGGAGAGAGACTCTGGCTTGTCAGCAGGAGGGTACACTTGGACCCTAGAGAAGTACAGGTCCCGTCGGAAGGTGAGACCAATCACATCAATGTCTTCTTGGCCATACCGGAAAGCACAGGTCAGGGACACGTATACTGGAAAGAAGCACAAGATGGATAAAGCGTGCAGCAGGTTAACAACACGGCAAGGTGGGGAGGTAACGTCCTCCTGCATTACAAAGCCAGGGAAACCCATTTCAACACTGTTGTATAACCTACTTAATATTCATACAATATCTAAGAACATATATTACATTGAGTCAGAAGCCAGTTTACTGGGGAAGGGAGTTTCTACCCTTAAAACAAAAACGTTCTAGCTCAGTGAGTCAAAAGAAGATCACATCTCAGCCCAGAGGGTCAACCGTGTCCTGGGCTGCATCCAAAGCAGTGTGGCCAGCAGGGCAAGGGAGGGGATTCTGCCCCCTCTATTCCTCTCTTGTGAGACCTCATCTGGACTATTGTGTCTAGTTCTGGAATCCTCAGCATAAAAAGGAGATGAAGCTGTTGGAACGGGTCCAGAGGAGGCTACAAGGATGATCCAAGGGCTGGAGCACCTCCTATATGAGGACAGGCTGAGAGAGTTGGGCTTGTTCAGCCTGGAGAAGAGAAGGCTTCAACGAGACCTCGGAGCAACCTTCCAGTACCTGAAGGGACTACAAGAAAGATGGGGAGGGACTGTTCACAAAGGCTTGTGGTGATAGGACAAGGGGCAATGGGGATAAACTGGAGAGGGGCAGAGTTAGACTAGACATAAGGAGGAATTTCTTCACCATGAGGGTGATGAGGCCCTGGCCCAGGTTGCCCAGGGAAGCTGTGGCTGCCACATCCCTGGAGGGGTTCAAGGCCAGGCTGGATGGGCCTTGGGCACCTGATCCAGTGGGAGGTGTCCCTGCCCATGGCAGGGGCGGAACTGGATGGGTGTTAAGGTCCCTTCCAACCCAAACTATTCCATGATTCTACATCTCTGAAACACACGTTACATAAAACCTCAAACCTTTTTTCCCCTTGAGAATTGCAGGATCCACCAATACAACACCATCTAAAAGAAAGGAAATAATAAGAGAGATTAACCAAGGATAATCACGGTTTAGAGAGCGGGAAGAGCAGCACGTATTCTGGTAGGCTTACCTACAGGTTCCACATTTCCTATGTTGTCAATAAAGTCCCGTTTTCCCAGGTAGATGGTCAACTGTAGGGAGAAGATGACAGTGGTTGAACTATAAAATGTTGACGGTTGTGTGAGAAACAGCAGAGAGTTATAAAAGTTGTAGAGACCAGAACAACTCCACTTTAAACGGAATATTTACTTTTCTCCAGCAAACACACAAACCCCACCAGACTCAACAGTTATTCACAAGCTGCAGGGCATCAGAACATGGACGTGGTTTAGTGTTTGATAGGAATGGTTGGACTCGATGATCCGATGGGTCTCTTCCAGCCTGGCTGTTAGTCTATGATTCTATGAACTAAAGATCTCATGCAGATCAGCTCCCCAGAGCACCAGAATTACAACAAAAATACTTGAGCATGGGACAAAAAGCTACAGCTTTAGAGATTTTTTGATGCTCTCAGGTTGGAAAGACAATGAATCTGCTTTGTTTTAAACACATCAGCAATATTTTGAACATCTATCAGCAGAAGTACAATCCAGGAGGAGAAATGAGTTGCCTTCTTCTTGTACCACAGCACATGAGTAGCTTGCCCTATAAACTCTGCTTACATCACCTCCTCATACTTAGTGCTAAATACAGTTCCTCGTTTGGAAAAAAAATGAAGGGGACACAAAAGAACTTCCTAAGTCATCTCCAATTTGACTACCAGTAAAACTCATCCCCACACAAATTCATGATTATGGTACTTACAGCTTTGTCGCGGGTGCTCTTCCTGAAGACGACTTGTCTGGGAGGAGAAGTAGCATTCTTCCCACTCGTCTTTGTCTTTTGAGACTCAGGGCAGCTCATGGTCAAAGATGGATCTGTAGCTGCGGCTGAATGAAGCTTTTATGGCCAAAAATATCCTGGGAAAGACGTCAGGAAAAAATAGGTAGACGAGATGAAAGTGGAATTATATTTGGTGGATAAAATTACTCCTGTGTATAGTTTTCAAAAGACTATTTCAACAGATGTTCAGCCACAGCACAACAGTTCGGTTTCTTTTCAGTTTAGCAGTTCCTCGTGAAAAAAAGAAAAAAAAAAGATCTTTCTTTTTTTTTTTTTAAACAGCTCCTCGGAAACATTACAAAAGACCAAGAAGTCTTCTTAATTAATATTAGAAAATTAGTAGACTAACAGAAAAATCTAGAGGGGAAGGGAGAGCTTGGTTTTTATAGGTTCATAAAGAGTAATTTTGTGAAGAAACCTGCAGGTGTACAGGTGCGGGTAAAGGTAATCTGATCAACACAAGGTGCTTCACTTTTCTAAAGGTACCTCCAGATTTGCCATGAGAGGCTTTAAATTGCCATGAGGGGATTTCACTCAATAATGGGATAACATGTGGGAAAACAAAAATATCAATACATACAGTTTTTGGCTACTTCTAGGGTTTGGATTGGTTTGGGAGGGGTTCTTTGGGGTTTTTTTTACCATTGCAAGAATACTACAGTGCAACTTCATCTGTCCTGGGACATTTAGAATTATAGAATCACAGAACAACCAGGTTGGAAGAGACCCACAGGATCATCAAGTCCAACCATTCCCATCAATCACTAACCCATGTCCCTCAGCACCTCATCCACCCGTCCCTTAAACCCCTCCAGGGAAGGTGAATCAACCACCTCTCTGGGTAGGCTGTTCCAGTGCCCAATGACCCTTTCTGTGAAAAATTTAAAAAAAACTAAACATGCAAATAACATTAAATACCTTGCTGTGTTCCAAATGCCACAGGTGCTGACCTGGGACAAAGATTCGAGCTTCTAAACCACCGAACAGATGAATTTTGAACGCAGCCGTGTCCAATGCTTCTTCGCAGCTACCAGAGGGAATCACTAACCTCCTGGCGAACAAGGAAGACAATTTGTAGGGGATTTGAAAACACGTCTCTGGTTGCGTCCATCCAGGATTTCAAGAATTAATCCCCCTCCAAGAGCAAATATTGTACCTGGGCTAAGATTCAACTGGAATGTTGTTAAGTCAGCAACATGAAGCATTACCTATGGAAGCTCAGATTGTCAGTGAAAAGGTCTACAATGTCACACTTACTTGCTTTGTAAGGACTCCAGACCTACACAGACCAGGATGGATATGGAAAGCAGCTTTATTCTAAAGCTCTTTCTCCACCTTCTCCTTCCTAGGCTTGCAACTCAATCCAGCCTGATAAGAAGCTGAACAGACAAGAGCCTTTTATGAAAAAGGAAGTTTATAAAGTACCAAACCAAGTCTCCATAAATAGATGCTATTATGAAGGACTATCAAACATTGAGAACAATGTATTATTCTCCTAATCACTAAGTAGTTTATCTATTATTGCTCCAGCAACATCCCATTGGTTGCTGCTGCAAACCAGCACATTGCTAGCAATAAACTTCCCCTCCTTAACTCACTTATGAGGCACAACATCCAGAATGTGAGACACAAAACCAGAAACTTCTACCCATCTAGATTCCTGTTCACTAATCTCCTAAGAACAGCTTTTTCTTCCCCCCATTAATCTGGTTTGGGCAGTATGCACGACAATATGTGCAGTATGAAAGTGCCAGTGTTTGAAATCACTCGTTGCTCTCTCCAACTCCCTGAAAGGAGGTTGTGGAGAGGAGAGAGCTGGGCTCTTCCTCCAAGTAACAGGGGACAGGACAAGAAGGAATGGCCTCAAACTCCACCAGGGGAGGTTCAGGTTGGACATCAGGAAAAATATTTCACAGAAAGGGTCACTGGGCACTGGCAGAAGCTTCCAGGGAGGAGGTTGAGTCACCTTCCCTGGAGGGGTTTAAAAGACAGGTGGATGAGGTGCTGAGGGACATAGGTTAGTGTTTGATCGGAATGGTTGGACTCAATGATCCGGTGAGTCTTTTCCAATCTGGTTATTCTGTGATTCTGTGATTAATTTTTGCCTTGTGTGCTGCCAAAGCAGCTGAAGCTTCCTCCTGGGCTGAATCTGTGGGTCTGATTGGAACAATGGGATGATATCCACTCCACTCACCAGCCTGAACAGCACTGTCCATCTCGGGCAGCCTTGCAGTCACAAATCAAGCTTGCTTTTTGAAAACAATCACTACCATTTGCTTGAATATAGAATCATAGTCCCACTCCTGCCATAGGCAGGGACACCTCCGACTGGGTCAGGTGCCCAAGCCCCATCCAACCTGGCCTTGAACCCCTCCAGGGATGGGGCAGCCACAGCTTCCCTGGGCAACCTGGACCAGGGCCTCACAACTCTCATGGTGAAGAAATTCCTCCTTATGACCAGTCCAAATGTGCCCCTTTCCAGTTTATGCTCATTGCCTCCACTCCTATCACCACATGCCTTTGTGAACAGTCCCTCCCCAGCTTTCTTGTAGCTCCTTCAGGTACTTGGGGCCTTCTTTTCTCCAGGCTGCACAACCCCAACTCTCTGAGCCTGTCCTCATACTGGAGGTGCTCCAGCCCCTAGATCATCCTTGTAGCCTTCTCTGGGCTTGTTCCCACAGCTCCATCTCCTTATGCTGAGGATTCCAGAACTGGACACAATACTCCATGTGAGTATGGGGGTCTCACAGAAGAAGAAGAGGGGACAGAATCCCCTCCCTCACCCTGCTGGTCACACTGCTCTGGCTGCAGTCCAGGACACGGTTGCCTTCTGGGCTATGAGCACACGTTGCCAGCTCATATCAAGCTTCTCATCAACTAGCACCCCAAGTCCTTCTCTGCAGGGCTGCCCTCAATCAGGTCACCCCCATCATATTGAAATCGGGGATTGCCCCGACCCAGGTGTAGGACTTTGCCCTTGGCCTTGAACCTCATGAGGTTCTCACAGCCCCACTTCTCTAGCCACTTCTTGAACACTAATAACTCACTTCGTAACAGCATCAACAAGCAAAACAGGTCCCTTTGTGGAAGATCTGTGTCCATGTTGTAAAAAAACACAAGTAGAGCAACCTAAACTATAAACATCCTAAACCCATTTTGATCCTCCTCAGCAGAGCCTGCAAAGTTTTTATTATGTTAATCTCTCAATAATCTCCCCTCATGCTTACTTGTCATTCAGTGATCTGCTTTTCCACAGTAACCAAGGTCACCTGGACTCCTGGCAGGTGCCTTTTCAAGGACCTTCTGCCACAGCAACAGGCAGAAGAAAAATATATCTTGCCTTTAGAAATGCTTCAGAACACCAATGTGAATCTTTCCATTTTTTGCTGCAGTTCTCACTTCCAAGAGCTGGACAGACGCCTTCTTTCCTTAGGAAAACAGGAGGGTGGTCAGTGACAACTCTTAGTTACGTATGACACTTATACATTAAACAGCTGAAAGCTTTGCTCCGTTACTCTAAAGGAGTAACCAGAATCTTACCTTCAACATGGGTTTCCCCGTTTTTGAAGACACATGTAACTCCTGTTAGTGGCTTAAAAAATTAACAAGTTAGCGAAATATCACAGTCTTCTATTTTCAGCAGTCTGAAGTACAGACACTAATTTCCTCAGTTTGGTAATTTATCTAAAACATCCAAGAATACATCAGCCTCTCAAGGATCGAGATATTTGTTCGATGTGGTAAGACTTTCTTCAGTCTCGACGCTGCATTCGTGAGCCGCAGCAAGACCAGGTTGTATCTGCAGGATTTTAAACTAAGTGAATTATCCTCCTTCTCCCTCTACACTGGATCCTTCAGTGCACCTGAACCCAAACCCACGATGCAACACATTTCAGGTTCCCCTCTTTGCTCATTCAGAACCAGTTCTCACACACGGACACACAAATAAAAACCTGAGCATTCTGTGGTTTTAAAAGCAGAACACGGGTTTATTTACAATCAAGTAATTGCAATTAGAGCTTTGGCATTAAAAGCTCTAAGAGAAATTCTAAGAAACCAGCCAGCAAGGTTTAAGAATTATGCAGAGCTCACGATCATAAAGACATTAGAAGCCCATAAGGATCCTCATAAGGAGGTGGTGAGATCTGCTGAAGAAGCTGTTTCCATGCTGGCCACTTCCATTAGCCCAGACCAGTGCATCAAAGTTCTTTGGCCAATTATTCAAACTGCAGATTACCCCATTAATCTCGCTGCAATCAAAATGCAAACAAAAGTCATACAAAGAGTATCTAAAGAAACCCTCACCCGGCTTTTACCAGAGATTGTGCCAGGTCTAATACAGGGTTATGATAATTCAGAGAGCAGTGTTCGTAAGGCATGTGTTTTCTGCCTTGTAGCCATTCATGCAGTAATTGGTGATGAACTAAAACCACATCTCAGTCAACTCACTGGCAGTAAAATGAAATTATTAGACCTTTACATCAAACGTGCACAAACAGGCTCTGGAGGAGCGGACTCAACAGCAGATTTGTCTGGACAAAGCTAATGAAGCTGACAAGAGTTAACCAGGTCTCCTAAAGGAAGGGCAAGGCCCTCTTCAGTGAAAGGAAAATTCTTACATACAATTTCTGGAACTTTTTTTCCCCCCTTTAACCAATGGCTGTCCTCAGCCTGCATGTGACTGTTGCAATAGAATTATTCCAAATCCAAGGAAAAACAGTATTAACATCAGTTGGTCAAAGCAGAATAAAATCTAAAAGTAATCTAATTCATCAGTTATCCTGTTCACAGTCCTCTATGTCTTCCCATTAACTTTTGCCAGTGTTACTGTATGAAAAAAGTTGGTTTTTTAAATGCTAATTAAAAAGGTGTGCTTTAAGCTTCAGAAGTTAAAATATAAATTCTGTTGCTTTTATTCAGCTGCAGGTAACATTACTTTTTTATTGCTATTTTATTTGAGCATCATGTCCTTCGCTAGAAACAAGAAGTGATGTGAAGCAAGGTTGAACTAGTCTGAACTGCAGTGAGCCTCCTTTACTGTTGGTGGTTCATCATCTTATTTACAGCTTGTTTGGGATATTCTGGAGATTGAGAAATACACCTATAAAAAAAGCTGGATTGATCCAGTTCTGTATTTTTTCGCATTTTATAATTATTAATTTAAAAAATAAAAAACAAAACAAAACAAAAAAACCAACAAAACCTCACCACAAGAAGGATGTTGAGGCTCTGGAGTGAGTCCAGAGAAGAGCAAAGAGGCTGGTGAGGGGCTGGAGAACAGGCCTTATGAAGAACGGCTGAGAGAGCTGGGGTTGTTTATCCTGGAGAAGAGGAGGCTGAGAGGAGACCTCATTACTCTCTACAACTACCTGACAGGAGGTTGTGGAGAGGAGGGAGCTGGGCTCTTCTCCCTAGGGACAGGGGACAGGACAAGAGGGAATGGCCTCAAGCTCCACCAGGGGAGATTTAGGCTGGAGATTAGGAGGAGGTTTTTCACAGAAAGGGTCATTGGGCATTGGAATAGGCTGCCCAGGGAGGGGGTTGAGTCACCTTCCCTGGAGGTGTTTAAGGCACGGGTGGGTGAGGTCTTGAGGGACTTGGTTTAGTGTTAGATAGGAATGGTTGGACTAGAAGATCCGATGGGTCCCTTCCAACCTGGTTGTTCTATGATTCTATGAAGTTCTTAGGGGCAGCTGAATAAATAAAAACTTTGCCCCCTGTACTCTAATTCCCCTCTGCAGAAAGTGCCCCAACAAAAGGCCAGGTTAGAGAGGTGCCTGTCAGAGCAGCTGCGCCCTAATCCAGCCCTCCAAAGAACACACTTCCTCAGCAAAACACTATCAGGAAAGTAGAAATAAAGTGCAAATAAAAAGGCGATAAAACGCTGGTGGCTTGTCTTGAGGCCCAGATGATGTGGGAAGGTTTGGCTGGATAAAGTTAAGTCAGGGATCTCCCACCCAGCCACATCATCGTTTTGGATGTTTCAGAAGGGACAGAGCCAAGACACCGACACATACAGGGCTCCAGCGCCAACGGGAATATTGCACGTGTGCTCAAGGAGGGGGCGAGTGGCCTGCAATTGCCAGCACCAAAACAAAGGATTTAGGATTGAACCCCACTGCTCCCCTGTGTTCTACTGACAGCTACCAGGACAGGACGGATGAACAGAAAAAGGGACCAAACGTCTCTGTTCCGGTACTGGAGTTACAGTATGACTACATTCCTCAGAACAGCAGCAGATGAACTTCTCTCCTCACAGCCAGTAACCAAAACGCCTGTGGAATAAAAAGATTAAAAATCTACTTGGCAATACCCAGGCCGCTGAAGGGCATTTTAACAAAAGGGTGCAGAAGTCCTGAAAAATGGACCATTGCCTACAGGACAGGTGAAATGGAGACAAACAGTTGATATGACAGTGCTGCAGAACCCGTGTCAGAATCAGAGCAGATCTGGATCGAGCTGATAACTCAAAGGCAGAGCTGACAGAGTCATGGGAGACTCTCCCCAAAAGCTGTTCCAACCCTTCAGCCTGCCTAGGACCTGTCCACGTTTCAGGATCTTCTCACCCATGCCTGAACCAGGCCACAAGAACAGAACACAGGAGACGGGACATGTAGTAAGTCAGCATACACAGTAATTTCTTTTCAACATTTCCAGCTGTGGAAGTGTTGTAGATACATTTGTGTGACAGAGTATTTGGCACAGCTGTCTGGTGAGGAATCTCGCTCGTATCTTCCGCTCGGTGCATAGACACTGCATGTAAAGGCATGACTAAGCAGCATTCTCCACCCAGAACAGCCAGTCCCTTGCTGAGTCCAAGTGCCACAGTGCAGTTACGGCCATAAGAAGTCTCCAACTTGGGCTCCTTCTCCAACACTTTAGAACTTTCCTCTGGAAAGTGAAGCCCATGTGCTTGTTAATATCCTGCCTCAGGATGGAGCTGGGCTCGGGTCTCCGCTCTGTCCAGCCGCAGACCAGCGCCATCGCACGCAGGCGCCAGACGCCCTTCACCCACCAGGCAGTCAAAACTCAGCCCACACGACAGCCTTGTTGCCTTTGTCCACGCTGACCACGTGGGCACCCGCTGGCGACCATGCCACCGCATTGATAGAAGAACTGAAATGGAAGCCAGGGACAAGTTTACCAAAAAGCCAAATTCCACACCAGCAGCCAACTCTGGAATCAAACATTACAGTCCTCTATCACAGAAAAATCATTTTCTCTGCTCTCAAAAGACTCCTGCTTATAATAAGCCCAAGAGACAGAGTTTCTTCAGTATATGTTAAACGAACTTCATTCAAATCACATCTCAGTTTAAGAAGCTGGACAATAACAAACCTAACCTTATTTCAGTCTAGAGAATAGTGCCATGAATCCACAAAGAATCTGCACATTAAACATTCTCGCACACAGATACAAGTTGCAAAGCTGCACGACTACAATTCTTCGATAGCTCAGCCAGATCCCCAACCCTGCCCCCTGCTTCAGAGCACACGGCCAGATTCCCCTCACCTGTGATGCTTCGCAAGCGTCCGCTCCAATTTCCCAGTGAGCACATTCCAAATGTAAAGGGCCCCATCAGCAGACCCAGCAGCCACATAGTTACCGTCAGGGCTACAAGATCAGAGCAGGTGAGAAGGCAGAGAAGAGTTTTCAAGTCAGCAACTTATCAGCACAGATCATCGTTCCACCCGCACCTTCCTAAGCAAGCAACTTGGCATCAAGCAATCTCTGAAGAGTTCTGTGTTAGCAGCTGCTAACACCAAGAGGTGAACACTTCAAAATCAAAGTTTCCAAGACATTGGATCAAGATCTGCAGACAAACCCTCTCTTGACTGAGAGGCAGCCTTGGGCAAATCACAAACTGTGCCCCCGTTTCTCTAGCTGTAAGCAGGGACAATGCAGCCAAGCATCAGGAATCACTCAATGTTGCTGGGAAAGATTTTTCACATACGACCTTACCTGAACACAACTCTCGTCCAGTCAGAGCCACATTTGAACCCCTGGGCACTGAAAAGTTAGAATCAGATAATTGTAAATTCATTTATACGAAGATGGACTTCCAGATTCTCTCTCATAAGCACAGTAAAGATTCCTACATGTTTCAGAATAAAATCCAGTATCCCTTTAAAACAGTTCACATTTATCATACACTCTCCTCTCAATCACACCTGAAGACATTCTTCCCCTTAGGCCGAACACTTAGGCCAAGCTTTCTTCTTTAAAGAGATAAATTAAAAAAATCCACTGGAGCTGATCTTTGCTGTTAGACTCTGAAGAACTTTGCTACCCACGCAGAAGTTAGGAGACTGCTCTCTCCATGGAGACACTAAAAAACATTTTGACACCGAGGGCAATTCACGAAGTCCTGAAATGCACAATGTTCTTGTGGAGAACACACTCACCTGAATGTCTGCTTGACAGCACCAACCCGCAGGTCAATGATCTTTAGGAGATCATCACGGGAACAAGTCAAAAGCTCTGTTCGTTCTGAGTTCAGGTCCAGAGCTGTGATTCTTCCAAGCAGCTCCAGTTCTTTTACTATGCTTTCAGTCCTAAAGGCAAAAAGAAAAATAGAAAAGGAGTGGGGGGGAAAAAACCCGAAGAGTTAAACAGGGCCCAGAAGCCAAACCACTGCTCCAAAACTTTGACTTGTCCCAACATGGAGGAAAATGGGGGAAAGGACTACTAATTGATACTCACATTTTGATTCTTGCCCAAGCTAACCTCACTTTGTGGATAACACTTAAAGCCAACAGACACTACTTTCCTCACAACCCCATCCTCTGAAAATCTAAATAACACCCAGAATGGCAAGTAGGGGCCAACGCAAAATATTTACATGTAAGCAGACTGCCTTTTCGGAGAAGAAATTCCCAAACCACCAAACAGTATAAAAGGCTCTTTCAACAGCCTTCTGCAAATCTTCCAGCAGTCTCATTAGCTTCCAAGCTCAGGATGAGGAGTTTCCCTAGCTCAGATTATACTCAGCTATCCCATAACCATTCCTACAGGACAAGCTCTCTTACAGGAGTTTTACCTGATGTCCCAGAAACGAATTTTCTTATCAAAATGTCCACTCATTACACATTGCTCAGTACATACGATGTCATTGCAGCTAGATCCTGCAAACACTGTTTTTATACCTAAAAAGGAGAAACCAATAGTGAAACATAGGAATTTAAACTGCACGAACTGATGAAAACAGACACACAAAATAAGTGTTCAACCACACACACATAGTGGCCACAGAGAGCAGTGTTCAAGCATCCCAAAGGGAGGACAAACTGTGTCTTAGACTAATCCTGACTTAAGTCTTCAACAACCTCTCTGCCCTCCTCAATCTCCTTTGCTGGGGCTAATATCCCTTTAAACGCTCCCATTCGGCTATAACCTGCTGTTGTTAAACAATATCAAGCTGTCTCCTTGACCTACATTTGCAGTTCAGGTATTAAGGTAACCTTGAATCTCAACTTGTCTCTCAGTGCAAGGAGGTTTAAGAGGCGTCAATACGAGAAAAAAACATTGCTCTCTACAACTACCTGAGGGGAGGCTGTGGAGAGGAGGGTAGTGGCCTCTTCTCCCAAGTAACAGGGGACAGGACGAGAGGGAATGGCCTCAAGCTCCACCAGGGGAGGTTCAGGCTCGACATTAGGAAAAAAATTTTCACAGAAAGGGTCATTGGGCACTGGCAGAGGCTGCCCAGGGAGGGGGTTGAATCACCTTCCCTGGAGGGATTTAAGGGACGGATGGACGAGGTGCTGAGGGACATGGATTAGTGTTTGGTAGGAATGGTTGGACTTGATGATCCAGTGGGTCTTTTCCAACCTGTTTGTTCTACGACTCTATAAAAATGTGTGTTTCTCTCAAAGGAAAGTCTGGGTCCTAGTGTTTTCTTCCTTTGAGATGCTGACATTTCTGGCACATTTCCAGGAGACATTTCCATCCATCTCCGGGTTAAAAACTCTGCCCTGGCTCCAAGTTTTTGGTGGATCCAGTGCGTTTTTTCCAACCCAGTGATTCTATAATTCTGTACCAACCCCCTGAGCAGTAAATAAAGAACACAGTTCTTTGTGTTCTGAAAAGAACAGTTGCTGTGAACATAATAGCATGAACAGTGCTTCCTACATACAGGAGATTTCTTACTCTTATTTTAGAGAACAGGCAGAAAGAATTCCATTACTTGAATGAAAACAGAAGATGGCACAGCTGCTAGTTTTTGCTTTTTATACTAGCAAGAAGATGAAATAATCTGGCTGATGTCAGACTCCCATTTGCATTCAGTAAAAGCACAGGACAGAAGTTAGGTTTCCTTACAAACTTTGCTGCGGAGGTCCCAGAGCTTGAGGGTCCGGTCATGACTTCCCGAAACGATGCGTGCGTTGTCCAGCAAGAACTTGGCCGACAGAACTTTACCGCTGTGACCTGTCAGAGTGTGCTGGGGACAAGAGATGTACACGGTAAAAATCATAGAACAACCAGGTTGGAAGAGACCTGTCGGATCATCGAGTCCAACCATTCCTATCAAACACTAAACCATGTCCCTCAGGACCTCATCTATCCGTCCCTTAAACACCTCCAGGGAAGGGGAATCAACCAACTCCCTGGGCAGCCTATTCCAAAGCCCAATGACCCTTTCTGTGAAAAACTTCCTCCTAATCTATAGCCTAAATCTCCCCTGGAGGAGCTTGAGGCCATTCCCTCTTGTTCTGTCCCCTGTCCCTTGGGAGAAGAGCCCAGCTCCCTCCTCTCCACAACCTCCTTTCAGGGAGTTGGAGAGAGCAATGAGGTCTCCTCTCAGCCTCCTCTTCTCTAGGCTAAACACCCCCAGCTCTCTCAGCCGCTCCTCATAGGGCCTGTTCTCCAGCCCCTTCACCAGCTTTGTTACTCTTCTCTGGACTCACTCCAGAGCCTCAACATCCTTCTTGTGCTGAGGGGCCCACAACTGAACACAGGATTCAAGGAGTGGCCTCACCAGTGCTGAGTACAGAGTTCCACTCGCTCCCTTTCCTCCTAGCTTACCAGTTCTACTATTTAACAACTCAACTACTATTTATCAACTCAAAGACAAGATTAAATCATCATTTGCACTGCTTGGAGAAAAATACAATCTACTATGATTAAACGGAGCTAACACTGAGTGTTAATTAGCAGAGAATTCAGCCTGAAGCTGGGAGACTCAGGGCACTCAGGGCTGCAGTTTCTTTAGCTACTCGGGGAACCTGCAAGCTTGCTTCCTCAATATTCTACACCCCTATTACACATATTATTACACATATTCCCCAGTATTCTACACCCCTTCAGTCTTGCAGAAACAACGAGAAGAGGTTAAAGCGTGCTGAAAATAGAAATTGCCCCTTCAGGATTTTATAATGAGTTTCTCCCAAGGATACAACAGGGTATCGTGTCTCAACTGCTCTTATGTCTTCGAGCATGAAAACTGAGACAACCGGAGATTTCAGAGCTCCCTGCAGCAGGTTCTGTAACTGCAGGGGGAGGCTCTGTCGGGCTGAGAAGAATAGGAGCCACATTCACTTCAAACTGCTGAATATTTATATAAACCACGAAACGCAGAAGGAATGACTGAACTAAGAATTGTGAAAAACAGGAGAGAAATCTTCAGCATATAGTTAGATTTTTTTTTTTAAAAAAATCTCATAGGACTATCAAATTACACAAAGCAATCTGGTCTTGGGAAACAGAAAAGAAATACCCTTTGGAATGGAAAGGAATGGCAGCAAAGTTTGGGAAAGAAGGCAAACCTGATAGACAACACAGACTCTGAAAGAACAGATCATCCCATGAAGACCACTTTGACTTAAGAAAGGACACAAGCTCCAGAAAGAAGGATCTAAACTTTTACTCTGCATCTCTCCTCTGCTCTGGCTGCGCAGTCAGGTATTTGCATTTAAGTAGGGAGCTTGTGGCAAAACACACTGTGATTTCAGCTCCACGGCCTCCTGTGCATGTGTAAGCCATGACAAATCTATACCACACACTCTCGAAACAAAGAAGGCGCTATTTTAGCAGAGAGAACAGCGTGTACGCTCTCTCAGCGCTGGACTCCGAAAAAGTACAGGAAGATATTATGAAGTAAGGTGGATGTCTGCAGGGATAACTATCTTTTTGTAGCGATTAATGTACATTCTGCCAAACTTTTACTCACATCCAATAGTAGGTTTTGCAGCCAAACAGAAGCTGCAATAGAACAGATATTTTTTGCTTTCCCAAATGAGGCCCAACATCTCCATACCAAGAACTAGCCAGAGGATTAAAATGCAACTGTAGATTATTACTGACATGCGGAGCATCAGAAGATTCAGAACATCAACGTAGCATGTCCCTAAAATAAAAAGTTGAGAAGTGTATATAGGAATGACCATAAGAAAATCTCTTAGAAAGTTGAAAAGAAACTTTTCTTTTGGTCAGAGGTGACTCCTTCTTTACACAGAGCTAAGTCTTGGATAAGAATCTGAGTACAATGGAGTTGGGAGGAGCAGAGGAATCTCTGAAAGACATTGCAAATAAAGCCAAGCACTTTCAGGCCTTTTAGCAGCTGAGCAAAGGACTCCTTTTCAAGGATGCTGCTCCTGACAAAACAAAAAATTCCTTCTTTGTCTTTTGCCAGCCCTGCTCCAGGAGACCTCTTCTCAAACTGAGACTAAAACATTGAAGCAGTTCACCATAAATCATAAAAAGCATCTGAACTTCCACAGAGGGAGTTACAAAAGTGCACTGGGTTTACATGGAAAGGTTTTGCTAGCTGTGCTGTGAAAATATGCAGTAACTGGAGTTGCCCGCAAGGCTGTGCGGAGACCAATACTGTATTTTAGGTCTTGCTGTGAAGACTATTAAAGAGAAATAAAGATCCTGTTAACAAAAAGAATTACTGAGAATGTTTGTAAACGCTCAACTTTCAAAATTGCCAAGTTCCCATTAGAGAAAAATGGAAATACAGGACAGAAACGGTCCAAGCCCTGCTTTGCCTTCAAGAGACTCACCCGTAATCGATTGTCATCGACCGTCCAGATTCTGCTGGCAAAGTCATTCGAAGCTGCTAGGAGGTAAGAACCCTGTGAATACAAGATTGTTTTAAAACTGCTTCTGCGAGTTGATAGGCAAATCAAACTCACAAGTATTTCCAATAAATCATTAAAACTCGAAGGCAAAAAGAACAAATTCAAACCCAGAGTAGCAGACACCAGTAAGGAAAGCCAGTGTAACAGCTTTTGAATAGGCCGTGGCTTTTCTTCTCATCAAAATGTGACAGCAATTTCTAGAATCATGACTACAGATAAAAGGAATAACAATAACCAGATCAGAAAGGTCATTCTCCTTTCCCTTCTGCTGCAGTGAGGAAACGGATTCTAGTTTGCTCTCATCTATTGTGTCTGGCTTCTTATAACTCCTTCTGATGTTTCCACATGGAAAAAGCTCAGCATCATCTACCTGCACTGCTTAGATAGTCCTCAGAGTGGAATTAGCTCAATTCTTGCAACTTTCGTTATGTTTCTAACATTTTAAACTAAGATTCCAAAATCTAAATCTATCCAAGAAGAGATAAATGCACCTATTCGTGGCTTTAGGCTTATGGCTCTTCTAAGTCAGCCACGATGGAGAATGGACACCACAAGCTTCATGCTTGCACTCCTGCCCATCTCAGAAGACTTTTAAAGCTCATTAGCATCTCACCTCAGGTAGTTCTCACCTCAAACGTATTCAAGCAGCTCCCCAAAATCAGAACTAGACTCTCCTGCAGATAAATGGTGCCAGCGAATCTCTAATGAGCTGGTCAGCGTCCAAGAGAAGGATCTTTTTGGGTGTGTATCAATAAAGGTTAGCACGTTGAACCACCAAACAGAAGAAACGATATCAGCTTTGGCCTATCGTCTAACGCAGTAAAGCTCTGTGCTACAGGAGAGGTCTCAGCAGAAAAGTCAGATCACATTTCCAGTCTGAGCAACCCAAGCCCCCTGACTCCTTCAGGCAGGACTGTTGGATGCAGATCCCAGTCATGTCTCCAATACTTGAGGTTAACATGAGCTGAATACATCACAAGCTGTCAGCAAACTCTCCGCCAGCCACACCATTACTGTGCCGTGGCAGCTGAGAAACTGCTGGGAGAGAAGGGCATGGAAATGCAAGTCTTAGGATAATCAGACCTTTTACTATTCATCACAGACCTCAGCACAGCACTTGTGGAAATAAACTTCAAAGAAATAAAGCCTCAGCTCACTCGTTTCTTTTGTGCCGTTGTGCCAACTTTAGTGGGAACCTGAAGAACAACTTCTTACTTCAGACAAAGCTTAGAGTAATTTACTGTAATTTTATCACACTAGCCCCTAACAGCCAGCGTCTGAGCTGCATTATCACCTTCTGAACTGTAAAGCAAAGGTGACAATTACAGACTGCAGCATATCCAAAAAAGATCTTTTGTACAAATTTTAACCAATGGCACTTACTCTCCTAAGCATCTTAACTCATTTCTTAGGTAACTTTTCAAAATGTTAGAATGGAAATGGTGAGCAGAGCACAATGTATTTCAATTCATTTACTTCAACTAATCTACTCTCACTCCCAAAGAGCGGACACCGCAGAAATACTCACAGCGCTATCGAACTCTATGCTTGTAATACCAGCGTTGCTACCAGAGAGGGAACCCTTGGGCTCACACCGATCTGCACAGAGAGAGACAAATAAAATTGAAGCAATGGATTAGAACAGAAGCTGACACAGAGTGAACCGTGATATGAGTTTGTTCAGCATCCCACTGTACCCCCGAATCGAAAATATTTACCTCCTAAAACTTCCCAAAGCTTAACTCTCCGGTCCATGCCTCCTGTTGCGAGCAGCCGGGAGCCAGGACTGAACTGCACTGCATTCACCTCCCCATCGTGTGCGTCCTGAGGAGCAGAAGGAACAGATCAGCCACACAAAACAGAGTTAGCGTAGACCCAAAAAAATACAGATTAGAAAGCTACTGAACTTCAAGGTTATACAGAACCACAGCTGCAGATCTTTCAGCAGTACATAGGAAACAAAGCCACAGACTGAAACTGCCATAGCTGCTGGCTTACAGAGCAAACACGCTGATCCTTATCTAAATCAAAAACCAAAAGCACATAAAGAAAAACCCCAGCAAGGACTCAAGAGTGATAATAAACTGCTAGAAGCCTTACAAAGCTTCATAAGTTTAGGTTGAAAGGCTTTGAAGTTAAAAGAGAAAAATTATTAAGGGAAGGAGAGGAAAGAAGACAGTAACAGGTGATACGCTGTAGAAGGAAACTAACTTTTTGTTTCTCCATCTAATGCCAGTCATGGAACGTTGGCCTAATCAGTTCATGCAACCACAGGACACTCAAGTCAGGCTTGAGGTAGGAAAGGCTGCTAGAAAACAGCATAACAGACGAACTGTGGTCATTTAGCACACTGGTCATAACGCTACTTCATCCGGCCAGCACGGTTGACTTGGAACAGCAGGTTCCTTACAGAGAACTCGGGTTCAAGCTGTGGTTCCTGTTTGCAGGTGCAGTTACACCCCTGTGTCCCTGCCTTCTCACAGCCTAACGCTTTGAAGTTTGAGTTGGCCACTTCATAGTGATTCTTAACCTTCTGAAAGCTATGACAGTTTTAAGATTACTTCCTTTTTGCCTCCTGCTACTTTCAGTGTCCGTACTACTTACCCACACAGCATTAGTACCACATTCTTCATTCATCTGCTGCATTCCTTTTTAAGTATTTACAGTCACTGCTCTTTCAAAATCAGTTTTACTGGAAATTTTGTATTTTTTGTTGCTTAAACTTGGGTCTGGCAGCTCATATTTAGGGTCATCACATTTCAAATCTGATCTCTGTACGAGCACAGAAGAGCCGTTCAAGAACAAATCTGTTCTAAGGTCTTGCCCAAAAACTGTGCCTGAGAACGACGGCTGAAGCGACTCCTCTGTCCTCCCACGCCTGTCGTACTCCTCTCTCCAGAGGCAAGCCAGGTCTGCTTCCCCTCAATATCAAACCTCTGGCACAGGGTCCTTCCAGTCACTCCTGGAATGCTGTGCTGGACCTAGACGTGCCCTCACACTCCCCCTGCGCTCCATACACAGGAGCTAAAACTCAGCATAGATCATCTCCAGAAGGAACGTGTTGACTCCCATGAAATGAGTAGCGACTTCTTGCTTCTAATATTGCGGCGTGAACCACACATTCCTTTCACATTGCCACGTTCTGACAGGCTGACTACTGTTCCTCCTCCTGCTGCCACGTCAGGAATCGGAATGGGGCAGCCTTGTTCACACTGCCAAGACTAAGGGTGGGCACAGTCTGCTGTGGTTTGCCCCCCTGTCTGAGAAAGACAGGCTGCACTGCTCTTGAAAGTCCAAATAATGGTATAAAAGATCAGAAGAAAGGTGGAAACAACAAACTCTCGCGTGGTTCTTGAAAACCTTGCATAGATAGTGTTGCCATACCTGTCATCATGAAATACAGCAGGATTTGCATCTGTTGATCAACTGTGCTTGCTGTACACAATCAGAGGAGAGGTTGCAACACACGCTGCAGCCACGAACCCTGCTCCGACGCTCCCTTTGCCAGCCAGCTCCAAGCTGCCATTTAAGTGATGATCCTGTTCTCAATGAAGGTAACAGCGCTACTCGCTCCACCCCATTAATCACCACTAGGGAAGACTGTGACGGGACAGCTCAGAACACACAAGCCTCCCTATTGCTCTGGATGAAATGTGTATCATTTCATATTTATAGCCATAACTGGAGTGCCTGATAAAGCTCAAGAGGAATGTTAAAACACGTAGCTGCATTACAAAGCAACATAGCATCATCCTTCATTCAGAAGGGAATGCCCTTCACAGAAGGTTTGGCCTTGTGAGGCCAAAACTACACAGAAAGGAGGTCTCAGCTTGAAAACTTTAGATCACGCACAACTAATTAAGACACTCCACTACCATGAGCTCCTCTTAATTAGTTCTGTTGGATGACATTCAGTGCCACAACTCCCTTCACTGTGGAGAACTGGAACTGAATTAATCCCAAACTGTCAGCAATCTCTTCCTCAATCACAGCTCTACTATGGCATGACAGAAGAGAGACTGCTGGGAGCCAAGAGGGTAGCGGAGTGTAATCCCCTGTGCCCTCAGGCCTTGCACTCGTCATCATCGACCTCAGTAAGACAAGCACACTGTCTCCAAGAAGCACTTGGGCGAAGAACTAAATGGGGTGAACTATGCTACCAAATCAAGAGTTCCTTCTCGTTTGGCAACGTCAGTGTTAACAGAGTCACTCTCAGGAGATCAGATCCCACAAAGACAGGCTTCACTTCCGCCAAAGACAGTAAAAGGAACAGTAAAAGGAGACTTCCTTCTGTACTTACAAAGACACATATGGCAGTAGTGGGCACTCGCACTTCTTTACTGGCACCTGGATGTGGCTCTACGTTATCCTGGGGAGCAGGGAACGAGGACAAAGAACGCCTCCTGAGACGAAATAAAGTAGAAATGTTTTAAAACAGGAAATGAATGCTCTTTCTCTTGAGTTCATCCAGATCTGTACCTGTCACTTAACTACACTCTACAGCAATTAAAAAAGGGGGGAAACAGTTTTTAACTTGCTTTTATCCCGCATTTCAAAAATTACATTTGCCATATCAAACTACATCGCCTGTGGTTTTAGGTATTTCACTGCATGCTGGAGAAGTTACCTGAACTGATCACTGACCTCATTTCAGAGCCGTCTTTTGGTTTTGGTTTTGTTTTTTTTTCCAATAGGAAAGGGAAACAGACATCAGTGTGGCTGAGTTCAGGTGGAGAGACTGCCTCTCCCTCATTCTGTCTAGAGAGACTCAACACCACAGCAGAACTACAAAGGAATCTATTCAAAAGCTTGGGCTGCACCATTTAAGCAAAGACCATCCACCTAACGCAGAGCTTAACTTAGAAGGACTGGCCCCAGTCTGGATACTAAGCACAGAACCCAACGGCTTATTTTTTTTTAAAAAAAAAAACATATTAAAGGAGCAAAGTGCAGTGGAAAGTAAGAGCAAGCCCATGTATTCTCTCCACAAGGGGCTCGTTGCCTCTCTAACTGTAGGCAGTTTGTAGCCAGTGCTATCAACGTCTGCAATCTAGTCAGGATAACGCGCTGGGTTCCGTGTTACTTCAATGGAATACATTGACATGCTGGACTAAGAGCGGATAATGTTTTCACCTGGCAGCATCAGAAGATTGATGTCCCAAAAGGGGAGACTCAGACAGACTGGAGGGAAAGGTCAGAGGTCAGCACACGGCAAGATGGAAGAAACAGGAAGTTGAGGAGAACGAAAAAGAAAAAAGAAAAGAAAGGCAGAAGCTAGAAGAAAGACTGAAATTATTTGCTTGTATTCCCTGCATCACCAAGATTTTGGTGTACATTGAAAGTGATATACAAAACAAAGAGGTGAAAGTGTTCTAACCTACCCAAAGATATTACTGATAGAGTCCAGAAGGCCTCCAGCTGGCTGGGAGAGTCGCTTACTGAAGGATGGGAGGACAGGTTTAAACCTCGGGAATAGCTTCTCCACATAAAGATCAACACAAACACATTTCATAGCAACAAGTCTCTGGAAAGACTCCCTCCCCTCAGACCCAGCCCAAAGACAGAACACCAAAGGAGGGCATCAGTTCAAACACCACCGGGAACTACAACTCAGAACATAATTCATCAGTGAAATGACTTCAATTTCCCTCATCTTCCACCTTGTAAATTACTGGGTTTAGATGTAACAGTCTGCCCAGTCTGAGGTTCCAATCAAATTAATCCATGCTCTCAACTAACTACCTCTTACTTTCCACTCACTGCTACTTTAGAGGAAGAAAAAGATGCGTTTAACGTAGGTGAAGGCACTCTCAGCATTTCAGCCAAATCAAAAAATCCAGCTGTTTGCAAAGTCACAGTGATACCCTGCATAGCAACAGAGCTAAAACACAACAAGCACTGCAATGCCTATTTTATGCCTATTTTGCTTTTAAACCTTTGTTTTTAAGATTGGACACAGATTTTTCAGACAGCAGTTTAATTTAGTTAAAAGAGCCAAGGGAAACCATAGCGTGTCTTGAGCATGGCAACAGAGGACACAGCACATGAATTTCATGCTGCTCTAATGGAAGTACTAAACTGTCCTCCAGCTAAAGGCAAGTGAAAAAACATAGGTGACATTCCCAACATTGTTCCAACTCTTACATCCCTTCTTCCTCAATGATATGGTACAAAAAAAAAAAAAAAATCTCTTGGTCTACAAACCTGGCTGTCCGGCTGACAGCTCGCACTGGAGACGTCTCCTCGGCTGTGTCAGAGGTTTCATCCGCAAGCACTTCAATATCATCATCCCTGCTGAAATGAGAGAAACCACTTCATTTTCCATCAGCCAGAGCTTCACCTCAGTCGACTTGGCTGCAGTAACAGGTGGGCAGGTCCAGACAACACCTTCCCTGGAGGGGTTTAAGGTGGACAAGGTGCTGAGGGACGTGGGTTAGTGTTTGATAGGAAGGGTTGGTCTCGATGATCCAGTGGGTCTCTTCCAACCTGATCATTCTATGATACTATGATTCTATGAACACAGACCCTGACCCACCTGTCACTGCCAGAGGTATCACATTCAACAGGCCACATCTGAAAACAAGTACATGCAGCACCTAAATTCAGGTTTTTTTTCTTTGCAACAGCAAATTATACCCTTTGTAGTCAACAGGGTTGGATTTCCCCTCCGTATTTATGTTAACAAAGCATCCTCTCCAGATTCTCTTCACGACAGGCATTAGACTGCAGCTTGCAGCACTACCTACAGCTTTATAAGGGCCCATCACATCCAAACTGTATTTGCTGGAATAATTACAGAACAGCAAAACCCAGAGTTATTACAACCCCAAATACAGGCGATATCTATTCTCACAGCTCCTTTTTCACTGTTCCAATCAAGGAAGTATTAAAAACCAAAGGACAAGAGTTTGAATTTTGCTTCTTCACCCACACTAGAGACATCCTGATACTTTCTATACTGTTGTACTTCAGGTGCTGCTCCACAGAGTACAAAGGATCTTCTGGATCCCTTCACTCCAGTTTGCTGTACGACCAAGCAGAGTGTGAGGTTCCAATATATACACACCACACTGAACTACTCTGTTAATGCTAAAAGGTTTTTCCCAGTTAGTCATCACGGGTTCTGACAGACTGATATTTTTGTCCTTCAAATATGATTTTTTTCCTCCACTTCTGATTTTGCGGGACAAACTATTTTTAAACACACTCTGCCAACCTGATGCTGTTTGACTGAAGAGGAAGTTTAAATCCAGCGTTTAAGTGGCAATAAACCAATTCCTGCCATCAGATAACGCTCAGCTGCAAATGAAAACGATGAGACCATTTTTATCTCTCACTGCAGCACTTCAAGACCTATGATTTTGGAGGACAGTGTATAGGAAAAGGCTACAGAAAACATACCCCGAAAGTATCAGGCTGATATTTCAATAAACACTATCAATTCTATCGATGCTCCTTTTTTAAAATCTAAAGCCTGAGCTATTTAAATAGTACGTAGCAAAAGAACTTTTCATGTTAATATATTAAAGTGATTATAAACGCCAGGCCGCACTCCTCCAGTTTCCCCTTCAGCAAGCAGCACGTTTATACAATATGAACCCTCTAAAATCACAAAATCAAAAAGAAGGAATCAAAAACATCTGTGAAGGAGGTTGAGTAATTTACAGAAACAATTATTTTCTAGGTTTCGTTTTAAACCGGCTTCTTTGTAGCTTCTCAGTGTCTCGCATGAGATTATTATGAAATATGGGGACCATTAAGACCCACCACAAGAGGAAGTCTAATATTCAAGTTGCTGAGCTCCAGCTACCTCTGATCTCAACTTTAAGATAGGAAGATCTCATTTTTGGGTAATTGAGAGGAAGAAGATTAACAGGGAAAATTGGCCACAGACATTACATGTGTGTTTCCCCTCTCGGTGCAACATTATTTATCGAAGAGATTAACATTCTAGGATATTTCGTGTGCGTTTACATCAAATAATGTGGCCAAAAGGGATACTGCTGTTCTTACAAGCTGGGAAGACTGTCTTCTGGCTTGGGACTGTCCACTGGACTGTGACATAGAGGTCAGCAGTAATCTTCTCATGGGGAGTCACACCTCAGTAAGCTAAGGGAATGGAAGCATGCAAGCGTCTCTCAAAAAAAACCCGCAAAGCAAATCGTGCCAACTAGTTGCACTGTTAATAGCGGTTTCAGTTTTCCTTCCAATGCTCCTAAGCCCTCTCACACTCCCCTTACATATGCCCTTAGAACCCAATCAGACTTTTTAGCGGGTTGTTTTCTAGAGCAGATGGGTCATTCCTATCACAAGCAAGGGCGTGATTACCTGATGCTGATACAAAGATAACGGCTATCAAGAAAAAGCCTGCCCAGTGCTCAGGCACTGCCTCAGTTTCCAGTAAGAATGCAGCAGGCAGTTTTTCTGGAGCTGCCTAACACAATAAGTGCCAATAACCTTCCCAAGCTGCTGCAAAGCACCTATGCCACCAACCACCCACTTCAGTCAGGTGATTAAATACCATCCGGGAGCAAACACGGCAGCAAAAACGAACAAGAGGTATTTACCTCTGGTTTGCCAAGAAAGTTAACTCAACATCTAACTAGTTTTTTTTTACCTACAGAACAAATCTCTCCTAGTGTCAATGGGATCCCCTCACCACAAGAAGGATGTTGAGTGAGTCCAGAGAAAAGCAATGAAGCTGGTGAAGGGGCTGAAGAACAGGCCTTATGAGGAACGGCTGAGAGAGCTGGGGGTGTTTAGCCTGGAAAGAGGGGGCTGAGGGGAGACCTCATTGCTCTCTACAACTCCTTGAAAGGAGGTTGTGGAGAGGAGGGAGCTGGGCTCTTCTCCCAAGGGACAGGATGAGAGGGAGTGGCCTCAAGCTCCACCAGGGGAGGTTCAGGCTGGACATCAGGAAAAAAATTTTCACAGAAAGGGTCATTGGGCACTGGCAGAAGCTGCCCAGGGAGAGAGTTGATTCACCTTCCCTGGAGGTGTTTAAGGTGCGGGTGGATGAGGTGCTGAGGGACATGGGTTAGTGTCTGATAGGAATGGTTGGACTTGATGATCTGGTGTGTCTCTTCCAACCTGGTTTTCTATGATTCTATGAGATATTTTTACTCGCCTTAACTCGCTCAGTACCTGTTCCTACAGGGAACCCTTGAACACATTCACAATCTAACATTCAAAAATGCATTTCCAGAGTGTACTTTTCCATGATCAAAGAACTATTTTTAAGACCAAAGGCACCACACAAGAGTTTTTATACTGACATAGAAGTACATATATTCACCAGATGGACCATTCTTAGGACCTTCAGTCCAAGCACCTATTTTAATTTGCAACAGAGGTTTGTTTTCTGGAAGCTCAGGAATGGAGAGTTGCCATACGTTTCTGACTTTACACCCAAGTTTAAACATCCCTCTACAACACTAAGCTTAGAAATAACAAAGAGGCTACTTATCATGCATCTGCATGAAACCGAAGCATGAAGGAGGCTATAAAACAAGACTGCTTACGGTTCAACCGGCAGAGGTTCTTTGGCAGCTTCTGCTAACTCCTTCTGCAGCCTGGCTTGTCGTCTCCTAAGAAAAATAAAAAGCAAGGTTGTTTTAAAATAAACAAACTTCCTCAGTCCCATTTCCAAAGGCTACCCTGCACAGTTTTGATGGGCATCATAAGATTTAAAAATAAAAAAATCGGACCATTTTAGCCTTTTTTATTTTCAAGATATTTGGTGCCCGAGGGGCACCTACTTGCAAAAATAACAGTTATGTTAGTAAAGACAATACAAAACTGCCAAATTATAGAAGGTTTTTGTTACAGCTCTTAGTCTCCAAGCGTTCTTAGCTGCAAGTAGGCTGGAGCAATTCAGAAGAATAAGGAACGTTATTATTTTGCAATGGAAAAAGAAGACACAAACATATTTTTGCAAGTTATGTACTGCTGCCTCACGGCAGTCACTCCTTTTAGTGGAATGTAAAAACCACTTGAGTTGTTAAGTCAAAAAAGGATAAAACTAAGAGTAGCATCAAGACATACTAGGAACAAAAGAAGTTCAAATCTGGTATCAGCCCCCCCCTTCCCCCCAGTTTCTATCTGATTTATGCTCTTCAGTTAAATGTTGCTCAGGAAACAAACGTGTTATTCATTTAAAAGACAGTAATGTTTTCACAAAGCCAGAAAGAAGAAGGAACGCAAGGTTCTGCAACTCTCATTGTGTTTTGCAAGAATACGGAGATCAAAACTAACCCTGGTTTTATCCCACGCACTTGTAAGTATTCAAAAACATATTGGGAAGTAGTTTATCAAATAGAGGTCATCAGCTTCACCTTGAATCCTTTTCATTTTCTGCATTCAAACGATTGGCTTCTTGTGCTTTCTCTGCCATCCAACGCGAGACCAGCTCCTGGTTGTCTTCCGTAGTTTTCCTTAGTTTCTCCTCCAAGGCATTGAAGGTGATCTGGAGAGCATCATATTCATCTTTCAGTGTCTGATTAGCTCGCTCAAGGTCTTGTAGCTTGCTACGCAATTCCTGGCACTCTGTTTCCAGTTCAGAGATCTTTTGCAAATACTCAGCAATCCTGGAAAGGCAACAAAACACATAAAACAATGAGGATCTCCTTTGGGACCCACACCATCTTCTTTGTGCTATTTGTACAATGCCTCAAAAAGGAATTTTTAGCCCGTAGCTAGGACTCCTAGAGAATATTACAACACTAAGAACTCCCATCAGAAGTCTGCATCAAATAATTCAACCACAGAGACTAAAGTCCATACTCACTTTGCCTCGTTCATCTGCATCTCTTTGTCCTTCTGCTGCATTTGGTTATTCAGATCAATTACGGACTGGGCCAGCTAGGGAGAGGAGAAAATTACATTACAAAATGCAGGGATGCCAGTTGGGTAACACACACAGAGCAGCAACCAGCAAGAGTTCAGACCAATCTAACGCTACGAGCATGACGTGTACCTTTCAGTCATTTTTCGTAGCTTTCTGTGCAGATCTGTTCACTGTCCCTATCACACAGCTCATTAAGTCAGAGAATCCACTCTCAAAAATTAGTTGTTGAAAAGTCATTTTTCCTTTGGTATCTCAGCCCTTATACCCTCAAAAAGTTTCTTTATTAAAGCCACATCACACATTAGGAAGAAATTTTTGCTTTTAAAGTAGTAGGTGGGGAAAAGAAATCTATACAGAAACTAAAAATCAGCAAGTAAGTAAACTAACAAATGAGTATTAACAGCCAAGCAACGGATCTTCCCATTACGATCGGGGCAGCCATTACAGGAGGCACGAAGATCACACACTGTAAACACTGGTTTCATCAAGAGTCTTCCCACAGAGAAAGTTTCCAGAGTGCAGAGGAAACAGAGAGGCAGAGGTCAATACTGGCGAGCTGCTGCTGCCAGCGAGCCCACGGCACACAGGGCCTTGGCTGCCAGGGGAGAGGGAAGCCCGAGTTTGGAGAAGAGCACGTGCCTATGTAGATAGTTTAGGATACCAGGGCAGAGAAGGAATTCTCTGCACACCTCCTGCAGAAAGCTGTCTCCTCTTAGAAAAGCTCAGAGTTACTAACACTCGAGCTTCTCCACGACTCCAGTGAGGTGTGATCAAAGGAGAAAGATAACTTTTTTCAGGTCACTCCCACCTTCTTCCTATAAAAGTCTGCAGTTCTATTCAGCTATCACCTCCTGGACTCACTGTGCTTTTTAAAACCCCAATTCTGCTAATCAAGCATTCACAACCTCCTATCAAAAAACAACCCCCCAAAAAAAGAGAGTAGGTTTTCCTCTCTTCCGGGCTCAACTCTCACAGCTAATGGGGCTTCTGGGCTCCCTACTGCATCACCCATGGTAGAATCAGTACTCTCTTTTCAGTCTAACACTATGGCACTTGCAATCTTGGTTTGTTCCTGTTTATTTTCATCCACTCTTACCTAGCTGTGGGTCTGCAAAGTGAGAGAGACAAATAAAACTACACAGAGCCATCTA
The DNA here is from genome assembly GCA_033558105.1 of Coccyzus lansbergi. Classification (NCBI taxonomy): domain Eukaryota; kingdom Metazoa; phylum Chordata; class Aves; order Cuculiformes; family Coccyzidae; genus Coccyzus; species Coccyzus lansbergi. The sequence goes on along the minus strand of JAUMJK010001730.1, from coordinate 5,472 downwards.
ATCTCTCACTGCTCATTCAAAACCTTTCCGATGCAGGACTAGTGGGCAAGTGCAGCTCCATAAACTGGATCAGTTCCTTCCTCCTCTAAGAAATTCAATTAAAAACCAATTTGTGAAACAAAATTATGCACTTCTTGAAAATCACGCTATGCTGACAACACCAGCTCTTATTTCCTGTTTGACAGTTTGAAAGGCCAACCAACTCTGGTTTATTTTAATCATCAACATGTGTTGCTTAAAAAGGTTGTACATGAAATGAGGAAAAAATGACAATGAATAAGCTCGTGAACACGACCTTCATTTTACCAAAGAGCCTTGTATGAACCGTAGAGAACACGAGGGGAGTTTCTAACCTCGCCACGTTTCTTATGCAGTTCTGTCAGCTCTTCTTGATGCTTTATCTTCAGCTGGGCCAGTTCCTGCAACTGAGCATCGTTCCATGTACCGTCGTGTCCTGGACTGGAGGTGGAGAGAGAGGAAGAAGAGATGTCACAAACGACAACCCAACTGCTCCTTTCCCCCTGACCAGTCAGTCTCGGAACAAGCTCCCTTGGATTCTCTATTCTGCATCAAAGATACAGGGTCATTCATTACAAACTAAGCCACAGCTAGTTCCCCCCCAGCACAATTCTCACCAATCAGAATACCATTATACAGTACTAAAAAATGAAATTTACTGAAAATACTCTTCACCCCTTTCTATATTTACTTTGAAGATGCTGGGTTTGTGCATTTTGATAGGAATGGTTGGACTTGATGATCCGGTGGGTCTCCTCCAACCGGATGATTCTATGATTCTATTTCTTCTCATCCTCATCCAGTGCAGCCTCACCCTCTTAGAGTAATTCTTCAACCAGAACCAAATTCCCATAAACTAAAGATGGTTCAAGACAGCTGCAGGCATCAGAAAGCTTTGCGGAGCTTTCACAGGGGTGTTAACTCCAGCCTCCTGGCCAAATGTTGACATTTTGCCTGCAATTCCTATAAAAATCGAGAGTTCTTTCCTCACTAGCAATTGCACACAATAGAGTTAACTGTATTTATTCTGTAACCCAACGAAGCACAGTTAAAGCCCACCCAGTTCCAATCCCTCAGCCATGAGAGGGGACAACCTCCCACTGGATCCAGCTGCTCCACGGCCCATCCAACCTGGCCTTGAACCCCTCGAGGGATGGGGCAGCCACCACTTCTCTGCGCAATCACTAGGGACTAACACGAAGCAAACGTTATAAATGCGACGAGGCAAACAGATCAGAAGCAGAAGCTCATTATGGTCTGCATCCCCACCATGCATGTAGGGATAAATAACCTTCTGTCCAAAACTTAGTCAGATCTTTCTGCACTGTAAACTCTAAACTGCAACTTTATCACCCATTTGGAGTTGGTTATAATCTCGGTGCGACAGATTTTCCAGTTTTTTTAATCCCAAGCTGCTGCAGTAACCTGGAGGATATTTATGTAACGCATCAAACAATGGTTTAGATTACAGCACGGATGACACAGAACTGACTGGCAGAAAAGGAATTTTAAGTACCTGATCTCATGCCTGCTCTGCATGTCATATTTTTCTGCTTGAAGTTTATCAGCCAGCACTGCGTGGAGGTCCGACTTCTCTAGTAGCTTGTTGTCTGAAAGGGTAAAAAGTGCAATTAAGAAGACAACAAAAGCAAAACCAAATCCCCACCCTCCTTGACCAGCTAAGATCTAGTACCTTTAATTATTCTGACACAACAAATATTATGCAAGCCTACACCACATTAGAATGTGCTCCTCTTTGATGTCAGCAGGCTAAGGCAGCTACAGCTCTAAGAATTCCTTAATAACCCAGATGCTGTGAAGGGACCAAGAAGGCCAATGGCATCCTGGCTTGTATCAAAAACAGTGTGACCAGCAGGTCCAGGGAGGTTCTTCTCCCTCTGGACTCGGCACTGGTGAGACTGCTCCTCAAATCCTGTGTTCAGTTCTGGGCCCCTCACCACAAGAAGGATGTTGAGGTTCTGGAGCAACTCCAGAGAAGAGCAACGGAGCTGGGGAAGGGGCTGGAGAACAGGCCCTATGAGGAGCATCTGAGAGAGCTGGGGGTGTTTATCCTGGAGAAGAGGAGGCTGAGGGGAGACCTCATTGCTCTCTACAACTCCCTGAAAGGAGGTTGTAGAGAGGAGGGAGCTGGGCTCTTCTCCCAAGGGACAGGACAAGAGGGAATGGCCTCAAGCTCTGCCAGGGGAGGTTCAGGTTGGACATTAGGGAAAAATTCTTCACAGAAAGGGTCGTTCACGGGCTGCCCAGGGAGGTAGTTGATTCACCTTCCCTGGAGGTGTTTAAGGTGTGGGTGGATGAGGTGCTGAGGGACATGGTTTAGAGATTGGTAGGAATGGTTGGAGTCAATGATCTGGTGGGTCTCTTCCAACCTGGTGATTCTATGATTCAGTCTCTCTATAGCACCTCAACTGAGAGCAACAAGGAAAGCAGACCTGCCAGAGAATCGCTCACAGCTAACAGCGCACAGATCATAGACAAGGATACATAGCTCTCAGATCATAGAATTGCTGAATAGTTCAGGAGGGACCTCAGAGCCCATGCAGTCCCACCGCTGCCATGGGCAGGGACACCTCCCATGGGATCAGGTGCCAAAGCCCCATCCAGCCTGGCCTTGAACCCCTCCAGGGATGGGGTAGCCACAGATTCCCTGGGCAACCTGGGCCAGGGCCTTACTACCTTAAATGTAAAAACAAGGCTTCCTAATTTAATCTTCCCCCATCCAATTTGAAACCAATCTCCCTCATCCTATCTTTCCAGGCCTTTGTAAACGGCCACTCCCCAGCTTTCCTGGAGCTGCTTTCAGCACTAGAAGCTGCTCTAAGCATTTCCCACTGCCTTCTCCTTTCCAGGCTGAACAACCTCAGTTCTTTCAGTCTGTCCCTGTCGCAGTGATGCTCCAGCCCTCAGACCCTCTCTGTGGCCTTTGAACTTGCTCCGACAGCTTCATCTTCTAATGCTGAAGATTCCTTGGGGATTCCAGAGCTAGATTAAGGCCCCCAGGTGGGGTCTCAGAGTGGAGCAGAAAGGCAGAACCTACACATATATATATACACACACACACACATTCCACCCCACTCTGGCCACAGCCACAGGTGGTGTTTTTCCCACCTTGTGCCAGTGTCTTGTGCTATAGAATCACCAAATGGTTTGAGTCAGAAGGGACCTCACAGCCCATCCAGTCCCAACCCTGCCATGGGCAGGGACACCTCCCACTGGATCAGGAGCTCCAAGCCACATCCAACCTGCCCTTGAACCCCTCCAGGGACGGGGCAGCCACAGCTTCCCTGGGCAACCTGGGCCAGGGCCTCTCCACCCTCACAGCAAAACACTTCTTCCAAAAATCTCAACTCAATCTCCCCTTTTTCAGCTGAAAACTGCTAGCCTTATCCTATCCCAGCACTCCCTGATCAAGAGTCCCTCCCCAGCTTTCCTGCAGCCCCTTTCAGCACTGGAAGCTGCTCACAGGTCTCCTTGGAGCCTTCTCTTCTCCAGGCTGAACATCCCCAACTCTTTCAGCCTGTCCTCGTGTGGGAGGTGCTGCAGCCCTCAATCACAGAGCAGTCTGGGTTGGAAGGAACCTTGAAAATCATCTCATTCCAAGCTTTGCCATGGGCAGGGCCACCTCCCACTGGATCAGGGGGCTCAAGGCCACATCCAGCCTCCAGGGATGAGAGACCCTCCAGGGATGGGGCAGCCACAGCTTCTCTGGGCAATCTGGGCCAGGGCCTCACACCCTCTCATCATGAAGAAATTCCTCTTTATGTCTAGTCTAACTCTGCCCCTCTCCAGTTTATACACATTGTCCCTCATCCTATCACCACAAGCCTTTGAGAACAGTCCCTCCCCAGCTTTCTTGCAGTCCCTTCAGGCACTGGGAGGCCGCTCTAAGGTCTCCTCTCCAGCCTGTCCCTCTCACAGAAGGAGCTCCAACCCTCCCTCCATGCCCGCGGCCTATGGCCTCCCTCCCTCCCTCTCTCCCTCCCTCCTCACGCGAAGCCTTTCTCTCCCCTCTCCTCACACTGCGCGATCATCTCCTCGAACGGCTGCCGCTGCACGCGGTCCCGCCGCCGCAGCTCCGCCGCCAGGTGCCGCTTCCACGGCGGCGGCGCCGCCGCCACGGCCCGCGGCCCCGACGCCATCGCCAGGGACCTCCTCGGACGCGACCGCCTCCCTCGCCACGCCTCTCCCCGCCGCCAGCCCCGCCCTCTATCCCGCCCCAGCGCCGGCGACGGCCCCGCCCGGCTCCGAACGGCGCCGAATGGCGCCGTTCGGAGCCGGGCGGGGCCGTCGCCGGCGCTGGGGCGGGCATGAGGCGCTCGTGTGTGAAGACAGGCCTCACCGCCGCCATCTTGGAAACGCCCCGGGCGCCGGCGGCGCGGCCGCCATCTTGAGAGCGGCGGGAGGCTCGAGCCGGGCTCGGCCGCCATCTTGAGAGCGGCGAGCACCTGTACCCACGCCGGGCGCCATCTTGAGAGGGCGGGCGCCATGGCTGCTCTGGAGCTGGTTGCTGGGGAAAGGGCTGGAGAACAGGCCTCGTGAGGAGCGGCTGAGAGAGTTGGAGGTGTTTAGCCTGGAGAGGAGGAGGCTGAGGGGAGACCTCATTGCTCTCTACAACTCCCTGAAAGGAGGTTGTGGAGAGGAGGGAGCTGGGCTCTTCTCCCACGGGACAGGATGAGAGGGAGTGGCCTCAAGCTCCACCAGGAGAGGCTCAGGCTGGACATTAGGAAAATATTTTTCACAGAAAGGGTCATTGGGCACTGGCAGAGGCTGCCCAGGGAGGTGGTTAATTCACCTTTCCTGGAGGTGTTTAAGGGATGAGTGGATGAAGTGCCAAGGGACATGGGTTAGTGATTGATGGGAACGGTTGGACTTGATGATCCAATGGGTCTTTTCCAACCTGGTGATTCTATGATTCTATTCTATGATTCTATTCTATGATTATCTTGTCACATAAATCTCTCTTGTATCCAGAGATAATACACAGACAATCTCCAGATGCGATGCTTAGTTGTCTAGCAAGATGTAGTTGTTTTATGTCAAGAGATCATAGAATCATAGAATCACCAGGTTGGAAGAGACCCGCTGGATCATCAAGTCCAACCGTTCCAAACACTAAACCATGTCCCTCAGCACCTTAGAATCATAGAACAACCAGGTTGGAAGAGACCCACCGGATCATCGAGTCCAACCATTCCCATCAAACGCTAACCCATGTCCCTCAGCACCTTATCCACTCATCCCTTAAACCCCTCCAGGGATAACCTGAAGGAAGTCTCCGGACATGGTTGAATACTCCAATAACATAATGACCAACCTTGAAGAGATTCATGTGCTGCTTTGTCTAAAACTAGTATATATACCCACAGCTTTTGTGGGATTGTATGCCTTTTTCAGAAGGGCATCCAATTAATGGAATCATAGAATCACCAGGTT